>OY735232.1:12850266-13190266 GCA_963457665.1 Thysanoteuthis rhombus | reverse complement strand
CACTTCCGACGACGACCCCAATAGAAGCCTGGACGCACATGGTCCAATGCTCATTAGCGCTGGCATTTCTAGTGGTAGACGGCCACTCTTTCTCTCTCTTTCCTTCTCCCTAAGATCGTTATCATTTCCCCGACCCACCGGCCGATCCGATAAGAATGTGAGGAGGGTAAACCACAAACAACTTATGCCACGTATGTGCAAACCCTTCAATTTCTAGACTGCTGACAACCATATGATATATCTTCATCATCATCAGTCTCTTAATGTTCATCCTAGAACATAGATCTTCCCCAGGATCCGTCACATTTCTCTATCATGGGCGTCGCGGAGCCAATACTTTCTGAATTAATCTAGTTCATCTCTCCATCTTATATTCTGTTGGCCTCGGTTTCGCATGTGATCTCTGGGGATCCATGTTGTGAGTCGTGATGTTCATTGGCTGTCTGCCATTCCTGCAACATGGCCTGCCCATTGCCATTTAGGTTTTTTAGTAGATTCTATGATGTCTCAGACTCCCGTTTTCTTCCTGATATGCTGTGATGTCTTGTGATCTCCCCATGTAAGGTTGAGCATTATTCTCCCATGCACGTGTTGCATGCCTCTCAGTTTGCAGGGTTGTCTTTTGGTTAGGTTCCATGTTTCAGCCCCATAGGTGACTATCCAGAGAATGCATTGGTTGTATACTCTTCTTTTTAGGATTATTGGGATTGTCTTGTTTTTGAAGGTTGAGCTTGCTTTGCTGAAGGCTTGCCATACTGGGGTGAACATCTGCTTAAGTCCTTCTTCTTTTGTGGGTTTCATAGAGATTTGTTCTCTTAAGTAGATGTAGTTGTCTACTTTCCCCAGATTTGCATCTTCAATTTTGACAGTTATGTCCTTATTCTCGATGTGATTGTTGCACATGATTTTT
Organism: Thysanoteuthis rhombus; assembly: GCA_963457665.1. NCBI lineage: Eukaryota > Metazoa > Mollusca > Cephalopoda > Oegopsida > Thysanoteuthidae > Thysanoteuthis > Thysanoteuthis major. The sequence goes on along the minus strand of OY735232.1, from coordinate 13,189,356 downwards.
GTTTTACTGAAGGCCGACTTTTCGCTTTCTTCGTTTAGTTCATCTAGCATTAGTTGGAGGTCATGTAACGCATCCCACTTTTCTGGCGGATCATCAACACGACGGATTAGAAGTGTCAGCGACACCTCAATGCAACTAACATAATCTATGGTGACCAGCGGAAGACACAGATATTGAACCTTACTTCCTCTACGGGAGACAGAGGAATTAACAAATACTGCAAAAATTACCAAAAGATAGATTGACTGGTATAATATCTAAAACAATTTGAAAACTCATAACCCAACGAAGGAAATGTTATAAAAACTAAAATTGAAAAATTGAATAAAACGAATTAAACACATTTAAAAAAATCAAGGACTTGAGAATCTATGATTGGAAGAATCGTAAACAACAACAACAACAACAACAACGACGACAACAACAACAACAACAACAACAACGACGACGACGACGACGACGACGACGACGACGAAAAATGGAAGAAAGGAAGTATAATCATAATAAGGCGAGACTTTCCACCCAAGAAAATTATTAGCAAAAAAAATGCGTACCTCCCAAAAAGGTTTTTGAGTCCGAAAGAAAAAATGCCCAAAGAAGCTCGAAAGGCAGAAACACAAGCGTATCTGAGTAGCAAATCTATTATTTCATCATATTTAAAGCACTACTCAAAGTAAAAGTTTTTGCATCGAGCATTTTCATGAGATAAAACGACCACACATTTAAGTAGTAAATTCTTGCTGGGAGACAGGTATGAAATACTTAGCAACGAACGATGAAAAATTCAAACTTTTTCAACTGCTAAAATAAAGTCTCCAGACCAACTAAAATTGTTGCAAATTTCGATGAGTATTGTTGAATTTTCTGAATTTATTTATTTATTTCCTCATTGTTTTGTGATATTCTCCAATGCCTGCCCACTCATCCAACTCTGTATTACCTGATTGTAATGTCCTTTGCCTCAGACCGTTGGTCAGAATAGCTAAAAAATCTCTGAATGTGCACCAATTCCGTATATTCCAATGAACCCCTAAATACCCCCCCCCCGAAATTAACCAAAAATTTGAAAAAAAAAAACAAAAAACAAAACAAAAAAAGCCAAAAACTAAAACTCTAAAAACAAAACAACCCCATACCCACCCCACTACTTCGACCTAACTCTGACTTGCCATAAAAAAAACAAACAAAACAAACGATTCTAGTGTTGGATGGGTCGGTGCTCTGTCTAATCTAAGTAGTAAATTCTTACTGGGAGACGGGCATGAAATATTTAGCAACGAATGATGAAAATTGAAACTTTTTCAACTGCTAAAAGAAAGTCCCCAAACCAACTATGCTGTTGCAATTTTGTTCTTTAACTTAAACCTTGGTGGACTTTATTTAAGTTAAAAAACTTTATATATAAGGGAGAGGTATTCTCCAAGGCGGCCTCACTGACCCTAACAGGTTGGAGATAGAAAGAAAAAGATCCTTACTCATGGAATTTGCATCCAACTTATTTGGAAAATGGATCGAATTGTGCAAAAAAAAAAAAAAAAAAAAAAATTAATAAAATAAGAAATCCCCCCCCCGGTGCTCCGAACATCCACTCTCGTTTCACAAGAACAGTTTGGATGTGTATCAAGAGCCGGTGGAGCTCTTTAGCCATTGACCTGCAGTGGACAATCCACCAGACCCCCTGCCAACACGTCCTGGGCCAGCGTGGCAGGGCATGGCCCATCACTCCCCATGATTTGTACACCAAATATTATATCGGCCGTTCCTGCTGGGACCTCGGTACCAAAAGGCCCAGCCACATCACTTGCTTTGGGTGGGGGTGATGTGCTCCAAGGGCGACTACCCAAACACTACACCAAGAGCGCGTCAGTTCCCGCTGGGTCATCGGCCCCAAAAGACTCAGCCACATCACTTACTTTGGGTAGGGGTGATGTGCTCCGAAAGCGACTACCCAAATCCTTCACCAAGGGAACACCTGTTCCTACTGAGTCACCGTTCCAACAACGACCATTCAAACAGAACTCTAAGACTGTCAACAAGAGGAAAAATTTATACATAGGCACTTATAACCTCAGAATACTGTCAACTGACATGCACCTAACTGATCTAGAAAGTGAAATCAGAAATGTCAAATGGGACATCATAGGCATTAGTGAGGTAAGAAGACCCGGAGAAGAACTAATCGAACTGAGAAGCAGACATCTTCTTTACAGCTACGGTTAAGAGAAAGTAAAACGAAGTGGAGTTGGCTTTCTCATCAATAAGGACCTGAAAGACAATATAACTGGCTTCAAAGCCATCTCTGACCGAGTAGCTAGCGTCACCATACAACTTTCAAAACGATACGAACTTAATATAATCCAAGTCTACGCTCCCACTTCGCAATCAACCCAACAAGAAATAGATAACTTCTATGATGACTTGAATTCCCTACTTCAAGGCACCAGAAAACACTTCAATGTTATCATGGGAGACTTCAACGCACAGGTAGGACGAGGAAATAAAAATTACGTCGGCAAATTTGGATACAAAATACGCAACGAGAGGGGAGAAGATCTTGTAAGCTTTGCAACAGCTAATGGATTCAAAATCATGAACACCTTCTTCAAGAAGGGACCCAATAGGAAATGGACTTGGAAGAGCCTCAATCACGAAACAAAGAACGAAATAGACTACATCCTAACGGACAAAAACGATATCGTCAAGGACATCCAAGTCCTAAATCAAGTCAATGTAGGCAGCGACCACAGAATGCTACGATGTAAAGTACAAATAAACACCAATAAAGAACGCAGGAAAACGTTCCATACAAAACCGCAGCCTCTAAACATACCAAAAGAGCACGTTCAGTCTTTCAAGCTCGAATTGAAAAACGGATTCAGAATTCTTACTGAAGAAGACAACACCAACATCAACGAACTAAGCAACAAAATGAAAATGCAATAATTGAAGTAGCCTCTACATTCAAGCCAATGAGCAAACAACCCATTAGCAAAATCTCGGATGAAATTAGAAATCTCATGGAAAAACGCAGAAACCTCAAGCCACCGACAACAACGAGAGAGAAAATTGAAGAGGCTGAACTAAACAAATTGATCAAGAAGAAATGAAGGGAAGACGGCAGTCATTGAATCAACTCTTGAAAAAGGTCGGGGCATCAAAGCTATAAACGAACTCCTCAACTCGGGACGAAGGCAAATAACTAGCATACTCGAGGAAAATGGAAACCCAACAACAGACAGAGACAGGATTGTCGAACGTGCCAAGGAATTCTACCAAAAACTTTATTCGTCCAAACAAGGACTACAAAACAATGAGCAAGATACGCAAGACACGAGCAATCAACTCGAGGACTTCCCAAAAGTAACCCCGTGGGAGGTGAAAGAAGCCATTAAACAGATGAAGAAAGGAACTGCCCCTGGACCAGATAACATCACCATCGACCTACTCCGAAAAGCAGGTAAAATCATCACTAGGAAACTGGCCGTCCTCTTCAACTTGTGTCTAAAACACAGTAAAGTCCCAGACGATTGGAACACTGCTATCATAATGCTTTTATATAAAAAAGGAAATCCGAAAGACCTCAACAACTATAGGCTTATAAGCCCACTCAAATGTGTATACAAACTTTTCACAAAGATCATCACCAACCGAATCACAAAACACTCGATGAAAACCAGCCAGGTGAACATGCTGGCTTTAGAAGAAGCTACTTGACCATGGACCACCTGCACTCAATAAATCAGCTGAAAGAAAAATTAGCTGAGTATAAACTACCACTTGCCGTAGTATTTATCGACTTCAAAAAGGCGTTCGACTCAGTAGAAATCCCTGAGGTCATGGAGGCTGTCATTCGGCAAGGTGTTGATCCAGTATATGTTGAAGTGTTGAAACATATGTACAATAACGGCAGCTCATTTATCAGGCTACATAAAGACTTGGACCCCTTCCAGCTCCAGAAAGGAGTAAGACAAGGTGATACCAGCTCACCTAAACTCTTCACAGCCTGCCTCGAGATGATCTTCAGAAGGCTACACTGGGAGAGTAAAGGAATTAAAATAGACGGCGAGTATCTCAGCAACCTCAGATTTGCAGACGACATAGCCCTTTTCGCAGAGAACCTACACGACCTCCAACTAATGATAGATGACCTAAATGAAGAGAGCAAGAAAGTCGGTCTACACATGAACTTCAGCAAGAAGATCATATGCAACAACCACATAGGAGATAAAACACTAAGATCAAAATCGAGGACACAGAACTCGAGAAAGTAGACCACTACATCTACCTAGGACAACGAATCTCCATGAGATGCTCAAAAGAAGAGGAAATCAAGCGAAGAATCACACTAGGATGGCAAGCCTTTGGCAGAGCTAGCTCAACCTTCAAAAATAATAAGATCCCATTAATCCTAAAGAGAAGGGTGTATAACCAATGCATCCTCCCAATAGTCACTTATGGAGCTGAAACATGGAACTTAACCAAGAGACAGACCCGTAAATTGAGAGCCATGCAACGTGCACATGAAAGAATAATGCTGGGCCTCACATGGAAAGACCACAAAACAGCACAGTACATCCGAGAAAAGACAAGAGTTAGAGACATCATAGAATCCATAAAAAATCTCAAATGGCGGTGGGCTGGCCATGTTGCAAGAATGGCAGACAATCGATGGACATCACGACTCACAACATGGATTCCCGGTGACCACATTCGCAACCGAGGCCGGCAAAATGTTAGATGGAGAGACGAGCTAGACAATTTCAGAGAGTACTGGCTCCGTGACGCCTATGATAGAGAAGTGTGGCAAATCCTTGGGAAGGTCTATGTCCAACGACGGACGCTAAAAGCCTGAATATGATGATGATGATGATGATGATGATGATGATGATTCAGGGTTGAACACTCTTTAAGTGAGGTAACCCGTTCATTGTAAGCTTATGAAATGCTCTTCCACGGGAATAGAGCACTCTGGTGGACGGGGGATTTCTGCATAAATAAATATATCGCTTAAATTCAGCTTTACCACAGTTCCGTAGCCCAGAGGTAGGACATCGGCCTACAGGTCTGAGGGGAAGGTTTCAATCCTGCCTTGTAGTACTGGATGGGATTATGGAAAGTCTGTAGTCACACTGAAGAGTTTTAATACTACGAATCAGCTGTCCGTGGATGACACAATAATATATATATATATATATATATATATATATATATATGAGACTGGGCTATGGCAAAACAGCTGATAGATCCCAAAATAAAATACAGAAATATAAAATTGAAATTAAATCACTGATAGAAATAAAAATACAACATAATCACATGTATCTTAGAACCTAAAATTAAGTTGATACAGTTATTATTAGCATGCTGAATAAACAGTAATCGGATCAAACTTACACGGTGCATAGTGATGGATAATTTGCGACTGCATAACTGTTGACAAGAAAACTTTCTTTTCTGCGGTTAAGTAAGAAAGTTTGCATGACTATACTTGTGTTTGATTTGTGGATGTGAGGTGATCATACAGGATGTTGATATTTGATAATTGGAAGTGAAGAGAAATTTAAGAGAAAAAATAAACAGGTATTGCATTTCGAGAGGTTTCTATTATCCCATGGGAATCTCTTTGATGCATTCCAATGGTTGCTATGTACATTTTCTCGAATCTCTAACAACAGAATACAGTTTTCTCTGCGAACGTTATTTGTGACATGAAATCGAAATGAAAAAAGATGGTTGGCAACCATCGAATGTGTGGAACTGATCAGCAACGACAAAATTTTAAATATCTATCCATCTGAACGTACATATATATATATATATTGATCAGATGCATAAATTTAGTCTATAACAATGGTACACCGTCGTTTCGCTATTCTCGGTTCATCTGATCGACAACGTAACTGGGCCTTCAAATTGTTTATATACTGTAGGATGATACTTCCAATGTGAATTGAAATGTGACGGTTGGAGTGAGTTGTAATTATTTACCTTGCAAGCATCATATGATATTGTTTTTATCAAGGTTTGTTAACACTAAAATCAGCCGCTTTTGCTTCCAATGTTCAATGAGAATGCTTTTTACCCAAGTAAAAAGTAAAAAGCAATTATTGAGCCCGATAGGAATAAAGCGTCTGGGAGCGGAGGAAGTAGAAAGATGTTGGAATATATATAGATAAATATACACATATGTATTCAATCAAGTTTCCAAACTTTCGTGTTTCCACATTGTCTATTCAATTCGCTATATATATATATTGGTTAGTGGAAAAAATTGTCTAATTCTTCGGTCGAATATGTTGGAAGAGAATCAACCCGAGGAAGTTTTTCTGTGTAATTAGTATTCTTTAAGATGATATGATAAGTTGGTTTGCATGCAGTCTGAGATTAAAACTGACATGACGGTTTTAATATTCACATGGGTGAACACTCAATAGAAGTGACACGAACAGCGAGTCACGTCTGTTGTTATACTTACTGATCCTTCATCGTTAAATACATTTTTGGAGGTAAACTACGTAGGGGGAATCCTGTTTCAAAAATTAAATGATGTATAGTATCAAGTAACACCCATAAACAATACATAATGACAATACTCTATACAAATAACAAACTACATGTATTACATAAGTGGTATATTAAAATGATATGTAAAAGGGTGGTGCTTGATCAAAACTGCTGGGGCATGTTAATACAACTGTTTTGTATTTTAAATTTCTCGAAACATGGTAAACGACTGATGATCCCAACAAGATAAAATTCACACATCGTACCATAATAGAAAAGTATACGTAAAATAAGGAAAAACACCTAAAAAAATTACATAAATTGTGCTGACTGATATTGAGAAATAAGTGACACAAAAAATTGAAAAAGTTTCTTGATATTTAAAGCTGTGAAGCATTCTGAACTATATATATATATGTATATATAAAGAAATAGATAAATGATCCGTGAGAAAAGTATAGAAATTACGTTATATCATATTGAAACTATTTGAAATAACCCCCCGTTATTACACAGTGAATGTATCATTTGGCGTAGACAGCGTAAACAGAATAAACAATATATATATATATATATATATATATATATATTATTGAAAGAGGTGGAAAACAAATGAAGGTATGACAGTGGAAGATTTATATGATTATCTCTTGCTCATATTTTTCATTGTTTAGTGATATCAGTTGCATCAGCAATGCATATGTTTGCCGAGATAAACACTTACTTATAATTTATATACAACACGACAATCAAAATAAATCCACCGATCAGAACGTGCTGAACTGAGATCTTTGAACACACACACACATACACACACACATATATATACACACACACACATTTTGCTAATACAGTCCAGTCAGGGATTCTTACCTACCACTGGTACCATGTGACCCACTACTCCATGGCCCACATTACTTTGGGAAGAGACTCATCTCAGAATACTAGAGAACATTCACTGTACCACCTCTTCTTTTTGATTCAGAAAAAAAAAAAGAAGTGACGTAATGATATGAGGATGCCACCGAGAAATTTACATTCCTAAAAATACGAACTTGCACAAATAGACCCAACACCTACTCACTTGTATACGCTGAATGTTTAAATATGTATGCATACGTGTGTTTCAAAAGGCATAACCTCCCAACACAAATAATATCTACGCGCGTGAACACTCACGAACACACACACATTGTTTTTGACAAATAAGTATGGGTGTCGAGCCCAACTTGTTCGGATAAGATGAAGTTGTCCAGAAATTTCAATTTTCATTTTATTGTTTTTGTCCTCCTTTTTCATTTTCCCAATTAGTTCCCTTTTGCCCCCCTTTTTATTGTCCCCACTTCAAAAGAGTTCAACATATCTCCTAGGGATTTATGAAAACAGATATACCCTTCTGTTTATTTAGGCAACAGTTTGGGCAAAAGTCTTTACGCGATAGCCCTGAAAATCATGAACAATCATTTGCCTCTATATTCTAACATAGCATTGCTTCGGCACAGATATGCTAATGGTGCCGATATTCGATATTTGTGTGTCGTGGCCATCACCATTTTCCGGCCTTAATGGACAAAAGGGCTTTTGTTGTCTTTCATTTGAAAAGAGTTCGCTTTCACATTTTCTCAGATACAAATATAATCTCAAGTCTCGTGACAAGTTTTATGCTCTTCTCCCTTGATATTTACACCCCATGGTTATTTGTGATTTTAAGAGTATTTAATTGATATTAAGTAAAAAGAGGCATGACAAAAAAAGCAAATAAATAAAATTTTTTGGGCGTGGTGACCAGAGATCTGTTTCAAAGACAGCACCTTCTCCAAGAGAGATAGGAGAAGGAGAACCACCTAACAGCTGCGACAAATGTCGAAAAACAGGCCTAAGTCAAATGACTTCGTGGAGGCTGATTTTTTTAAATAATCCATCAGGACAGACAGTCAGCCACTTCAATGTCGGTTGATGAATCTTTAGTAGGCCAGTGACAACGACATCAGAAGAGACTGGGCAGTTTCGCCGAACATCGTCAGTGTCCTGAAACCTCTCAACACGTGCTCAGGATCCACTGGTCCTTAAACCCTACGACCGCGTTGTTCTCCTTCTGACAGACTCCCGCTCTCGCTCTGTTAAGAGTGCAACTATCACATCTGCCAGCCTTGATTTTGGGCCCCGAACAGTTTTATTCCGTGTGATTCCCGTTTCCACCCATTCCCATTGTTCCTTTCGATATTTTTGTGGGGCTGTTCCGCTTAGTATTCCATTCACTATGGCAAAGCTTTTCTTCGATTTTATTCGACAGGCAATTTGCTCACCAGGATGTAGTGGGTGCCATGAGTCTCAGGTCTGTTAGCATTTTTCGGGGTTGGGTGCTCGCAAGTCTGCATTAGGTGGGTGTAGGATGGAGTGTTCTGGTTATCAAACGACAGTGTACTATCTATGCCTAGTAATGTCTACGCATTTTGGAGACGTGTTGTGGTTAACAAGCTAGTTTTATAACTCATGGCTAGGTTTTCATGGGCTCGGTTTTTACTAAATACTACATTACTGGACCGTGTACCAAAGTTGTATCGGCTCTAACCTATTAGTGTATTTTTAATCTTTAAAAAAATCAACAGCTCAAAAATCCTGTCAACTTTTATTATATGTCATCATCATGTGATGTATTGACGTAAAACAAAACAATTCGCTGATTCAAGTTTGATTATAAATCTAATCAAAAAATAAAATAAACTTGTATGACATAGAAACATAACACATTCACTCACAGGGGTGGATCAATAAATTCGTAACCTGACACAATTATCAACTGAATTTTGGTCTGAAATTTTCATTGCATAATGTTCGATGTACGTGATTTATTGAGAAGCGTTGTATTAAATGCATTGATAAAGAAGGATATTTTGTTGAAAAATGAACATCTAAAAGAATAATTATTGTTTCCCTTATTAGGCTATAGACACACCGACGTACATCCAATGTGATGCATGGACATACCAAAAGAGAGTTACGCAAAATGATAGTTTCAAAAAGAAAGGTTAATAAATAAAGACTTGATAATGACTTCTTAGCGCTGGCTCTTATTCTTTTTCCATCTGAGTAGTGTTTGAAGTGAATCACAGTTTATTATTTTGAACTTAATCGTTGCCCAGTAGTAGGTTGACGTCTATTCTGCGCGGTTTTAATGGCTTTGAAATACTATATCTAAGTTGAAACACAACCAAAAAGACTTGCATGAAGAAAATAGGAACTCTCGCACCCCGCTCTATTATGGCATTATTACCTATGTCAACTATACAAATTATACAAAAGCCTTTTCAGAATAAGTCTGTCAGAAGGATAAAAGCACTTGTATTGGGGAGATTATGATTTTGGATCCTTGTTCTTCGGTCTTGTAATCAAGTACAATATCAGGTTGCAGGCAAACCTGACGGAGCTCATCCCCTGGCTTCCTCAATCCTACTCTTTATGCTTGGTAGAGTGCCGTTCTAAAAGTCTGTGATATGATTCGACCATGGATTGAACATACATCCTACCGAACTGGAGACGAGCACTCTATCATTGGGCCACAATAATCCCGACTTTTACTAAAGTTTGCTTAGTTAGGCGCAGTTTAGTTTGGGGAGGTTGTGGAACAACCTGTGAGGATTCAACTCCCAACAAGGTAGTAATGATCTGCTGACTGAATCAGTACTCTATGGTAAGACGTCCTTGTACATGTAATCTCCAAGTAAAGAAAGCAGAGTAGAGTTTTGTATTCAATGTTAAACGTATACCTAAACATAGATGGATTTTCACAAAATTCTTCATTCGGAATTCTAACTTTGGAATGTCGACAATGCGACAGATTTGGATAAACATGTTAGAAACTTGAAAACATACATACGTAAGTACGTCAATAAGTCCGTAGCCAAATGGTGAAAAAAGCTTTTATGTTATGCAACAAATATTCACTTTTCAAACATTATTTCTTTCCTTATTACTGCACCAAATTCTGTGGTGAATATTACCAAACTAGATATTTGACATAGAATGAAATTTTCAGATCAAAATTCAATCAATAAATACGTGCTCCAGACGACTGATCGACCCTAGTACATACACACATAAGTAAAGATGATTTCCTAAGCAAATACTAACGACACAAGGAGCAACCTGAGCTCGAAGGAAATCTGGTAGTAAAATCTGTGAAGAAAAATTACTGAATAAATTCTTGAGCTTACCAATTCCGTTCATTGGATATACGGTAAAAATAAAATGAGATACACGTTCAAAACGCCAAAAATGACAACGGCTTAGTTGGCATTAATTTTAGTAAAAATGTCAGTGCAAGAATGGATACCAATAAAATCATACTTTGCATCCCACCACAAAGCTACTTTAAATACAATACGTGTTTTCTCTAAAATCAAATTCAATTGGTGCTTACCTTTATCCTAATTTTTAATTGTTTTTTCACAACTGTGGCTTTGTTTTTCTTTATTAAGTCTATGAGGTATCGAATATAAACAATGATAAGATGGCGTCGATTATCGGTTGTATGGAGTGAATTCAAGGTGTAGAGTCAGCTTATGCAAACCATGATAGTCACAGAGACCGAATGACACAGACAGCAACATTCCCTCAGGCAATGTGGGTGTGAGTGAGATTCTCAACGGAAATCACGTTGTTAATTCTTAGCCGGAGAATGACGGCCCAGGTCAAAGTTCTGATGAAAACAACTAAAAACTAAGAATAAGGTAAAAAATAGTCAAATTAATAAAAAAAATACTTCGTCCAATGATAGATTTAATTAAAAAATAAGCTTCAAATACATTTTCCTGTAAGAAAAAAAAAAGGTCATCTTAGAAAACATAGTTTGACAATAAGGAATCTCTTTCTGAAAGAAGAAAGTTTTGTGAAAGCTGGAGGTCTTGGACTGTTTCTCAAGTTTGTTTTATATACAAATGGGCAAAGCTGGATACAGTTACATACTGGCGTCTGTGCTCTAATAAAACTCGGCTAACGTATTCAAGAGGTCCATACTTATAGTTGCATAGTTTATCTATAAAGATAATAATGGCACGCCTTACTACCGTCTTAGAAGAAAAACATGCTGAAGATGTGTCACATAAAAAAAGAGCATTTCTCAATTCTTGTATGGACTGTGTTCATATCCCATGATATCAGTTCATTGGTCTTTTCAAAATATATTTCTCTATATTATCTCCGGCGATCATGTATTGAATTTAAAATTGGAATTATATTCCTTCTGATGATAGAGTAATGATAATTATGAAAATTCTTCATCTCAGAAATCCAGTCAGGAATTTTGCCGTGTGTATGAATATGTGCGTATAAATTGGTTTACCTGTCTTCAAATTTTTTCTTACAGTCTTTTTCTACTTTAGCGAGTTCGTTTCGTCTCTCCGGTCATAAGGACATAGGGGTCGTTCAAGGTGGGAACATAACCGAAGAAGAGGTAATATGGTGGGTCTTTTCAAGACAATTTCTTTGCGAGACAAGGAAAAATTCTCCTTTCTTCCCGACTCTCTCAAAACGGCAGACAGGTGAGGACGTGTTTAAAAAGAAATGAACATAATTCAAACCTAGTGAAACCGGACACTATCACATGAAACCGAAATAAATTTTGTTCCGTTGCTTTTTACGACCTGACCCTCAGCAACGAAATATGATAATCCTTTAATGAAGAGGTGAGTGAGCTGTGATCTGGTTAAGGAAACAAAGTGTTGGGTCCCTAATTGGGTACTGGTTACTGTCACTTTGAACAGGAAATTTGGCTGTCAGGTAGAGCGTAGGAGATGGAATGGGTTTAGTAGAGTTGGCGCACAGGCAAGGTGAACAGGTCGGGTTACCAGGTAGATGGCCCTTCTGAAAAAATCTTGCTTGCCACTCTGCCCCTGTTCGAATGCATCAGTGCCCCACGGACATTCGGCGGCAGGTGTTGTGAAACCTGACCCACGAATTAATTTATCAATCGATCGTGTGCTCTTCTCCCGCTCTGACATTTTCTGGTCATGCACTGGGGAATTTCGAAGTCAGCAACAAAGGTTATTATGGCAGGTTATAATGGCACTTGAAGAGACAGAGAGAGAGAGAGAGAGAGAGAGAGAGAGAGAGAGAGAGAGAGAGAGAGAGAGAGAGAGAGAGGGGAACCACAATTAGAAAGAACAGAAAGTGTTTTGCATGTGAGAGAGATTGTTTAGCATGTGAGCGAGAGGAAAATGGTTTTGATAATAATGAAAGTGTATTGCACGAGAGAGAGAGAGAGAGAGAGAGAGAGAGAGAGAGAGAGATAGAAACTGATGTATAGATAGAGGAAGAGGGGCGAATATAACAACAAAGAAAGAACAAAGTGTATTGTGTGTGGCATGATCGAAAAGAGAAAAAATAAATAAAAAACAACAACCCTTGTTGAACCCTTTTACGCAAATACGTATAAATCAAACAAAAAAGAGTATTAGAGTCTAACGTTAGTGATATATAACACCCCTAAACGATATGTTATTGTAAGAAAGAAAAACAAAAGTCAGTATATGTTCGTCACAGAAACCCTGAGTTAGTTTCAGACTCAGAGAGAAATGGTTGCAAAACTGTTGATTATAAATTTATCTTTTAAAATACTTTCAAAACCATGATATTCATTTTGAACAATCGGAACTATTGATTCTAAATTATAAACCTTTTGCACTTGATAATGTTTTTTTGAAAAGCTGTCCCAATCGAAACATAATTCACATTATTTAAACATTTGCTGGAAATTTAATGAAAAAAAATTTTGAAAAGTGCGATAATAATCATCATCATCACCATCAGCATCCGTCGTTGGATATAGACCTTCCCAAGATTCGCTAAACCTTTCAAACATGGGCATTTTGGAGCCAGTACTATCTGACCTTGCCCAGTTCGTCTCGCCATTCTGTCGGCCACGATTTCGCATGTGATCTCTGGGGATCCACTTAGTGAGTCCTGATATCCATCGGTTTTCTGACATCTTAGCAACATACCATTTGAGTTTTCTTATGGGGTCTATGATATCTCGGACTGTTTTCGCCCGTTTTCCATTTTTTCGAATATTTCGAGGCAATTCGTTGTCCTAAATAGATGAAGCGAACATGATCAAAGAACTAAAAAATATCTATCAAGATAATGAAATGTTCAACGGCAATTTAATTGATTCCAACACAAAATCATTCTTAAATTTTTCAAATACTCCTAATTGCGATCCAAAAACAACCCGTGCAAGAAGTTTCGTTCATTTCTAGGTTTAGAAAAAATGAAACCTTTTCTCAGATATACGCCTTATAATGGTCTTGTTGATCATTGCTACTGAATTAATAGTTCGATCTTCCCAGGGTACCTCATTTTCTGGCTTTGCTACAAAACTCTTAGTTTCTTGATTTACAGATCTGATTCACAGAGCCGAACTCCGTAAGAAACTATAGCCGGAGCAAGGCTGATTTTCTCGCAAGCCATTCTCAACGAATGCATAAAACCATCCATAGCTGATGGATGCAAAACATGGAGATAAAGAGAACGAACTGAGAACCAACTTAGAATAGAACAGAGAGGTATGGCAAGTGTAATGTTAGGAATAACTCTAAGAGATAGGAAAAGATCAACATGGATTAGAAGAAGGATCGGAGTGAAAAATATAAAAATAATTGAATAACAAACATGGGCTGGACACTTAAGAAGATATGAAAACAGATAGAGCTAAAGATTAACCGATCGGTACCTGCGGGACAGTTAAAACCGTAGGAAAAGACCATACACAATATGGAAGGATGTGGATAGAAAGGTTGGTCGGTAAGACATGTGGAAGTTGGGGCAATTGCTGTCGTTATAGAAGGAGATGAGAAACGCCTTTTTCTAGCAGTGGATGATGATATTTCGAAATGATACGATAAAGTAAAATCGAAATGACGTAGCACCCTTGTTACACTGTTTAGTAATACATTTTTAAAGTCATTTCTATTTCGTTGAGATTCTCGTTTGAAGCTCAACCACCAAGTGACAAGTATCTCATAAGTGAACATCGCAAATTGAACCCGTGAAATAATTTGCAAATTTCAGTCACCGAAAGCTAGCAATATTTTGTTCAAATGTCATTACAGTGATCAGGACGGACTTCATTTACAATTGCATGTTCAAATGTAGACACAGTCAAGGCATAAGCATTAAAACTCAGTTGCCAAACAAAACAATGAGAAAATGTGCCTTTCAATATTCCCACTAAATTGATAACCATTCCAAAAATGGCATCAGTAAAAAAAAAGTAAAAAAGAGGAAAAATGACAACAGACTGTTCAAACCCTGCAAAGTTACTAGTTCAATTTTTGTCAGCATTTAGCAACATTTGTTTCTGTTGTAAAAGCATTTGTTTCCAATTGATATATTAAGTTATTCCCCTCTAAAACGTCAGAAACAAAAAACAACAAACAAAACAAAAACGAAAAACAAGCAAACAAACAAACGAAAGGAACAAAACTGAAATATGTATATATATATATATATATATATACACCAAAGTACAAATCAGTAATTCAATATCGATGTATGGTTGGTTTATTTCATAAAGTGCTGTGAAAATATGGTAAAATAATGGATTCGCTACACAAACACGTTTATGCTTCTGGCCTTTTTCAGGCTTCTTCAGGCGAATGATTCGATTCATTTGGATACCAATGTAGGAAGATATTGGAAATCTTCGTCTTATTCTATCTATATTTCTTTTCTTCCACAAAGGAAGTGGATTCCGAGCTAATTGTTAAAATTTACTTGGAATGTTTCAGACACCTTTTCTTATCAGTGTGTTGTTAATCCATTAGCTTTTTGTGGTATGTTTTGTCTCAGAAAGTACAGCGTCCTACTTTTATCTATTTCCCAGTGTTAGGGTTCACTTTTACATGACCTTAGTTGTTTATGTTTAATTCTCTTGATATTTTTAGTGGGTTTGCATCTATATATCTAAGATAATTATGAAAAGGTGATTATATTGTGCTTACAAAGGCTAGGGACACAACACTACTGCTAATGATGTTAATAGTTATACTGCTATCACTAATTATAAAAACGAGAAGAATAAGACAGCTATGGTGGTCCATTTTTGTATATCTGTATGTGGGGGTTGTTAAATTATGTTTTTAGATAGAAATTTTGAGCAGTGCCAACATTTTACGGCTACTTCATTTTTTCTACTTAGTCTGTTTTTTTTAGTGAAGGTGAGAATCTTTAATTTCTCATTCAGGCATAGGTAATCCTCTTTTCTTAAAAACGTTTTGAAACTATTCACATTTGGTCCGAAAAACAAACAAACAGTTTATGACATTCATAGATCAGTGAACGTTCGTCGCAAGTAATAATAGTGACCTTCATCTAAAAGATTCGGACAACTGAAGACCATTGCAGATGAATCGAATTGCACAATGATAATGTCAAATCTAAATACTACATTTTCACGTAGGAATTAAATGTATTTGGAAGGTGCTAGGAGATCCATACGTCGCTCTTTCAGCACTGGTTATTGCATTAATAGTGAAGGAACTGATTGTTTGAGGAGAAAAAAAAGAAACAACAGAAAAGACTTAGAGATGCAACTGAACCGATGATATGAAAGCCGGAGGGATCGGATTTTGTTTAGTGAACAGTGATATCTTTGCAGGTTTAGTTTCGATGGAACATGCAACTTTTTCTGGACAGAAGTATTACATGACCAAAGTGGGTTCAGATGCATGCATTCAAATATGAATTAAAAAAAATTCCTGTATATGATGCGCGTGTGTATATGTATTAACATTATTTTTCTACAAACGCTCGTAAACTCATCCATAATTCCTATTGATTTAGACTTGCATATACAAATTGCTAGAGTTAAAGGGCTTTTAACGGCATGCTCAAATCGAATGTAGTATGGATGCTTGCTGCTACCCTATGTGAGTAGTGCCCTTTGTAAGCCAGTGTCTGTTTGCAGACAAAAAGAATACTTCGGAGGAGACGATGGAAACTAGGTTAAGTAGTTTTTTCATAAAAAAATTTTTTTGAAGTTTTTAGCAGGACACCATGTATGTATATATACATATATAAATATACACGACCTCCATCTCTATAGACAATGGAACAACACAGAAGTGTTCCCTCCTGGACGTATGCCTGGGTGAAGTGAATGAAGATCCTGGGATTCCCAATCGTCAGAAAGGATTCTGTTTCATCCGGTGGAATCTTCAGAATGCCCATTCTGAAGATTCCACCGAATGAAATACCGAGAATTCTTGCTGTTAATGGGACACTAAACTCATTCTAATTTTTTTCATACATATACTTAATGTGTGTGCATGTGTATACATATATATATGTATAAGTGAACGCATATATCCGTGTATCTGTGCATATATGGATGTATGAACATATTTAGTCAGCCTGTGTTGTGGTATCTATTATGTTTATGCAACATTTTCACGTATTTAAACAGATAAAAAAACTCCTGTCTTTTAACCAAGTATCGCTTACAAATAAACGAATATATTCCGACAAAACTTATACCCATCGATTAATTCAATTATTTAAGTAGATACGTGCAACTATTCAATGTATGTATGTATGTATGTATGTATGTATGTATGTATCTATCTATCTATCGCAAAAACATGAAAATTAATCTATTTCGATCAAACGGCGTTAATCTATAAATGAATTTCCAGTGTATGCTGGATGCATAAACATGCGCACACCCATACACACATAAAACCAATTGGAAGAACGAAAAATAACACTTTATAGGACATAGAATCCTTTCCTAAGATTGAAAAAGTGGTTAGTGCTATGATACCTGGTTTAGTAAGGATCGTTCTCCAATGCTATTCTATGCAAAATCACGAACAACAGAAGATACATGGTGAGATAACAGAGAGAGTCTTTTGAAAAAAGAAAGTGTCTCTAAACAGCTGGCAGATAATCAAAGTAATGAATGTTAAACAAGTGGAAATATATCAAGAAAACACAACAAATAGGGTGTAATCTCAAACGAATGGAATGACAAGGAATTGAGGAAGAACTCGACATTTTACTCGATTCAGTCACCGTTATATAGGAAAAAAAGTACCTGAACGACGCAATGTATGTGGAAAGATAGCCTATCCTGACTGATACCTAATATTCTTAAAGACGTTACGGATGAAGTCACAGTACTTACCGAAGCTACCCCCAAATACTACAAATCGGTCAATAATAATTCTAGTGCAATATCGGTAGGAAGAGAATGTTATTTGATAATAAGCCGTAAAATATGGCTGAGGAATAAGTTTATTTCCTTTCGAAGTGGAATGTCAAGGATTTTCGCCGAATCGAAACCAAAAACCAAAGTAAACTCGGTATGACATTATCAGAGAGAGGGATTTATATTGGAAATCTCAAAGATCGGACTCTCATGTGATAGAAAAGCATCAAGTCTGGTAATATCGTTGGATATCGTTGGTCCAAACTGTATTAACAATAATGCTGCTTTGGCCCGGAAAGCATGCCTGACCATAAAACTGCGCTGTCGGCTTTGTTAAGAGCGATATCGTTGTAGTTGGCAGCGGCTAGCATACGCATTTATATTATTCCAACTAAAAGAAATGATACTAATACTTCATCTAGAACTTTTCACCGAGGTATCGAGCGATCTGTTTCTATGAGACAAAATAACTGGCAAACGCTAATAAGGTTTTGAATGAAAGATTAAAACATCTAAAAATGTCAAGACCACCTTGGCAATGGTTGGAAAAACGCTCAATATCCATAAATAAACGACTGGGAACAAGCCCTGAAACGCCATAGAAAAAAAGTCATAACGTTTTTCCCTAGGTAGGATAAAAGTCATTTATAAAACATAATAATTACCCCTTTCCAATGATCATTTTCCTTCAATCAAAAAAATCAGCTTGTTTCTTGGTGAAATATTAGTTAGAAATAAATCGTTCCATGAATATTTTCTCCCCCAAATGCGCAAAAAATAAAATCGCCCCCATTATGTAATGTTCTGGGAAAATTTTTAGAAGATTTGAAAACAGGCGTCAAAAGTTGCAAAGTCTATAGAATGATTTATCAAAAGATGATTTTTAAGTATGGATATGTTAGAAATGAAATGACTATTCAATATTTATTCTTAAAAATAGAAATTCGATCAAAAGCCTTTATGCTGAATGCAAAAAGGCAATGTATCGAAGAATGATATTTTAGAAGGATGATTCAAGTATAAAATGATAAAGCTTGGGTGTTTTGTGAACTTTATAAGCTTTAAACACAGTTGATAAAAAGCCCTACTTGAGTTTTTGTAACTATTGTTGGTGAGGCAAAATAGGTAACAAATTTGCATTCTATGTTATCGTAAATCTCCATCGAACCAAATTTTGGTTTGACAGCAACTGAAGTATATCGTTTCATTCATCTGCAGACTTGGCAAAAGGCTTGCCGTACCGGACTGTCAGCTGCTTTGCTACGTGTTCAAATCACGCCAGATATTCGTTTTTAATTATATAAAAACGCCTCCGTTCAGCATGACCCTGAGCTAAACAGACACGTTGGTAAGAGTATCACTACATTGAAGCGGCTACTCCACTCCACCCCCTCCCTCTATCTATCTATCTATCTATCTATCTATATATGTATGTATAAAGAAATTGACTATTTTATTCAAAAAGTAATGAGCTGACAACTAGTGTCAAAATTCGATCAATCAGCTTTTGAAAATATCAAGTCTTATTTTTCGTCAAAGAAATATCAAGAAAAGAAAGACTTAACAAACACAGCCAGCGACTCTGTTCGGCAGGCAAAGTAGTTTTTATACATGGATCTTAATTGAGAGGTTAATGTTATTTTCAAAGACTAACAACAGGGAAGATTGTCTCTAATGGTCAGTCTTTCGTACATTGCACACACAAAGATTTGAAGGAAATAACATCTCTTTCTTCTCTCCATTGCAAGTCTCCGTGGCCAAATGGATCAGGCCCAGTCTCCTATGCCGAGCATTGCAGGTTCGACTCCCGTCGGAGGGGCTTACTTCTTCAATTTGGATTCGGATTGATCCACCGCAGAGGAATGAGTTTAGCTTTATAATTTGCAAAACTTATATTAGCTATTTAAGTCAAAGCTTATAAGAAAACTAATACATTTGGTTTTAGGTCGTTTGAATTTCACGGAAATATGGAGAAACTGCATAAAATCTTGAACTTTCCACCCACGGTGACATTTGAGGAGATGTTCTTAATCCTGACGATGTCTTGAACTCAGTTTGCAATGAAGTGTGCATTCATTTCTTTCCAGTTTCCTGTTTTGAATTCAGAGAGAAGGCGTGGTGAATAGAAGGACAAACAAGGACTCAGCGTATCGTTTACCGGAGAGTAAAACGTTATCACAGTTACAGTTTTGACCGAGGCTGCTTACATTCACTATGTATTAATGCCCCAGAGAAAGACATCAATCCACGTGCTATGGTTAGTAGTAGTCCTTTAGCCATTGAGGTTAGCAACTTTACTCTGTAAAAGCTGCTGTCAGTACAAAAGGTCCACAAGAATAGATACACATAGATTCTGTCGAAAATGCCAAAGACGAGACTTGAAATAACGGAAACATCTTTACGAGATGTTTGCTTAGAGTCTTTTAATACAACACTAATAAAAAGTAATTTCCAACAAAGTTTAAATAAGATGATTATTTGCGTTGGTATTTCATTGACATTTCTTTTTGAATTTAGTGAAATTTGGGAAACTAACAAAGGTTGATACCAATGTTAACAGCAGGGTTGATGAAACTTTGAAAACAATAATCTAATGATACCACCGGTTCGACTGGAGAGAGCAAGACAAAATTAAAAGATAAATTACGTATTTTCTCAATGGTGGGACTATTTTTTCCCTGAAAAATATTTGATAATTGGTCCAAAATGTGATAATTAGCTTTAACAGAAAGAAAAATGTCACCGTAGAGCTGGTAACTTGTATTTGTTTGTACAGTAAGCTATTCAACCCCCAAATATTATCAAAAAATCATTAGCTAATCATAGGGTGCGTCCTGCCACTTGTAACGTCTTACCTGCCGGGAAATACAGTGATTGAAAATAGGATTTGTTGGAGAAAGGGGGAAAATTTTCACGATTAAAATCGTTGATACCCTCATAAAGGGTGTCCCCTTTTTCTTTTTGTTCAATTCGCTTCTTTTCCGAATGTCACTGGTTCATTAAAAAATAGAGTAGATAAATTATTCGGGTGATTTGCTTCTCAGCAGAATGTATTTCTCAGCCATTGCGAATCTGGTTTCGAACATTAAAAACTGTCGATGCTATCACAGAATGATAGATTCAATATCCTTCTGGCCCGACTTTCTGAAGCTGTTCAGGAGATTCTTTACATGAGATTCGAAGTATTCAAAGAACTGACAGAAACCACAAGAAATTGACGCATCATCATTCTTTATTCTTCCAACAAAGTCTGTATTAAATCCTTTTCTTGGCACTGATAAGGAAAGTACATTTAGTATTCAAACATAGTATTCAGCGGAAAATGTTCATAATGTTGTCATACAAATTCAGACTAAGTATAAAAAACAATGAGCTGTGATTTAAAATTCATTAAAGAAGTCATTGTAAAACATGTATCATTTCTTGATGTCTCAAGTTACCAGAATTTACAGGTTTATTAAACATTGAAATAAATTACTAAAAAGTAGTCACTAAAAGACGTCTCCAGGTCTTTGTCAATTCGTTATCCATTAACATGATTGCACATCTGAGCTCTATAAAATGAACACTTTGTCCATTTTGTCATACTTTGTTCATTGGTTCAAATTCATTAGCTATAGAAATAAAGCCTGTGCCTTTATCATAAAATCTCAAAAGAATAATTGCAACCAAATGTTACATTTTTGGTGAAAGCGTGATGTTAGTTCAAGAGCCCCATATAACAACAAATATTTATGTCCCTGTTAGCACAATATGTCAAAGCAAGGCATTACAGATGTAAAAATCATATCAGAGAACACTTGTTGCGTCAGGCATATAGCATGACCGTTATTGTTCCAGATAATGTATTCAAGACGTGTTTATTGCTGCAGTAAATTTGATAGTTTTACGATACACATCTGTTAATCATGTAGTTTTTTGCTTGAAAGATGAACTTGGAAAATATAGCTTCAACTCTTCATTAAACTCGCCTATGTATCGTTTGTGAGGAGATAACAAGAGTTGAGACTTTTGATGCGTGGTCACAGTGTAATCTGTTCTGACAAAAACTTTATTAAGGCTGTCCAAAGCTTTCGGGGATAACAAATTATTTTATCGTGATTTTATCGTGTTTTTAAAATAGACGCCGAATATTTTTCTTGAATCTGATGCAGAAGCACAAATGCTAAATTCCAGTTTTCAGTTTTGCAAACATGTCTGAAAATCAGAATTTAGCAATCAGAGTTAGTTTGAGTTTTTTGGTGGGGTGAGATGGCTGCACGATCAACGACACGGAAAATGTAATCGGCAAGCTGCGTTCAAACTCTAGCTGAGACAGTTTGTATCCACTTAACGCTAATGAACTTGGCATATTCGTATCTTTTCCCTCACAACGCGTCATGGGCCAACGTGGCAGGGTATGTCCGACAAGAACTCGAAAGGGTGATAGAAAATATCACTTGTTTACTAAAACTAGAATTCTCGGCCATGCTACTTCAAGATTTCGAGTTTACTGTTATTTCAAATTCTGTCGAAGAATAAAGCTGACTTTCTTAGTCACGATTCTAATCATTTTTGGATTTAATATGTTGTTCCTACTCCAAGGAATACAGTGTTCAGCATATCAGTTTTCGATATTTGATAATTACGCCAGTAGCACTAACTCTGCAAGCCTTATGAGACATCGAATTGACTTAACGGGCATTAGGTTATGAAAGGCTATCTTATTAAATCTTTTTCCACCGTTAATAGGCAGCACCCTGGGTGGCGTGCTCACCCAGGAAAGTAGGTGGGTACATAGCTTTTTTGAAGTCTGTTTTGTCTTAGAGTTAATTTCCATCGGATAAATAAACACACTCTTGTACTGGCAGGAGCCATAGGGACAATCTACAAATATAGAGGAAACACACACACACATACACACACATACACAAACAAACACAGACACACACAAACACACACACACACACATACACACACACATACGCACATACACATACACGCATGCACAAAATGCAGCCATTAACATACGAACTCTTGCAAACCAACGCATAAGAAAATTTTAGGAGTGTGCAAGAGTCAATAAGGAAAAAGGGGGGGGGTCAGGGGATTGTAGACATTGTGGTATCAGTCGACCACAGGGTGAAGAGGAAAGGGTGCAAAAATCAGGTTAGGGTGGTGCTGGTAATAACTGGTGTACTTGAAACCGTGCCAAATACACCAGAATCAAGATTGTATAAATTAGATATTCCCAGAAGGTTTGAGATTGTCCAGACTGCAGCAAGTATTGGGTCTACAAGTATACTCAAAAAAACACTTGAGTATTAGAGGAAACTTGTTATCACATTATCCAGTGATTAGTTCTAGACATCTGGTGTGAACATGCATGGAATCTGATAATAATGTCATTTCTTGTCGGGTCTATTTATATCGACTTGCATGAGTTATTGTTTTTTGGGGCGTGCCTGTGTAATATGTGTTTATTTGTGTGTATGTGTGTGTGTGTGTGTTTGTGTGTATGTGTGCAAGCGTGAACACGTTGGTAGGTATTGTGTATTTTGTCTCTTTTAGCAGGCACTCCTTTAAGTCGGCTCAGTTCTTTGAGTAAACAATTAGTGGATATGAAACTAGTTAACACCTTCCTATGTTTCTTTAAGGCATCCATTTACAACCTGTTGTGTCAATGTAAAGGCTGTAATGTCTGGTTTTCAAGTTAAATCATTAGTTGATACTTCAAATACAATTCTATTTAAGGATTTCTGCAGTCTAAAACAAAGTAAGCACTAATTCACTCTCTTCCACGTTTTTCTTTTTCTCTCTCTCTCCCATTTTCAAAACAATTTGATCGAAAATGATTGGCGTTACTTGGTTTCGAAAAGAATTAAAGAATAAATGAAATAAAAACCCACAGGAATAAGAACAAAATAATAAAACATGCTATTCAATAAAAAAAACCGCTAGGAAACAAATCAACAAATTTGATAAAAAGGGGAAATTAATTGAATCTCATCAGCGTTTCAGTAACACACTTGAGAGGATGATATGAATGAATGTACAATTTTAATAAAATTGTACAATTCTGGTAACTTTCTTTTTTTATGTCTTGAAACAGTCAGATTAACAAGGAATGTTACGATATATATATCCAAATATATGATCATGAAAGAGAATAGAGCAACTGCAATAATCCATTTCCCAGTAATATGATTGTTAATCTTGAAAGAACAAAGTCGAGCAGATACACACCGTGAATAAACAAAACGAGAATTTGGAGTTAAAGCAGTTATTTGGACTTTTGCATTACTGGTGGCTGTTTAGCTTAATGGTGAGAGCAACGCAAGTTCGATTCCAGCAGGCCCATTTTCTTCAATTGTTTATTCTATTTACGTTGTCCAGGCTAAATGATACATTCACTGTGTAAAAACGGGAGATCATTCCAAATGTAGTTTCTATCTGTCGGATCATATATCCATGTATAGATATAATCAGTTTTGGATATGATTTAATCTTTTCGACAAGGGAGTGTTAAAAGACATTGTGGAATGCAAAATTTGATGTTAAAAACGAAACCGTTCATTCTGCTAACAGTTTGAGAAGGTTAAAGACCAAATAAAAAACCAGACGGTAGCTGGGTAAAATGAGTGCATCACTACAAATTTTCCATCTCGCACACACATACACACGCTTCTAACCGACCACAGCACAATGATGTAATTTGAAACCCAAACGCCCTCATCACAGAGATTGAGATTAATATGCAAGCTGGATTGTTGTGGACACACATAAAACCAGTATTGCTTAATTTAAATTATTGATATCCAAAACTGGATTACATCTTAATAGCCTGAACGATCCTACAAAAATGTCCCTTGTCTGTATTCTCTTTGAATTCCAATCAAATCGGTAACACGACGAAACATGTTAATGTAATAAACATTTTCATTTTTATCTCATTTTTAACAATGAATTTTGTTTTCAACATTGTCTTTCCGACACTATGTATGTATGTATGTATGTATGTATGTATGTATGTATTTTTTTCAAATCCCCGAAACAGTTATATGGTAAACAACTGACAAAAAATTACACATAGTAACATAATATCGAACCATGTGTAAGACATAGAAAAGAAACATTGAAGAAAATTACATAAATCACATTGACAGATACTGAAAAATAAGTGACTGTAGTAACACCAAATTTTAAAGGAAGGGTTTTCAATTAATGTGTTTGGTGTTTGAAGCCGTGAAGTATTCAAGACTATATATATATATATATATATATATATATATATATATATGATGAATTGTACACCCATTTCTTGATAATATATATATGTGCACAGCATTTTATACACATGTGAGGGAGCATGGTGTAAATATATTTACCACATATATACACTCATATTTACATATAAATGATAATGATTGACTGTATTCTGCAACTGTAGTAGATGAAACATTTTTTGTCCTTCATTTGAATGAAGCCACTTCATCTTTTTCTTGGTGCTGTTTTTTGGGTAGTCACCCTTGGAGCATAAACCCCCATCCAATGCAAATGATGTGGCTGGGCCTTTTGGCACCAATAACCAAGCAAGGACGGGTGGTATAATTTGATCGTGCGCACCATATGGAGCTGAAACATGGAACCTAAACAAAAGATTGACCCTCAAAATTTGGAACATGCAACGCACACATGAAGGAATCATGCTCAACATCACATTGAGAGATCACAAGACAGTACAATATATATAAGATATTATACAAACCGTTTGAAAACTCAAATGGCAAAGGGCTGGTGATGTGGCATGAATGCCAGAGAATTGATGAACATTAGGACTCACAACGTCGATCCCCAGAGATCACATGCAAAATCATGGCCAGCAGAACATAAGATGGCAAAATGCACTTGACAAGTCCAGAAAGTATTGGCACCGTGATACCCATGGTGGAGAAGTCTGGCGAATTTGAGGAAGGTCTGTGCCCAGGCGCTAAACGGCAGTTTCTTCTTATGATGATAATGATGACTGCATCTTTTCTCTGGCAAGCGTCCTTAGTTTGTTGACAGATCTTAATGTTCCCAGTCTTGCATCTCCTTTTCGGCCATTGCAGTCGTAGGACCCTACAACTGTAAATTCTAGGGCTTTTGTGCAGGTAATTCTTCAGGTGTCTGTTGTACCTGACTAAATA
The DNA here is from genome assembly GCA_963457665.1 of Thysanoteuthis rhombus. Classification (NCBI taxonomy): domain Eukaryota; kingdom Metazoa; phylum Mollusca; class Cephalopoda; order Oegopsida; family Thysanoteuthidae; genus Thysanoteuthis; species Thysanoteuthis major. Next base: position 13,163,478 of record OY735232.1, on the reverse strand, counting down.
TGGACCATCTTTGTGGGGCCACTTCTGTTAAATAGAGCCTTGTTGGAGATTAGGCTGTTAGGCCATCAGTGTCTTATGACAATTAGCAGATGTTTGAGGAGGGAGGCAAAAAGCTTACCCTTGCTTATGAATACACTTATTAATGTAGATATGAGCATACATATCTTAGCAAAAACATTCTTACACACACACATATATATATATATATATATATATATATATAGATAGATAGATAGATAGATAGATAGAGAGAGAGAGAGAGAGAGAGAGAGAGAGAGAGAGAGAGAGAGAGAGAGAGAGAGAGAGAGCAACTCTTCCTTATGCTGGTTTTAGACACGACGCCAGTTTAGATAAGTTTTTTTTAACTTCTAACACTTGATCTACAAAATACTCATCATTTCATAGGGCGTCTACGACTAGAGAGAAAAAGAGGGAGACGGAAAGGGAGAGAGAGTGTGCGAGAGAGAAACTGTGTGTGTGATTGTATGTATGTGCGTATGTATGTGTATGTGTGTATACTTTCCAAGCATTATTATAGTTGTATGTGTAGTTGGTAATTCCAGTGAAAACATTGGTCTGATTGACCCAACATCTAGGAAGGGTTCAACGGCAAATTCTCAGGCAATGAAAACCATCCCATTCAGCTATTCCGCTGCTTATCCCTACTTGAGCGTTTTCGTTTCATTTTTGAATTTGATCTTAGAAGACTCTGCAGATGATTGGATTTTGTCATTTTGATCATTTCATATCCACCATATTTAATTTAATGTAATATGGAATTCAATATATAAAATCCATCTATATCTAAAACCTCGGTGGGGCTTCAGGCCCACCATTTTCCCTACTGGTGTCAGCAATGTTCCGGCACTCTCAAAAGATCATCATGACGACTTGTGGACCAAGTGGACAGTTTAAGATCAGTTCGACCCACAAACTTCTACAAATCTTATTTTCCAAGAACTCTACTCAACCTACAAAATCCAACTAATTCAATTCTTCAGAATTCAACAGGAACGGATATTTATCTTTTTATGAATGCTTTAAACATTATCAACACAAATGTTCAAACCACAAAATACATTAATATTTTTTCATAGGACAACCTTCTTAACACAAGTCCATGGAACATACTCCTACACATTTCAACTTCCTTTCAGCATATTCCCGTTCTGACCTACATTGTTAAATGAAATTCCGGATTTTGGAGAACCTTTATTGTTTACACTTGTTCTTTCATTTTAATTGTCCGATTCGGGGCAGTCCTCATAGCAGATATTGAAAAAAATCCCAACAAAACATTACTAAAGGTAATATTATCCAAAAGATACTGTATAATATGCCCATACATTTTGAATTTATAATGATATATTTGAGAAATAATAGGCAGCTGATATAAAAAAATCAAATCCCTTTTAGCATTAACTTTCTGGAGAGATTTAACAAAAGTGAAAAGCAAAATGACTTTGTATAATGAGAATTGCATTCGAATTATTTTAAAGCGAGAATAAAAATGAGCTAACCAATTTTCAGATAGTTTTGATTCTGTGATATTGATAGATTTATAAAGGATAATATCTTTGGCTTCACATTGTGAAGAACGGTTTAATTTAAGATTTCATGGGTTTGACTTGAAAGCTGAATACAAGCAGCTAGACCAGGAAGGTTGTTTGATTTACTAAATATTAATCAGACATAGTTTGCAGTTCTCCAATTCTTCGAAAATCAATACAAATCCAAAGGAAGCGTAAAAACCTTAGGCCAGAAAAGTTTCCTATGTCTTTCTCTCCTTTTTTTTGTTCTGTTAATGCTCTTTCTTTTCATACTTTTTTTTGTTCTTTCTTTTTTTATCATTACTTGCTGTTAGGACAGTCAAGCACAAGTGAAATGCGTGAGTCCAATGTGGTATAAATATCAGCAAATAACTTAGGCAAGACTATTATCCAATGCTTGCTTGAAACACTTTTCCGCTTCCTTTTCGAGATGACCAATCCTTACACTTATTTGATAGATGCTTTCAAAAAACTGTTTCCGTTTTTTAAAACCATTTTCCAGATCTGAATCTCCAGAACATAGAACATCTGGTTACAATCAAAGCCTCTGGGCAAATCTACCACTAACAACCAAAATGTCTGTTCTTTTTTCTAGACGAGAACCTAAAAGGACCAAAATGAGGCACCGAGAAGCAAAATTCCTCCCAAAAACAACAGATCGACAATAAAAGTTCTAACAGTCCAGGCTAAAACAACATAATAGAATAACAACCTTTGAGACAGTAACTGGGACAATCATCAATCAAAAATATAATCTCATTTGCTCTCTTCCCTCAATGTTATTTTTTCACATGAATGATGCAAAGCAAGTTATCCTCTTATTTCGTCAAAGAATACAGTTTTAACGCCGTTTGATGAAGAAAGCCATAAAACTATTTTTACACTGCCATTAAGACCACCTTCATTCTCTGTCTCACAACAATAACGATCAACAATTAATTATAACACTTTCAATTCGCACTGTTTATTCGAAATGTATTTTATTAAAAAAATTCAAAAAAAAATATGACAAAGACTGATTTTTATCATATTTTCATGATCATAAAAATCATTTAGATCTCTTACATTTTCTTAGCAAGGATTTCTACGTCAGTACAGGTTTCTCCAGCTATCCATAAATAGAGTATCCCTATAGAGTATCCCTATAGAGTATCCCTAAAAAACCTTCCATGGTCTGGAATGGCTTAAAAGTGAAGAAACTATTACCATTAATTCATAAGGGGAAGTTTTCTTTTAGCTTTCTGAGACAAAACTAAAAATAGTGTGGTGGTTTGTTAGGCTATCAGAGATTAGGGTGGTCGGTGTTACAAGAGACTGGGGTGTAAGGGAGAGAGAGAGAGAGAGAGAGAGAGAGAGAGAAAGAGTGAGAGAGAGAGAGAGAAAGAAAGAGAGCGCTGATCTATAACATTTTGTTTAAAAAAAAGGAAGGGCGCTATTTTCGCCTTCCATCTTTCTTCGTGAAAGTAAAATGTGGCGAAAATCGATGGATATCTGTACTGGAAAAGCAATGAAGTAAATATTGTTGCATTTCTTCTGGAAGTACAAAAGTCCCTCAGGATGAGACTGTGCAAGATAACTCATTTTCTTTCAGGGCCAATCCAACCGTAACATATCGGCAACGAACAAAGGTTGGACAGCGTTTGTAAATAAAACACATTGACTTGACTTGACTAATATTTTTGTACATAAACGCTGTTATAATCATTTTCCAAAAATCCAAAAAAAATATTTAAAATGAATGAAATGTTTCATCTATTATCAATTCAATAATGGGTTTTGCGATTCACACTTGGAAAAGAGGCCTTTCGATTTCCTTATTTTTCATCCGGAGAAAGCTATAGAATTGATCATTCAGAACATAATGGTAGCATCATCAATAAAACAAAGATGGATTTCAATTGTCAGAACATAGTTTGGAAGGTTGATGACACTCCTCAAAGTCATTGATAATATATTTCCCGACGCTATTTCTATGTCACCTGGAAAAAAAATGAATTATAGGATTTTTATGTTGATATTCATCGAATAAAAGCAAACCTTATGATTTTTTTGAGAAGAAGGGAACTGCAGACTTCTAATTAGCCTATGGTGGATGAGTCGGTCGAAAAAAGGAAGAAATTTACCAACAGAAAGAGCATTAGGGAGTTAAAGGTTGCCAACCCCTGGACACCTACTTCTGTGCAACCTTGTCACCAAAAAGACTGAACAAAAAGGGAAAAAAAATAGACGATTGGAGAAAAATCAATAAAAAACTCTAATGGTGATAATGTTACAAGAGAATATTGAAAAAAAAACCATAAAAGATGAAAAGATGTTTCAGTATCGATTCTCTAATGAAGGGTGAAACTGGAGTTATGTTCAATAGTCCAGAATAAAAGGAATCATCTTAGAAATCTCAAAAAATCGTAAAAGAAAACTTTGAATCATCAATCATGAATGCAACAGTTAAAATTCTCCATTAGAATTTTAGTTATGCACTGATTATTCAAACTGTTGTCCCCCTCTGGATTTTATAGCCTTTTCAGGTATCTGTTGTATTCAGTAACACTCTCGTAGTTTCAAGCTATACCCTTCATTCAACCCACGATTGTAGGAGATATCTCATATCTAGTTGATTCTTCTGTTATCAATGTCAGTATTGAAACACTGCAGTCACAATCCAACCAAACAACAAAAAACGTGACTACATATTCACCCGTCCGTCCGTATCAATGCTCCTGATCACATCTTTTGGCATAGAGCCCCGAGAATTTAAATGTGCACTCCAGTAGCCACTTTCCTTTTCGAGATTCGTCATCTTCCCCTGTTATTAGTGTCGATTTACAATAAAAATCCATCGTGAAATGGACACATTTTTAGCAGACGTAGCATCAACACATTGTGGGCGTCGGTGGAAAAGCTTTGTTGGAATGTGTGTGTGTATATGTGTGTGCATGTTTGTGTGTGTGTGTGTGTGTGTGTGTGAGAGAGAGAGAGAGAGAGTAAATTGATTCATTTATTGAAAAAATAATAATTACATTCTTTTTTGTTCTACTGGTTCTGTAACACCCATTCTTGTACGGAACTGGCAACACCAGCTGGTTGCCAAAGTCCCATCCCGGTGACTTTGATCTCGCTACGCCGTTATATTGCAGTATATAACCTTGTATCATTACCCGAGCAGTAGGTTTGGGGTAGATGAGTTAGTAAAGTCTAAGGCGACAGTGAGATGAATATACAGGGTGGGACTTATTGTGACTTATTGTGTCGTTTTTAGGTAGAGGTGGCAATATTATTGATTCTGATTATTGACACTCTTTTCATAAATCCTTATAATTCAGTCGCCCATTCCACGATAGTATTTTTTTGCACATCAAATATTAAAGCCAAATATCAAATCTGCCCATGGAAGAGAAAGATTTCCCAAATAACTTCATGGACGCTAAACAAACAAAAATGTTGTTTACTGAAATACATAACGCCTTTGCCAGAAACGCTCTAGAAGTTCAATTGCCCCTCCGAGGAATCCCCGATTCATTTTATAACTTTCTTTATATTTTTCTGCTTTTCCCTGACGCCCTCGTGACGCTGGTCGTAGGGACTGGGCAATATTTATCTTTTCCTACTCCTATGTGTATGCCCCCTTTCGTTGAATCGAACGTGTCATATTCCATCCTTATGGGGAGGTGATTTAATTACTACTTATTCTGTCTATGAAGTTCTTCAGGCATGACAGGGAACACCTGTTTACAATTTTAATCCAGTGTATTTGTTCGCAGTTTGGTGTCAATCCAATAGAAATCTATGTATATAACCCCATGTTGACCATTCAGGAAGCTTGAAGTTTACGTTAGCTGTTGGGTGTCACTCCTACCAGTTAATGACAGGCACTGGATCAATAGAACTCAATCTAGGATCTCTGGATCTCCGGGTGTCCATAAAATGGTAGACAGAATTTCAACAGAAGGAAAAAAGTTAGTTTCTCTGGATCACACAGGGAATTTCCCTGGATCTATATAGTATCCTGAGAAAAATAGTTTCCTTTTGACATCCAATCATCCTATCATCTGAAATTCAGCCTTGTTTCTAAAGCCGAAAGGACGATGTACTTTTTCCTTCGTGATATATATTTGATGTGTGCAAAAAGGCTCTCTTTTGAAAAAAAGAGGCAGAATACACAGTTGAAAATCGGTTTTATATATATATATATATATATATATATATATATATATATATATATATATACTTTTGTTGGTTCTTAGGCTGATATAGAAGTCATAATTTCGAATGCTAATTTAAAAAAAAAAAAAGAAAATCCGATAGCAGCACAATTATTCAACAATCGAAGCAATCATACAATCATGTAAGTGTAAAATCTGAAATGTATTCCTTGGATAAATATTTAAGTTTTTCATAGTGTGTCTAAAATAGTCGTGTATTTGCCAGGTTTTTTAAATCCTAATATTCAAAGCAGACAAGCATTCTACACTAAGAAGGTCATCTTAACACAATTTCCCAGTCTTTGCCTCGTCTTCTTTTCAAGGTAGAGGAAGCGACAAAAGAAGTAGAAGAAAGGAAAATAAAAAAAAGAATGTAAGATCTGGTTATTCTTCATTGCTCATTTCATAATTTTAATGCTCTCAAATATTAATGCAAGAAAATAAAGGAAATATGGCCGTGACTTGCTTGATGCTACAGTTCCTATAACTTTAAAAAGCAAGCGAAGTTACGTCCCGTATTGAGCGACACACGGGGCAACGAATAAGTCTCCGATTCGCGAACGATCCATTGAGACACAACCACTGGAACAATTCTGAGTCTTTCGAGGATCGGTTGATAGCTTGAGATGCCCTGCTATTTGCCAATAGCTGGGGCGTTGAATTCATGCTTTCCCAAGGATAGTAGAGCAAAGTGTACGCAAAGTGTTCCATGGGGTTGACAACTTTTCAAAAAAAATATTATAAAACCAAACAAAAGAAAACATCAGTCATTTAAATGAAAACAAAACAAAACGTATTTATTGAATGAACAACGATCCTCGGCTCTCGGTGTGTGTTTGACCGATAGCAGTAAATACCAACATGATGTCATTCCATCTTTCAGCTTTTTTGCCCACTCTTTTTGAATTCAATGCTGAACACGATAAATCTTGAATGCAACATCTGACTAATTTCGATGATTAAGTCTACTCTTTAGGAGTTTGACTAAATAAAGTCAACTCTCTACGAGTGTGACAGTGTTTGTTTCCGATTGATTTTTCAAGACATTTCCCGTCAAGACGCCTGAAACGAGAAAAAACGAACAAGGCACTGCATTAAAGATAAAAAAATGATATTGTCCAGAATGAAATATCATTCATTGTTAAAAGAAAAAGTTACAAATATATATATATACAATAAACACTGTTTAGTTAGCTTTCTTTTTCTCCTCAGTTCGTCCTTTCTTTCTTTCTTTTTTTCTTTCTTTTTTTCTTCCATATATTCTAAATTTTTCAATCTTGATTTATCTTGATTTTAAAAAAAAGAAATTATATTACATAATGTGCGTAAATCTTATCCCCCATCTTATTAACATAATAGTTTTCTTTCTTACGAACGCTGTCTATCTCTCTTAAACCACTTTCTCTCTGGGTCATCTAATTCCTATACACCGTAAACCAATGCAAATCTTGTCCTAACATTGATTTTTCCCCGTTCTTAGAACTGTCGACTTGCGTCACAGTTGAAAAGACACTGACTCTTTGTAATGAAGATTTTGGAATGAATTAGCCTCATATCGACGATTTGGGAAAGAAAAATTGCAAATGCTAGTCTCAGAGTAATTGTGAATAATGGAATGACCAAATGGACATTTATAATTAAGATATTCAGAGATTTTGATTCCAGCCGAACGAAATGGGTGAGGGGTAGAAAATATCTTATTTCTTTTTCTAGTTTTCATTTCCCAGTTTTTATATTCCTTCCTTCTTCCTTGTACTCTTTCTATTCAGTAGTCTTCTCTACTTTATCTTTTTAGAATTTTCCTTCTTCTTCTTCTTCTTCTTCTTCTTCTTCTTCTTCTTCTTCTTCTTCTTCTTCTTCTTCTTCTTCATTAACCCTTATCCTATCACCTATCCCCTTACTACTTCTTTCAGCAATCTCAATTACTTCATCTATTCTCGTTTTACAGATATTTTCTCTCTTTTTAGGTTTCTCTTTCTTTTTTCCTATTCTTGATGTCACGCTTCTCATGTTTTGTATCCTTTCATCTTGTAAAACGGCACAATTCAAATGGATATCATGATATAACACGAACATTCTCACAGATTATAAACGTCATCTCTTTGCGTGTTTGTTTACCTATTCCGTTTCTAATTGATTCTTAATCAAGTCATTTTATCTAGAGTTCTATTATTACCTAAAACCCTTAGACACACCTCTTAAGAAAACTCGTTGCAGGCAATTCAAGCACTTGAAGGGGATCAGCTTTATTTTCATCTCTAAACGTTTTAGTAGGATGTTCTAGTGTCTTATTTACTTTTTACTTCACTGAAGAAATCAATCTTGTGTATAGTGATTATCTAAAAGCTAAAGATTACATTTTAACACGTCTTTCACGATTTCTTTTACAGTAGTCCATATTTTGAATGAATTCCTTTACAAAAACGTCATAGAAAACTTGAGCTCGTTACAAAACACATGTGACATTTATATACAAGGTGTTACCCGAAAATTTTCTCTAATTTTAGAAGATTCATTCACATTCAAAGAGTTTTTCGGACAGTTGAGATCATTCTTTAAGTTATTTTTATTGTTCCGAAAACTTTTCGGCCGATCCATCCTTTCGCATCCTTTACGAGTATATATATATATATATATATATATATATATATATATATATATATATATATATGTGTGTGTGTGTGTGTGTGTGTGTGTGTGTGTGTGTGATTATAATAATTAAATAATGGTGTCATCCACAGACAGCTGTTTCGTTGTATTACAACTCTTCAGTATGGCAATGGACTATCCATTATCCCGTGCTGAACCACGATTTCTGGCCTTTTCTTCGGGATCAGGGTGTGGAATCTGTTCCACAACGGGGCCCGAGGCGCGAGTACTGACACTTGCCCGTCGTTGGGCCGGAGAATGGGCGTTGTGGATGGTGTCAAGACCGAGTGCGCCGGTGCAGTGTGTCAGCCAATGAGGTTTTACTGAGGCTACGCACTGCTACGCGCATTGGAGGCCTTTGGACTCGTCCTTGGGCTCTCATATTATTGCTGCAGGGGATCCATTGCCCCGAGGCAGCACTGCTCCATTGCACTTACAGGAGCAGGTCCTAAAGTGGACGCTTTCGTGGCGGAGGTTGTTTTAGCTTGGCAACCAATTTTTGGACTGATGGTTCTTATTCTTCCCACGTTAAGCCTCGACCTTGTGTCACATTTTGCTGTAGTGGGACAGCAAATAAACACCTCATCCAGTGCCCCGAGGTAGGATCGAAACCTTTGCTTCAGACCCAGAGGCTGACATCTTACCTACGCAGAACTGGACGGTCAGAAAGGTTGAATTTAAACGTTATATTCACTCACACGTAATTCCCCATCCACCAGAGTGCTCTATTCCTAAGTTGGAAGAGCATTATATATATATATATATATATATATATATATATATATATATATATATATATATATATATATATTGGGAAAATAGATGAGGTTTATCCGACATAATGGCGAATTTGATTGAAAATATGGAAACTCAAAAATTAGGAAAAATAGATAGTATTTAATTCTATAATATGTTTGAGTAACTGGTTTCCCAAACATGTTTTTGTTTGATATAGTTCTATAGAATGTGTTGATCCGTTGATTTTATCTTGTTGAGTTGGCTGCTTCGTAGATTCTCTTCATTTCCAGTTTTCTCCTTTTCCATTTTTACATTGCACTTTGTTCATTAGTTTTTATTCATATATATTCCAGGTAAGTTTTTTGGGATAAGTGGTTGCTATTTCTGTTGTAATCTGATGGTTTTGAAGAGCAAAATGACTCTTATACAGTTAAATTTATATACGACTCCCCTCACACAGCTGTTGTGTATAAAGAAATTGACATACATAACTGTCACGTTGGAAGAGAATAAACAAGATGAGAATTTGGTGTGAAAGCGGTTATTTGAGCTTTAGCATTACTGGCGGCTGTTTAGCTCAATGGTAAGAGCATCGCTACGTTGACGCTTCTGCCATAGATATACATCAATTATCAAACGCCTTTCGCCTTCCTATTTACAAATTATATACTTTTACATTTTTGAGCTTGAATATTAGTTTTAAAGTCATTTTTTTCACAGAGATTTTTGATCTCATGTTTAGTTTCCTGTTGGTCCTCCATAAATGTGACCCTGTATTTTTGAAAAACAACTCTGTTGCCTTGGCGTTTTCACAGTGTATATTAAAAACATCAGACTATCTGACAGACAATCTCAGTGTTCACCATATGTTCTCAGCACTTTAAGATGAAGCAAATGCCACTGTTTATAAACTACAGGCACAGACAGACTGGTTTAAAATTGAAAATCATTATCAAATTTATTTCTCACACTTTGAAATTAATTGAGACTATTTTTGATGTACACAATTGATCATTTTCAGGTATACAGTTTGTGCAAAGGTACCAGCTTTGTTTCTTTCTGACCCTTGAAATGGAATTCTGTGGAAAACTCTGGTTACCAACTCAACTCATCTGGTTTAAATGAGATTAGACTGATACCTTTCAGTATGTCACAAACATGGCATACCAGAAGCCGAATGGTAACATTTCTTCGGCTTGATATAATTTGGTTGATATTTTTGGCATTGAGTTGATACTTTCTGCCACATATTTGAAGATGATTGTTTTGCAAGTGGAACTTGGCTGATATGGACCAATGTCTAATAGAATAACCAGAACTGGTCAGGTTAGTCACTCAATAAAAAACGTCGCCAGACCTTTGGCAGTATGCTGTGTTGGGGATGATCGGTCAAAAAGGGAAAAGGGGTGATCACTAAATAAGTTACTTCTTTCGTCTTTTGTAGGATAGTGATCACTAAAAGAAATTTAATTTTCAAGAAAACAAGCAAGAATGCTGCCAGACACAAACCAAGGAGCTAATTTAGTCAACAATTCTTTGTAAATTGAACTCTCCTCTAAAGACCAATTTAGGGATAGGAAATTTCAAAAAGCAAAAAAAGAATTTCTTCTGGACATAAAGAGAACATGTTGAAATCTTCAACACTATAGCCCCATTGGTGCAGTCTGTACGCGTGATGCATTGATAGCCAGTTAGCCTAACCCATCTAAAGACTGGAGAAACCCATTTTGATAGTTTTGCTACCAGTTTTTGTCAACGATTTCTTATGATTATGTACAGAAAAAGACAGACACCTGTCATGGAGCGATTATTAACAAGCTAGTATTGCAGAACTTTGCTATTGTAATGGGTTTAATCCTCATTGGCTGCTTTGATATTGTGACTAAACTAAGCTATGGTGCCTACCGTAAAGTTGCAAATTTGTCACACAGACCAGTTCAATGTTGTTGTGGGTTCAATTCCCCTGGGTGTCTCACTCCTGAAGCCTTATGTCAGACTAAGTTTATTAAATAACTATAAGAAGACAAAGATTGAGTTTTCTTTGAAATATCGCTGATTTCATTTGTTTGATCAATCGACCATTTTATATGAGATTTAAAAAAAAAATTTGCTGATTTACTTGAGTTTTACGCCTCTTTATACATAGATTTTAGAAGTATACTTTGCTTTCTGGTTCAAGAAAACCGAATGCATTCATCGTATATTGTTATCTCAAAATTGTTCACAATCTACCTATCTATCTATCTATCTATCTCTGTATCTATCTATCAGCTTTTCGTTATTGTGTCGTTAAAACATACATTTTTTCAATTTGAAACTGAACGAAAATGAATCTTCTCACCTTCACGCATACCAAAACACACCAATCAACCGTTGACAGCTAACAACAACAAAAGCTACACTCAATTTAAGGAGCAATTAACAATGTCGCAAAACTCTGACGCCGCCCTAATAATAATAAGAGATCGACGGAAAGCTTTTGAAAATAGGCGGTTAACAACTTGTGGAAAGATAAGACGAAATTTTAGAGGTTCTTTGACAGAAGAGTTTGAAGGCAAAAACCAGGAACTATTTCGACTTCATTTCCAAGAGGTGGACAAGTACATTCATGAAGCGTGTGGGGCCTGATGATAATATTGGATAGACGTATCATTTTTCTACGAAAAGGGAGTTTGCACTAGGACCTCAACATGGCCCCAAGCTGAATCAACTTGATTCTTATCAGTAAATCATCCATCTATAGCTCTGGGGTCTTTAATCGGCGCCCCACCGTCCAAAGATCAAGCTTCACTATTTTCTACTGACACAATTCGTAACGGTTCACTTTTTCCTTCTGAATCTTAGGCACGTTTTATAAAGTTTTCCCTTCAGTTTATGGATGTATACATGCCTACATACGCATGTTATCTCTTTTCTTATCGATAATCTTTATTAGACGTTGAGTTTGGTTCAAGATCGCATCCATAGAGCGCTTAGTGAAGTAACAAGCCTATGATCAATAGGGTTTAGCATAAGTCAGATAACTTACAGACAGAAAAGATGATAAATAGACATGTAAGCAATTCATTGCATATCACTGTACATCACATATGCACATGGATAAATACATATTGGGTCGGCAAGAAGGTTCATTTGGTTTTATTAAATAAAAAAATCAATTTCTATTTTCTGATATCAACATTATTGATCTGTTCTGTTCCACAATTTTATGTCATCTTTCAGGCAACTTCAAAATTTGACACACTCAGAACTTATTTTATGTTCCTCGGTGAGGACTAAACTCTGGTGATGGTCTTCTAGGCCAGCTCGCACATCATCACTCAATAGTTTGGTAGAAGTGAAAACAAAAAAAGATATTCTTATTCTTTTTAATATGGTCGATAATTTTTCGTGAAATTTCTTTATTGACGAGAAATTGAAAACAAATAACGGTACAAACAAAAAACGGGTTGAAAATGTAAACGGTCTCAGCAAGACGAAGATCATGTACAGCAACCACGTCGAAATCGAGGACACAGAACTCGAGAAAGTAGGCCACTACATCTACCTAGGACAACGAATCTCCATGAGAATCCCAAAAGAAGAAGAAATCAAGCGAAGAATCACACTAGGATGGCAAGCCTTTGACAGAACAAGCGCAACCTCCAAAAACAAGAAGATCCCTTTAATCCTAAAAAGAAGGGTGTATAACCAATGCATCCTCCCAATAATCACTTATGGAGCTGAAACATGGAACTTAAACAAGAGACAGATTTGCAAATTGAGAACCATGCAACTTGCACATGAAAGAATTATGCTCAACCTCACATGGAGAAACCACAAGACAGCACAGTACATCCGGGAGTAGACAGGAGTCAGGGACATCATAGAGTTCATTAAAAATCTCAAATGGTAATGGGCTGGCTATGTCGCAAGAATGGAAGACAACCAATGGACATCGCGACTCACAACATGGATCCCCGGAGATGACATATGCAACCGAGGCCAGCAGACTATTAGATGGAGAGACGAGCTAGACGAAAAAAAATACTGGCTCCGCGACGCCCACGATAGAGAAGTGTAGCGAATTCTGTAGAAGGTATATGTCCAACGAAGGACGTTAAGAGACTGATGATTAAATAGGACTTGTTTCTGTTTGATCTATTAATCTATTTATCTAGATGAGGAGCGACACAAATTTGCACGTTCACCTATCTTGAGCAATTGTTCATAACTGAGGTGTCGCTGAAAGGCTTGCAAGATAACTTGGAATTACACTGTGCATCTCATTCAATGATCTAAATAATTGCACTCAACGTTCTTAATCTCTGTGCTTCCCACCAGGGTCGGTCTTGGGAGCCGTGGGGTCCAATTGGAAACATGTTTTTGTGGGACCTAAGTCCACAGCCTAAGTCTGCAGACTCCTAAACATATTAATAAAGTTTATTAGAGACTATATCTCCATGTTAGAAGGGGGGATGGATCCCAGCTGCTTACGGCACCCATCTAGTTACCGACTAGGCCAGACGTTGCTTAACATCAATGATCGTAAAAGAACTGGTTAATCTCACACAATTTGGCCATAACATAGACATAAGTTCATACAATGTAAAACACACACAAAAATACACAGTCAACACACTCACATACTCGTACATATGTATGTATGTATGTATGTATGTATGTATTCGAAGTTTTTCCTTGTGAGTAGAACATGAAAATATAGACCTCACAGGATTCCAATGGTTGCTATTTGGTGATCACGGTAGGAACAGTTGAAATCAGGGTAGTCGGGTGGGTAGATACTTCAGATATGGGAGAAAATGTGGAAAAATGTTGTTTTTTTTCAGTCGATAACTAACGCTAGAATTCGGAGATTGCAAATGGAGTTTGACGAGAAATGTGTCCCGGATTATTCAGGCTCTTGTTTTACTTGCCTTTTAAGAAAGTTCTTTCTCCGATAGCAAAAAAAAAAAAAAAAAAAAAAAAAGCAGAAATATTTTTGTAATCGGGAGATTTTTTGATGTAGTATAAGTTTTAGTCGTAGCATAAAAAAATTAAAAGAGGTGGAAGCAGGAAAAAAACAAGAAGAAATAAATGTTTATGTTAGTCGTGAAAAGTCAACATTTTGGTATATAGGAATAGAGATCCTGAGATAGGTCGCTTCTCGGGGTAGCCAAGGTAGGTCGAGTTTGGTTATGTGGCCAGTTTAGGGTGCCTTAACATCACTTCTATTTTGTTTTCTTTTCTTTCCTTCTTCTTTTTCTTTCTTTTTCTTCCACACTCATCCTTTTTAGCCTATCTTTTTCTGTGTCCCCTCTCTTCCCCATCTTCATTATATGGTTCTTGTTTATGTAGCGAGCTTCCCTCTGTATGTATATGCATGCGTATATAGATGTGCACACGCGACTAACCGTACTTGAACCTTTTCTGACGGTCAGTTTTCGATAGAGTTGTCCGCAATATGTCTTGAATTAATAAAATGAAACATCAACTTGTCCTGAAAAATCACTTTTACTTTTTTTATGTATATATATTTTACAGCACAAATGAGAAAAAAACCTCCCAATTCCTGGCGTGCTGAGCAAGCTGAACTTCGACTCCCTTTAAAGTATAGAATTGTTTTATCCATTTATCGACAGTCCAAGAATTTCCTTTGCCAGCTGCCTCACCACAACAGAAGGTATTTTGCGATGAGATATTCATGTTCAATTCATTCATTTTTCCATCTTTGCATTTGTATTCGGAAAGTCTCACCGTCTCAGATACAAGATAAGCCACCCTCCTCACACTGGGCGACCCTACCAAGTTTACGAAGAGAGAAAACGTTAGTCACTATTTTCTCTCATCACTGATTATTTTTCTCATTCATCAATTTTAGATGAAATCCAACTTTTTTTCAATATTTCCTCAATTCATCTTTGAGATGATTGACAGTTATCTCTTTATCTTTCACTATCTATCTATCTATCTATCTATCTATCTATCTATCTATCTATCTATCTATCTATCTATTCACGTCATTCGCAGAGCCGGATTAAGGTTGCATAGGGCCCTGTAATTCTAACAGAGACCCCGTCAAAATCATTACAGGTGTAAGTAAACAAACAATTCTATTGAATTGAATGGTAACTATATTGAATTCCGTCCATGTATCATTATTTCGTACTTTTACAAGCTTTCTTCATAGCATTTCAACTAATTGAGCCCCCACCAATTATTGGGGGGTCCTGGCTTCAGCCCAGTTAGCACTTCCTTTATCCAGCCCAGGTTATTCGTGTCTAGCCTGAGATCACAGACTCTTGGATACTTCATCACGATGATGCCCTCTGTCAAGCCACACCCCATGAACGAGATTTTGAATGGGATAAAGTTGATAATAAATATCTTTACATCATCAGTCTCACCACTTTCTAGACAGACCTTGTACATTATATTCGATCCAATCAAATACATCATCATTGTACTTTTTGATGTTCATTATTATTATGAAATTGAATCAGGGTAGGGGCGAAAAAGGAGAGAGAGAGAGAGAGAGAGAGAGAGAGAGAGAGAGAGAGAGAGAGAGAGAGAGATGCTTATTTATAGGAATACTTTTTCATGAACATAATCACACAAATGTCTTATCTCCTGCAAGCAAGACATTACAGACCTCTCTAGATCCTTTGATATTGAAAAATGCTTCTTATTTGCTACAACTTGAGAAGTTTTTGTCTCGAACAAAATGGTTGATCGTCGATTTGACCTTCCGTAGGAAATGAAGCAGAACATATTTTCCGACTGTTGTTTCTTCTCATATCAAAAACTTAATGATTAATAGTCAATTGAAGAGTAGATACCGCATCAAGTTGGATTGCAATGAAACTTGGTCAAAACTTTCGGGCAAACTATCCCAGTCTTTCTCCTGCCATTACTACTATAACTAGCAGTATTAGATATCAATTTTCCCGGTTGGATTGATATGAAACTTGGTCCAGACCATCGATTGCACCATCTTCATCTTTTTTATCCTACTATTTGCCACTACTACCACAGTTAGTGTTACTACTACTACTATTACTACTACTACTACTACTACTACTTGTAGAATCTCTTTTAAGTATGGACGTACCGATGGTGGATGCATCATTAAACTTATAGTTCTTGTTTAATCAGTATTACACAGGTATGCTCTATAATGAGTGAAAAAAAAACCCCACAATATATGTTTATAAAATCATTATCACCCACTATTCCAACGTCTAGATTATTTTCACTTCATTATTTTCCAACAATATGATAAGGAAATGAAATGCAATTCTCGACATATGAGTTGAAGCCAAATAAAAAAAGTGATGACTTTAAAAAAAAGCGAAATTCTACTTTCTAAACTCCAAGGATTGTGTGTATGTTTGTATGTCGTACAAGTTTTCCACAGTAGAAAGTATTAAAAGCTTTTTTCAAAATACTCGGCAATTCAATGATTGGACTGTGAATAAAAAAGTATAGCCTTCTTAGTAAGCCTCTTTTTCGTTGTTTTTCTCCCAGTTCTACAATTATAATCTTGATTGATTTCCTTTCTTTTTGACAAAACATAGACAGTGACGTATCATTTGATGTTAAATCTGATGGTTCTCCAAATTATGTATAATACAGATGAATTATTTATTAGGAAGATATGTACTATTTGATCTTCCTTTCGGGTGTGTATCCAAGTATAATTAATTTATTTTTAACTCTTAAATGGTACAGAAACTGTTTTGGCACACTGTTATCTATTCAGATGAGTTCTCATTGGCTCAATTTTCGAACAGCACACAAGTATTGGTCTGAGGGGATTGCTCAGTTAAGAATTTTATCTAAACTGCTTACAGCCCACTATAAAACATATCAGATTTTCATTTATGGTGCGGAAAGAAATTTGGAGCGCTGGTCATTCAAAGGTTTTATAGTTAATGGAGAATATCAGTCTAGAAAAAATGAAGGAAGGGCTTCGCCCAGTATTCATTGACGGTTGTTTGAACAAAAACAGCACCTTTTTAGTGAAGGGCGAAGCTTAATACCACACAACAAAAACGACCCCAAAACGGTACGCCCAAAATTGGATTAAGTGACTCTCGTGACCAAGATAGTCTCCTGACATGAATTCTACTGAATATGCTTGGGTAATTTTGATCGTGAAATAAGGAAATATCAAGGACACCCTCTTAAAGGATTTTACGTCGTATAGCCTAGTCTGATATCCCACAACAGAAGACATCGGATCTGAAATTTGATTTCTGAAATAAGAAATCGGCGAACTTATTAAAATTTTATACTTTAATAAGTCCGCCGATTTCTTATTTTTATTTTAAAATAATCTTGAGTTGTTCATATAATCGAATGAAAGCTCTCGTTTCAAGATAGATTCGAGCGTCTAATTACTTTAGCCTGTCCTAGTACACACTATTCACTTGCTGGGTATTGTCATTGGTAGAATTAAAGGGACGTAAGAAAGAAAGAGAAGTACGAGGTAGCTGAGTGGTTAACGGCTCTGACAATGGGATCGACGAGACGAAGTCAAGCCCTGGCTGAGAAAGAGTTCATCTCACGATAATGCTATAGGGAAAGGCATATATATTTCCACCTCCCTGTTAAGACATCATGGGCCAGCGTGGCAGATTAGGGCCGTCAACCCCATGTTTTTCACTTACTTGGAGAGGTCCTGTGACCTTAAATGCTGATTATAAAAGAAAGAAAGAAAAACAGAGCTCATGGAAGAATTATTTAGTCTGGTGGATTAGGATGAGCAAGAAAAAAGCGAGAAAAGTGAAAATACAGAAAGACGAAAATAGAAGAAGAAAAATAGGGAAAGGAGAGAGACAACTTTAAAGTTATGAAGAAAGAATGAAGTCAGTATATAGGTGAGAGAAGAGACGATTTTTCAAGATAAAAATATAAAATCACAAAAAAGTTATTGAGAAGATAGGAATATCTACGCGAGAAGAGAGTTTCGTTATTTTATCAGAGCTGATCTTTCCATCGCTTTTGCTAAGATCATGCACTACTACGTCCAATCATAAGTGTAAAGTCATTATGGCTATTCAAGAGAGTCGTAAATGTCGATTCACAACCTACAGAAAATTAGAAGATGAAGACAGAAACAACTACAAACAAATCATCAGGATTCTTGTGGCACCTTCTATTCGGCATTTAGCGAAAACCCAGCAAAAGGAATGGAGGGCTCAGTTACGACCACCAGATGTCAACAGGTCTCCACTCGTGATGATAGTCAAACGTCAATTCAGAGCCTACATTACTCGGAGGACTCCAGTCGAAACAGTTACTCTATTTGTATTGGAGTCTATTTTCCGTCTGTTTTTTTATTAAATCATTTACAAAATATCTAATAGCAGCAGAAAATAGCTATAAGGTGTCCACCTTTATCCTATTCAACTTCATGATATGATTGAATAAAGGGTGACCTAAAAATAACGCCAGATTTGTTGCAAAACAATTCTATCAATGCAATTAAACAATCTGCAGAGTTAATTAACATAAACTTATGCAGAGCGTTACATGGAAGTTTCAGTGGAACTGCCTTTCATTTCAATGCATTTGTTCAGCTAGCAAACTTCTGATCTGCTCACATCATGATACACCATCCAATTTATCATCTGGTCAGTTTGAGACGTACCAGGCGTTACTTCTAGAATCCTCTCCACAGAAAAAAAATCGGGAGATGAAATCATTTTCGAGCTAGATTGCTGTGTAACATTTCAATTGAAGTAAAACTTTTTCGTCGTTAATATCTAAATTCTTTTTTGATTTTCTAAATAACATTGGTAATCATATAATCTTGAATTTTTATCAGACGAAACATAGTGACCCATTATAAAGCTGAAACTGAAATCTCATTGCAGATTTACTGACAGCCACAGAATGAAGGTCTGTGTATTTGCGATGAAAGAAATGCATCAAACATTGATAATGGTTAACATTGGTAACACATATGTGGAATATAAACTCCACAAAGAAAATGAATAACATGACGCAATAAAAACGAGCAGATTGTCTTTGATGATTTTAAAATGTTATCACTGATTTGAAATGCAGGAAATAATAAGATATGTTCAAGAAAGCGAAAGTTCTGGTAAGCAAAATACGCAAAAGATAGTCAAAATTATTATTTCGGAAGAGTAGAAATGAAACAATAACTGAATGTTTTGTCTGAGATATTTCATATTTATTGAACTCTTTAATTCGAATATCGAAGAAAACTTGTAAGAGCTTCCCGAGAAGGATTTTGACACAGCTTAGCTGCAGATCCTTAGTCTTCTCTTGAGGCGTATTATACTAAACAGCGAATTTGCAAGTTAGTTATCCAACAAGCAAATTGGAATCATGTTATATCGGTTATTTTAATCAGTTTTTACATTGACTTTGGGCTACAACTGACCGCGTTTCACATTTTGTCATCATGGCGAATATTGAGGACTGAGTCGACGAAGTAAACACGTTTGTTTCTAAACAGAATAATGGAACAGATTTCAAGTTTCTGAAATCTTTACTCAATATGGTTAACAAGTTTTTCACTGATGATAACTTGAAATTTCGTTTGCTTAAAGAATTGTACATAAATTATGTAAAGGAAGATCGGAAATCGGACTTTTATTGTTTAGAAAATGAGATCGATTTCGACTGATCAAAGTACTAAAACCTATCTTGAGATGAAATACTGGTTAATAGATAAACTCATATTTTAGAAGACTGTACACAATAAAAATGTGCCATTTACACGTACGTGAATTATATTAATAACAAGACTCTTACACCATCTTGGGAGAAAATGATTATCATTAAATCAGTGGCGGACCAAGCAGGGGGCGGCCCATCCTGGGTGACACCATCAGAGGGAGTGACATCAATATGGATGCCCAAAAAAATCCATGTAGTATCTTAGAAATCCTTTTTTCTAATAAAATACCCATCTGTCAACACAATATCTCCGAAAGTGCTCAATGAATTCCAACGAAATTTTGTGGAAGGGTAGGCAATGGGTTAGGGAGAGTCAGTAAGATCTTGGGGAAGATCCAAGACTATTGATTGAGAGATATTTTCCCGTTTTTTTATGCATTCAGCTATACGCTCATGATTGTCCATACAATATCTTCAGAATTTCTCAGTGGGTTTTAGGCCTATATCATTAGATTAAATAATTTTAGAAAATTATGATGAATAGTCTGAGTACGAAATTTAGTACTAAATTTCTAGATATCCTGGGAAGATAGCAAGTTCTGAAAGGGAGGGTCACACCAGCCAGCCAGTGCATTACAAGATAAGCATTTCTTATGATATAAGGAAAATTATCAGAGAAGTGAACATTGATTTTCTCAACGTAGGACACATTTGCTTTCACAAAGTCATTTTCAATTGTGAATCTTTATCGATATCAAAATCGTGTGTTTTCCTACTGGATGATATCGTTGGAGAAATAATAGATTTAAGAATTACTTACCCAGTTTGGCAAATTGACCTAAACCTTTTCAGCTAAAACCAATGGTCACAAGGAAGTGGTTGTTATGTAATCACTTCGATTTGGAATTTTAGTACTGTTCAGGCGTGACATCATAGAATTAACAATAATTTAACCATAATTAATTTTTTACTATTGTTTATTTCGTCTTGATTTCTATTTAATTTCCATTGCAACTAGTCAACAACTCAGACAGGCAGTCGATGGCTGTAAGTAAACGGTATAAGTAAGAAATAAAGGATAAGCTCTGGGTAAGGCTCAAATCCACATCCCTATTACCTCGGAAAGCCTGCCTATTTACGGCAACTGCTCTACCGATTGAGTCACAAAAACTTTTACAGAAATAAATCAAGATAAGAATAGGTTAGTTGGTCATTGAAAGTGCCCACAGTAATCTATTGGACTAAAGGACATTCGTATTGAGTCCCCAGTCCTTTTTATGCTGAAAAGTTACACTGGCAGCGACAAGCTGATTCTTATCATTCATGTCATCGCTCGCAGGGTACTTCATTCGTATCAAGACTCGAAATCAAATTCGTGCACGTCTTTGCTACATTGAGAGAAAAAAAAGATGCAAACTCTTAAAACTTACTTCCTTGCCTCAAACCCAAGCAAAGAAAAAGCGATAACCATCCAATGAAGGATTGAATTTGACGCTACGATAACAAAAATCTAACTGCGTAACCAGAGATTGAGTTTTAGAGATATACAATCGAAAATGTCCAACATTCTGAACAACATGGTCGGGGATTAAGTAGGGAAGTAACACTTTCTATTTCTTTGGGAAAATTTCAGGCTGCACAAGTAAAGATGAAGATTCCAGCTTGAGATTAACATGTAAAATCATTTGGTTAAATCTTTTCGATTCTGATTCTTCAGAATGAATTTTATAACGTTTGTTACATGTTTTTTTTTCCGGATGATACAAAATTTTGAAGTTTGGCAACATTGAATGCCATCGGTGTATCTAATAGATGGATGTATCAATAGATAGATACTTCAGGCAATTATCAAATAACTATTTGGCTACCAAGGTGTAGGCTGGCGTGATGGTTATTAGAGTATTCAATTACATAAAGAAAGACATAGATCGATAGATAAATTCCGATCTTGAGACATGTTCTTAGTTTTGTTTTTCTTATTACCATTGAGTGTGTTTCCTACCTCAATATATATATATATATATATATATATATATATATATATATATATATATATATATATATATTGATCATCACCAACGATGTGTGGAACAGACTGTTGCAGTTTTATCCATGATATAGCTAAATGATTGACTATATATTGTTGTGCCAGTTCCTGATGAAGGCTAACAAGTCAGCCAGTCAAAAAGAGATAATTCGTAGTGCATTGAAGGTTACATCGGAAGTAAGTGATGACCACAGGAACCAGGAGAACGTTGTCAGTTCGGGGTAAAGACAATAGGGAAGGACATTCAGTTTGAGTGGTCAGAGAGATCAAGGTTCGAAACTGTTGCATTTGGAGTTGGGAGTGGAGGAAAAACAGAATTCGGATAAACGCCTCTAAGGTCTATATAAGGGAATGCGGGGCTAGTTTCTTTGGTCTGCGATATCGGGAGATGAAAATGAGAAGATACATTATTCAATGGACCCCTAAGATGTATGAAAGAACCAACCTCTTTCCTGTAAAGAATTTATTTTAAGTGAACTGTTAAATATTGATCTAGTGTCTCTTTGATAGTCAAATTCTGTCTCTCCCTTGTGTAGTGTGTTGTTTTCTGATGATCCCTGCTCCTTTCTTGAGGTTGGCTGTCAGTCTTTCTCCGATCTTGTTTTCATGTCGTCTTCACAAACATATGTTTATATTACACGCCTTCCTTGCCTCGTACTTTATTTATGCTTTGCTTACGTCTCACTTGCCTGAAAAACCAAACAAAAAAAAATCGTGCCTTGGTCTCTCTCGAGGCCATATCACTAGTTGACTACATCTGAAAAAGGTAAACAAATCGTGAATTAAAAAAATCTCCAAAATGGTCCTTTCGTAAACTTGATTCACCATGAAATATTTTTTCCAACGATCTACACTATGACCGTATTCAATGAAATCTCCTCTGACTAGGGAACCAAATTCACCGTTTCGAAAAAGGTCCCTTCAG
Source organism: Thysanoteuthis rhombus (assembly GCA_963457665.1). Taxonomy (NCBI): domain Eukaryota; kingdom Metazoa; phylum Mollusca; class Cephalopoda; order Oegopsida; family Thysanoteuthidae; genus Thysanoteuthis; species Thysanoteuthis major. Next base: position 13,140,735 of record OY735232.1, on the reverse strand, counting down.
CTCCGCCTGGATTCATCCTTATTCAATACAGACTGAAGCATAGAGGGTATTTGCTATGTGGTGCCCTACTCTGAATCCTGCAATTGATCCTAGAACCAACCAATATAGCAGCATTTCAGACTGGTGCAGTACGTTGAAGACTACAGTTCATGGTCTTTCCCAACCAATCCAAAGGAAGAGGCTGCCACTGGTACTTATCCCGACGAATAGTTGTTAGCTTACTTGCGAGTGGAACAGAATGTTCTCGCAGTTCAGCTAGGCACGCCGTCTCCCTTCTTCTTCTTACTACCCTCTCCCAATTCTCGGCTGCCCTCTAACCTCTCGGTTACACCAATAATCTGTGCTGTGAAATCCTTCTGTTGATCCCAGATTGCCGTAGCTCTGATTTAGCTCTCTCTTCATGAATCTTGCCAGCTCGATTACGGCCTTTTCTTCACCATTTTGTCCACCTTCCTCCCATGATTCCTGATGAACATTTTGGAGTAGATCCATTCACAATTAACTATGTCCACGCAACATTTCCTAAAAATCTCCATGAATTTCAACAAAATTTTGTGGAAGAGTGTGTCATAAATGAAAAAAGAAGTCAGAAAGTTTGGAGTGGATCCCTGTAGAATTACCTTCCCTTCATTATAACTATTTATCAACACGACAGAATATTTTCAGCATTTTTCGTTTCGTACACGAGATATCTCTAGAAGTTCAATTAACGTTTGTCGGAGTCAGAACATTTTAGCTCAATGGAAAGAGCGATGTTACGTTGACGCAGCTAGATATAGGTCGCAGGTTCGATTCCTGCAGCTGGCCCATTTTCTTTAATCATTCTAAATAATTAATGCTCTTTACGCTGTCCAGGTAAAGTTACACATTATCTGCAAAAAAACAAAAACGGGCGGCCATTTCAAATCAAGTTTAAAATAATTTAATGCATTGATGATTATTGTGTCGGATTATACATCAATTTGATCATATATATATATATATATATATATATATATATATATATATATATATATATATATATATATATATATATATAAATAAAGTTATCTTACATGGATAGCCTTACATGTGATGACTAGCACCGTGTAAGGAATTGTATATAGCACCAGTACTGTCTGTAGGTAGCCCCCCTGAATGCACTGACAACAGGTGTCAAAGGCATAGATGTTTTAGCCAGTATCGCACGATAGGATTGAAAAAGATTATGCCAAACTTCGATGGAAAAGACACGTCTATCGAAGAGAACTAGAAGGAAAAATGATCTCTTTTGAATTTGAACCAGAACAGATCGTTCCAGGGGCAAACACTACCGCGTCACATAAAAAATCTCTTGAATTCAGTTAAGAACTTGGTATATCTAAGATACTTCGAATGAATAATCATTCATTGACCTTGAAGCTTAATGGCACCCAGAAAATTTATTTATTTATTTATTTCCATTTGAAATCGTTGTTTTCTTTACTGTTGTGCAGCTTTTTGCTCGTTATCATCTCATCTGTTTACTGATAAGACAGCCAGATAAATATCGATATCCAACCAACCTCTCCCCTTGCTCTCCCCATGCTCTCCCCATTGGTTTAGTTTCATCTGCAAAAAGTAGTTCTAAGCTTTAGGTTTTATAGTTAGGGTCAAGGCAGGCAAGACGGTTATTGGTTTAGGCAGGCCAATGATCAGTTTGAAGTCCGGTTGGGGATGGTATTTTAAAGACCGGAAATGGCGGGCATTGAAGGAAAAAGAATCCAGCCGTCTGTGATTTGGGCTTCTGCTACGTGACATGTCAAAAAGGTTTCGAATTCAGAACTGATAACAATCTAGGATAATTCCACTGGTTAGGCTATGTGGAACGGCTGGTTGTCATCTGCTGTAGAGAGGGAATAATCATACATCTATATATTCAAAGCTAAAAAAAAAAATATTCGTACATATAATGGTTCAATTTACTTACACACTGTACATATATGATAATCCCATGTACAAAATGAATTAAAAATGCCTCGGTTGAAGATGCTTAAAATGCAGTGTTATAATGAGCCCCATTTTACAGGGGTCATTATAACAGAGACTGCACCAGCAATCATTTTAGAATACATGGTGTTGTTGATGCTCAACAAGATGGGATGGCTTAGCACTGTATACCTAATCTGGTAGCTACTTTCCAGAGCTGGGGAAAGAGACACTTGGAGTATATATATATATATATATATATATATATATATATATATATATATATATATATATATATATATATATATATATATATCGGCACGCGATAAAATATTGTTGTTTATACGGTGTTGGGCTAAGCGGGGTAAATTGTATATACCACTAAAAATGAAGGTCATATACTGTTGAAATAATATGATGAACCTAACGAAAACCAACCTTAAAACGTGAATTTCTTTTGTTTATTTGAAATTGCTCACGACCACTTTGTCATTTGAGCTCGTTGTAAAAGACGACGATGGTGGCCATCTTTCAGTATACAATATGCTAAAAAGTCAGATAAGGAGAGAAACAACAAGAAAGAGCGATCAGATGACAACAGGATCGAGGATACTTTCTATTTTAGTTAATTCCCAAAATAATGGGTTTCTACTTCAACGATGGTAATTCAATGCTAAACAGCTTGTAGTTGCTTGTGTGAAAGTTACAGTTTGGGGTTTGTTGCTTTACGAATGATTAGTAGATATCATTTGCTCTCATGACTGTGGTCAAAGAAGTTGGCTGCAATCCAGGTTTTTCTCTGGCAAGAGGATCGTGAGGGTTAGGGTCAAGGAACATATTCTTTATTTCAGATTAGCACTGTTTTCTCTCTGCCGTAGAGTTTTGGTAAATCAAGATGAAAAAGGATAATAGTGAGAATTGGTACAATAGTTCAGTAGATTGTTTGAAAGAAATGAATTGATGGCTAGATAGGTGAGAGAAAGGGAGAGGGAGAGAAATTGAAAGTGAATCAGATAGAGAGAAATATATGAAGTAGGAAAGAGAGAGAAAAAGAGAGATGCACAAAAAGAATGGGGAGAGTGAGTGAGAGAGATAGGGATGCGCAAAGTGTAAGAGACGATGCATTTATTTCAACAGATTTTCATATTTTTAAAATGTTAATCCTATGTCATGAGTTGATTGCTTGGAACATAAAGATAATCATAAGTGGAATCATATGAAGTACATGAAAACCAAAGTATCGTTTGGGAATCACAGATATTGGATGCACAAAACCATAACATAATTGAATACACATAAATATTTTGCCCAGATTTAACTTTTGATAAAAGTATATTCAGTGGCAATGGCTCATATTACATTAAAAACGCTAAAGTACGCAATCATTTCATCATGCCTTCTACTTTATTAGCAAGGGAATTATCTAATTTCAAAATTGAATGCCTTGTTAATCCAAAGGTAGAATGAGACAGCATCGTTTAGCATTGAAATTGGGAATTCCACTTTCTGCGATGAAACTCGTGATCGTAAAGTTACTCATGAAGGTAAAGAAACCGCTGTGTCTTATTTATGTCTCCTTGGTCATCATGAAGTTGTTTTGTTTGACACGACAGGAAATCAAATATATATTCCCCGTTTCAAAGCAGCATATTCGGCGGAGTTTCGAAATCAGCTCAAGAACGATGAAGTGGTATGTTCATCACATGGGTTATGATGATAGAGTAGCCAAAAGAAAGTCACTTCCTAAATTAATCAACATTCCTCAATGTTAAGTTGAGATATCCGAAAGATCGTTGGAATTCTTTCATTTCATAAATAGCGGTTGTAGACATAAATTTTGTTTATGCTGCAAGCAGCCCATTGTCAAACATAGCAATTTTAGATCACATAGTATGGGGAAGTTTATATTATCCTTTAAAGAAAGAAGACGTAGTAAAAACAATAAGTAAGAAGAAAGATTTTCGGAATATAATGACCAACTGATAGAACAAATGGAATCATACGGAAGTGGACCTCAATGATGCATTGTTATAAGGTGAAAATGGAAAGAAAAAATCAATGGGAAAAGAATAATGACACCAAACTAAACAATAAAATGGAAAAGGATATCTAAAGAACACCAGTAGCAAATCTTAGTCACTAAAGAGCAAAATATTAATTCGATTCTTTATGCAAGATAATTAACAGTCATATTCAGAATCATCAGATATACAGTTTTAACAAAAAAGTAATCCCAACTGTTTTCTGAAACGCAGTCAACATCAGTCCACAATTGATAAGATGGGGACTTAACTCAATTCTCATCAGGCCTTGAATTGTAACTAGGTTTTACTTACACCAAACGGAAAGTTTCATTATGTGTGTATCTATCGGTGTTATTAGTTTTTTTTCTTTCTGTTTTGTTTCTGGCCCCTTTCCCACTTGTCTCTGAACATTTTTTGACACGTTTAAAATTTGTTTTTCCACTGCTTCACTTGTATACAATTACAGTTTACCAAGTGACCCCACAGCCAATGTACCAACCAGCCTCAAACACATAGTTGTGTTTATATTCGATTCCAAGAAAAAGTTCCAATGGAAGTTGTTTGAAATCTGGTGATTATTGCTACTTGCCACATGAACATAGACTGCACTATCTCCAGCTGCACATTACAGCATGAACTATGCACACGTTTGTCAAGTGAAAAAAGTTACTGGTTAGGGTGAAAAACATTTCATGCTTACAGCACATGTGACTCAAATTTGGAAAAAATGGCAGAAATTTTTCCCCTCAAAATGAATCTATCAGTTGAGCCATCAAGTGGTGAAAACAAAAATTAAAGCAACCTGACTTATGTGCTATTCACTGACAGTTATTTGGACAAAACACCGCTCTTTTCCTGGAGGATGAAGATGTTTCGGTAAACACAGACTCAAGGATGACTGATCAAAAAGGATATTATACGACTCTCACAGTTAAGTCTGTATCCTGACACGAACCCTTTGATCCATTAAGGAAAATTATAAAAGATTTGCTTCGTATTTTGGAAGCAGTTTGTTAGGCTATCCCATAAAAGTAAGAGACAGATCTGATAAATTTGCTGACATATTTGTTATTGTTTTCACACACACAAGTTGTATTATCAGCAGTAACATTAATTTTATTTGATGAAATATTAGCAACCATTATTACCTTTACACTGATATTTCTATCAACTTTTCAGAGCTGGGGAAAGTGATCGGGAAAATAGAGAATAAATTAGGTTATTAGATTTGATCATGTGCTAATCGTAAAAGCTCTCGTGGTCTGGTGGATCAGATACCTTGAATAGGAAGGCATCTCGAGATAAATGGGATGGGAGTTCGAGTCGCACCCACAGTTTATTTCCGATCTACGTTGTTTACTCACTGCCGTAGACTGACGGTCTGAGAAGCTAAGAAAAAAAAACTACAATAATAAATATTAAAATATACAAGTCAAAGTTGATGATAGCTGACAATGCTTCATCTAAAAAGAAATTGATCAAAATAATATCGATATTTTTTACTCTTTTAGATTGTTGAATAAAGACACTCATTTGCTAAAAGAGATGTCCATTCACTTTCATGTCTATGGTGTGTCTGTTTGAACCCAGTCATGTGGTTAACTCTAACCAAGATCTACCTCCTACTCAGCTTTCAGTTCGTAATTAAATTAACTTTCTGTTTGAAAAAAAAAATGATAGAAACAGAAAGAAAATTATGGTGAAGGATAAAAAAGTTTAGGCTTGGAGAAAGGAGGCTATGTTGGCAACTATGGCTGTTTTACATCTGCCTTGAAATCTCAAGGTTTGACTCGGTCTTATCAACAAACGAGCGCCTATCTCAAAGCGCATGTTCGCACATTCATTTCGAGAAACGGAAGGAAATCTCATGATAACCTCGCTCAACCTCGCTGGACCGAGTGAAGTCACGTCCAATCCTTAAAGACATGAGCCATGAGCCATGACGGGAAAATAAATGGAATCATCAGCAGAGAACGATGACGATTTCATTTTGAAACTATTTAATCAGATTGTTGACCCTGAACCCCAAATAGATTTTCTAATAAATTATTTTGTGAGTAGGGGATCAACTCTTTCCCCAGACTGATCATATTCTCAAGCAAACATCTTCAAGTACTATAAAAATGCTTATATATATATATATATATATATATATATATATATATATATATATATATATATATATATATATATATATATATATATATATATATATATATATATATATATATATATATATATATTGTTCCCAATAAGTAAAGATAGCAAAAATTGAATGCATATAAAAATTCATTCCGTTTATATTTCCACCTTTCGGCTTTATCCAAGTGATAAGTTTAAAAGGAACAATATTCAAAATATATGAAATAAAGAAAGACAGAAATCAATTACGGTAGTGAGCAAAACGACGGCAATGATCAGAAAATAATGAAATGAGTCCCTGGTGGGATTCGAACCCACTCCATTTTTCATGAATCAGATTAGCCCACGTTTCGACCGAATACGTCTCCAGTTTTCATCAAGTGAATATCGCTTCCTAATTTAAAAAAAATCTCTATTCACGTTTAAAAAAAAATCCATTACATTTGTACTTCTCCATTATATATATATATATATATATATATATATATATATATATATATATATATATATATATATATATATATATATATATCTTGATTCCTTGATTAATAGATCATTCCATTGATCAGACCACTGATCTAGAAGTAGGAATTTAGAGTTTCACTTCTCAAAGTCCAAGTAAGTCAGGCTTGAACTCAGACAATACACATTATACATAAGATAGAAATTATAAATTCTGGTTGCCTACAAACTTACGAAGTCAGTTCATTACAGTTTTCTTGGGATCACTTATATGAAACTACTGTAATCTGAAATCAACATATACGGTGCTTAAACGAGGAAAAGAAAAGAACTTCCGAGACATTTAACGAGCAATGAATCTTCTACTAGGAAAATGTGTGACAGCTTAAAAGTACAAAGGACCCAGCAGAAGCATCTACAATCGTCACTAAATGGTCGAGCGGGGAACTGTGGCTTGAGAGGTCTGGAGAAACTTTTAAAAAAGGGTAAAAAGGAAATAATAAGAAAAGAAATATAAAATACACAGATCAAGAAATGAAAATAATATCCATTTTCTCTCTGTTTTTGGATGAGTGTGTGTAAAATAATCTTTCACCCACATTTGTCACGTACATCACTTGTATTATATTGCACTTGATGTCCCTTATCTTTGGAGAGCAGTGTGCTTTGGTTAAGTGATCTTATATTATTTCTTAGACTGAAATTATGTACTGTAAGGTGAAACTCTTACAAATGCGCTCAAGTTGAAGGAACCCATAATTTTGAATTTTGGCCAAAAGTTCATCTCGTGGTTGGTCGCTTGATAAAATTATCTGCTCTTTGTTGAGCTTGGGCTGGAGTTTGACAAAGAAATCCGTTAATTTTTTGTTTCATGTATTTGTTGAGCGACGATCGTTTAGTATTTTGGTTAAACCCACTTCGAGACGATCATCTTTTATTTATATTTCATGGCCTTATTGTAAATAAAACCATTTAAATCGCTCTATTCCGTTGACAATTGTTTTGGAATGAAGGTGAATTGATATTTCTTTTCTTTCTCTCCTTTCTCTTCCTCTCTATCTCACCAACCTATCTATCTATCCATCTATCTATCTATCTATCTATCTATCTATCTATCTATCTATCTATCTATCTATTTGTGAGTAAGTGAGTGCGCGTGAAAATTCTTTTACCAACATTTGCAGAACATAACTTGTATCAGATTGTACTAAATGTCCCTAACCTTGAGAGGGCAGAGAGTTACAGTTAAGTGATCTCATTATTTTTCAACTGAAACGTTTTATGATTAAGTTATCTGGGCTTAAAAATTCATACCATTTTTCGCCAAAAACGAATAGAAAGGAATTGAATTTTGAGAAAAAGTTGAATAACAAATATCAAGTGGGTAAGTACAAACCAACCGATGTTAAGGAAAAACTAGATTTAAAGTCTTGTTGAAAAACTTATCCTCAGACAATAAAAAAGGTTTGTGGAGTATCATTCATTGATAAAAAGTATGGAATGTTGAAAATAAAATATGATAAAGAGAGAAAGAAAAAGGAGTGGATTGGGAGAGACTCAAGAACAGAGAGAGAGAGAGAGAGAGAGAGTGGGGGGGTAGGTAGGTCCATACCATTCCTAAGGGTATTAGTGCGAAGTGAACGCCAATCGTCTGACTGTGAGTTTGAACTAATCTCACCGATCCAATTCTCACGTTTAACCACTCGGCCACTCGCACCTTAAAATGCTAAATGATTAGTAGTTGAAGAAAAATAGAAAAATATCTCTTCATCTATATTCAACATATGGCTCCTTATGTATATCCCATATTCATATGTATATATTTAAATTGCATGTTGGCATGATTAATGTAAATAAAAGACGACAGAATGAAATCAAAATGACTGCCCTACTTCCACGGCAAAAGCATTCTTATCAACCATTTTAATATATATTAGCAAAACCACTGATATTGGACATTGCGTGCATTTTTTTCCACTTATTCTTCCCCATCAAATGTTTCAAGTGTAGTGAAATGATTAACATAGAAAGGTGATGAATCTTCCGAGGCAAATTTAGCTTGGTTTTTATTCGGTGAAATTTTTTTCATAAAGAATGGCACACAGAGAGAAGACTCATTCTCCGTTATATGATCCTTGATATAATTAGTGATCTGTCAGTCTGTTTGAGACTATAGCAAGGAAGAGGATATCAAGAACAGTCGAACAAAATGCTGTTCTTTTGGGTGTGTTTGTCCGCGTGCTCTTTCGTTGGCTGCTGATAACAATACTACAACTACTACTACTGCTACTGTTTCTGATTTGTAACTCAAAATACATACAGGAATGTTAGTTAACAATTCCTTGCGATAACCTTTTAAATTACTGTGTAAACGAATAGGCACAGACACAACTTTAGACAGGCATTTACTTGTTCGATTACTACGACGGTCGTGGAATGTAAAACGTTGTTCATTAGAGGTTTATATACAGTGTTGTCTCACAATTTTGGTATTTTTTCCAGCAACTGAAAGAGCTAATAATGGGACCGCTGAGCCAAATAATTGTGCATTTTGTGATTAAAGCATGAAATTGATACACATATAACCAGAGGTATTGCAAAAGGATTTGAATATAGAACCATCATGAATTTCCGATAAATTGCCCAAAGCAGCCATTTTAAAATGGTTACCAACGACATCTGTTTTAGGGTAAAATTTCCTATCAGCAATGGATATAACATGATATTGAGGACATGAATACATGTATTTACTATAAATAGCTTTGGAGAATTGCCGTTTGGATAGTATATGCAAGTCAACAATCAAAATGGCCGCCATGACTGGTATGGAAATTGTAATCGTAATAAAGTTGCGTAAACTAGTCTGATATGGATTATTTCGGAGATTTTACTGGCGTGATGATATCAATAATGGTGCAGGTGGGGATGGTGGTGATGATTGTGATGATGATGTTGATGATGGAAATGATATTTATTATAGTGATGATCATGGTGCTTTTAGTTGTGGAGTGGTAATGACGATGGTGATTGTGGTGTAGATTAAGATGATTATCACAACCGACGTCGACGCCATCATCACAACCAGAATCACAATCATCACCACCACCACTACTATTATCACAGACACTACCATCATCATCATCATCATCATCATCACCGCTATAACCACCACTATAACCATCATCACCACTACCCCCACCAGTAATTCTCAATGTGAGCGATGTGGCCCCTTAGGGCGTTGTGAATTGTTAAACGGCTGAGGGTGTTCGAAGACACAATGAGGGTCACTTTCTTTTTTTAAAGATTCGAAAAAAATGACTTATTTCCTTATATCTTAGACTTCAAATGGCCACAAATCAATTTTGGTAAATGTAATATCTGATTTTGATAATAAGATCTATCAATTTCGGTGATTACTATTCCTTATCATGAAAATTACATTTATCAGTTTCAATAATTACATTTATCTATTTTGATAATTAGATTTAATCTTTCCGATGATTATATGTTACCTATTGGATATGACAATTAAATGCCTATCATTTTACTTGTATCATTATTTGTATCTCTTTGCTTAAACATGAGCAAAAACAAGAAAAAAGTGAAATGAGCTTTCATTCATTAAGATAAATACTTATAACTTCATTGTTCCATCCATCTATCATGTATAGTCATTTAACAGGGCATTTCTATCATAGGGAACGACAATACATGCAAATATCTAAAAAATTGTACTGGATAAAAAGGCCAATATTTCATGTGAATCCAAAAGATTTCGCTTGATTGTCGGATACAATTATTTATCAATTTTGATGATTCTCGATTTTGATAGTTATTCTTAACAATTTTGATAATTATCATTTCCAATTCTATAATTAAAATTATCGAAATAGATGACTGCATTTATCAATTTTTCATAATTATAACTCTTGTTTTTATAACTATAATTCTCAATTTTGATAATCACATTTATCAATTTCGATAATTTATCAATTTCCCTGATGATAGGTTGGCTAACGGGTATGGCATTTGATTTGTTTGAAGGTTTGAATTTGGACAGAAATCTCTCAATTGTTTATATCTCTTTGCTTTTATATGGGCAAAAATTACATCAGAAGTGAAATCAGCTTGTATATATTACGATAAATATTTATAAAATCACAGTTCCATCAATTGAACGACTATTATCATTTACCAGGGCATTTTTCAACATAGGACGCACCAGCCCATGCAAAATTTTGAAAAGGAGCTCTGGGGGAAGTATTTGAGAACAACTGACCAACACCATTATCACCACCACCACCATCGTCACCATCAGGGTATGATTTGATTCCTAAAACATCTGTATCAGATTAATTTATGCATCTTTATTGCAATTGCAATTTGCAAATCAGTTATAGCGGGATACTATTGAATTTTCAATGACTTTGCTTGTATTTTCCGAATGGCAATTTCTAAAAAATAATCAAGGTAAATAAATTCAACTGATATCATATTAAATCCATCGCTGATTTGAAAATTTATCTGAAAACAGTTTTGAAATGGCTGCCATAGGCGACTGACTGAAAATTCATGATGGCTCGATACCTAAATTTGTTTGGAATGCATTCGGCTATAAGTATACCAAACTTTATGCTTTTATAACTAAATGCATAATCGGCTTGAAATTTTCCATTGAACGGCTCAATAATAACGCAAAACTGATTATATGAGAAAAGGGACAATGAAAATGTAACATATACCATATTTGATTATATTTTGGTTGATCCATTTTATTTTGCCACAAATACAAAAATTCTCGACAAAATTTTCGCCACAAACCTAGAGAAAGAAAAAAGGTTATTTATTTAGAGATAAAAATATAATGAAAACAAAAATGATATTCCAAATTTTATGAAGGAGCAAAAAACCATTCGATAAAACAACAGGGTTGTTCCCATTTGTGAATACTTATCAGTTCATCCGATCAGTTATGTCCGAAATCTGATAGCAATGATAGATTGAATATTTTTCTATTCTAAAATGCCCAAATACTAAAATTACATTGTCGTAGGTACTTCCAAAGTTTTAGACAAGTAAGTTACATAGTCACAGTCCGATTCAGACTCACTTAGTCTCGAACTAGATCCCCCCCTCCAAAGATGGATGTATCTACGGTGCATCAGACATGTAATACTCTATGAGTTTAAAAAAGCAAAAATGTTGCAGAAGTTATCCTGAATATTGATGGTGCTTATGGGATAGATTCTTTAAATGAAAGAAATCGGTTTGAAAAAATAGAAAAAAGTGATTTCAGCCGAAAAGATAGGCTACAAATGGGTGGTCCTGTTGAGTTTAGCGATGGCTTACTTTCGTCTGAACTCAATATCAATAGAAATAGTGCTATTATAGTTGAAGAATGAGCCCCAAAAGCAATAGAACGGTTCACCACCCTTTGCAAAACATGAAAAAGTGCCTAAACTAGAAAAATGTATCCCCCATGATTTGACTGAAAACAACCGTAGAAAAAGGTAGACACCAACACTTATCTACACTGTCATGGATGTATCTCACATGTTTGGGGTAGATTAGAGACAAGCGATGAGAAAAGGATATTTTACAAGGATATGAATCGAACAGGTTAGAGCAAAACTCAAATCAACCGCAGAGGTGTCGTGCTCCATCAATAATGCAGTGCCCCATACCACCAAGATAACGTCTGAGGAGAAAAACATCGACTGGGAAAAAATTGCACACCCTCTTTATTTTCCTCACTCCAAAAATGGACGTATCTGCGGTGCATCAGAATTGTAATACTCTATGAGTATAAAAAGCAATAATCTCCAGATCTTGCTGCATCATATTAAAACCTTTTCTGGGGTCTACAGAACCATCTTGATGGACGAATTCTTAAAACACACGAATGCGTGGAAACTACCCTTTGTACACTATTTTCTTCCACACAATATTTTCAAATTTCTCAATGAATTTCACTGAAATTTTCTTGAAGGTTGGACCATTGACTAAGGAAGAATTGATAGTATTGCACTTTGAGTACTCCCTAGCATATATGTAATTGATTACTGCAGATTGTATTTTAAAAAAAACCTATTTCAAGTTCCCATACAGCTCCTGGGATTCCTTCCATCGCCGAACCTATTCCTTGGAAGTTTACCTCAATAGAAAGTGTGTTCCACTCGAGCATCAAAACTTCTCGACAAGTGTGGAAACTCCTCGTCTCGGAATTACACAGAAAAGACCCGAAAAGTTCAAAGTGAAATACCAACACGTCGACGCGTATTTGATAAGAGCTTCATGATTTGGCGGGGGCGGGTGTAAAAGATGGGGAAGCAAGGTCCTTGTTCTTCCGTCAGAAACCAGATGAAGAAATTACTACACATGTGTGGAGTGATAGGGACGAAAAAGAGTGGCAGTGTGAGAACGTTTGGAGTGCCGAGGTGTCGAAGGGGTGAAAATGAAATCTTGTGTCTGTGTGTTCAGGCTCATTTTTGAAATGTACTGTTGGTTCCAAAATCTACCGTTCCACGAAAAAAGCTTGTAAAATTGCATGTTATTCATAAATCAATATCAGAAGTTTTGTATCAAATAAACACACTTTGCTCTGAGAACTTTGCAGCGAAACAAAAACTTCGGTGAAAGACTGAATTTATTTTCACTCAAAAATGGCCCTGCAAAAGTTTCTTGCCTTACATTCATTCACTCGATATGAGCCGTTATCAGTACAGCTGCACATATCCCATGGCTCTAGCTCCTCTCAATGCCTTAGAACATTTTCCCCAATGTTTTCTGTGTTTCAATTTGTTTGAGGATTTATTATATTACGTAAAGATATATTATTGTCTTTGTGAGATGAATAAATAACTTCAAGTTATATGTTCAAATAATTACATGAATATTTCAATTCTGTTTTGATTTGTTTAGAAATAATACAAAAACAGAAGGCTCCGAGAAATGTTCAACACTGGACCCAATTAGTATCAAATATTTAGTAGAGGCTCCATATGTCTCAATGACTACTTTCAATTATTTATGCTGGATACAAGTTCTTTCCCATCGAACAGGAGGTATTTTACTCCATCCTTCTTTAAATTCGACAGATTTTGATACTGACCTGCAATCCACAGTCAAGTAGCATTCGTGAACTAAATATGACTGATTCCATCCAATCAAATATCTCAATTGTATCGAATTTTATTGCAATTTCTGTACTTTGATTGCTTTTCAACCCTGCTATTTCAAGGATGGACTGGATTGAAGAGTAAATAATCTGTATGAATTTTCATTTTAAACTTTGAAAAACGGTAAAGGAAACTTTCAAAAATGGCCTTTGAAGAAGATGAGTTTCAAGTGGTTTTAGAGCTTTAAAGAAGACAGAACATCATTTTAGTCAAAGACGACGAAAGAACAGAATTTCATCTTCCAAATCGGCGAAAATGTTTGCAAAGTTGGCAAAATTATTCGTACTAATCGGTGTCACTGAAGTTGCAAATGATGTAGGGATATTTCACGTTTCTTGCTAAGATATTTAAACCAAAGATTTGAGACACGTTGCTGGGAAGCCGTTAAGAGCAGTAATCGCTTTACAGCTGCGTGTTGGGTTCAGTAATTGGTGGTGAAAAACAAACTCACCCTCAAATCCCTTCACCATACTCAACTAACTTGGTCCCATATAACTTCTCATTCATAAAACTAAAAAGCAAATAGACGGGCATTGTTTTGAAAGCATTGAAGATATAAAAGGAAAATCGCAGGTGACCTAGACGCGATTCCTAGAAACGGCTACAATGTGCAGCTGCTGCCGGGTACTAATCTGAAGGAGACGATCTTATTTTAGATTTTCAATGAAACTTTTATTTGGTAGGTCGGATATTCTTGGATCATATCATGTATACTTTCAAGCGAGGCTTTTTTCAATCCAGTTTTGTGCAGACCTATGCGAATTATATTCATGTTTACTTTAAATCCACGATCTGAACAAAACTGAAGTTTGCAAGAAGTTAACATGGATTGACAACAGCATCTCGAATAACCTCCATTTTTATCCTGTCAACAGTTTTGCAGTGACACACAGTGCTATATGGCCTTTCCTCCAGATCTGAACAATCGTTTTTACTGTTCTCAAGAGGAAATCAAAGGCTTAGGTATTTTTTCGAAGTTACTTTGTCTACTGTGCTTTTCAGTAATACCATCTCTAACTTGTTGAGACACTGCTTATCCTATTTTGCCAGTTTTGTTTTCCAAACACTAACTACATATCTTAACCACAAATGAGATTGAAATCATTTGACATGTGGAATGAATACCAAGATTTGTTTACTTGGACAACTCTATACTCTGAAGGTTAGAATACTTAGTTAGATAAAATGATTAACAAATTTACGTGAAAAATATTCATTCCATAGAATAATTTCCATGAGATGATTTTCAAGAACACACACACACACACACACACACACACACACACACACATATATATATATATATATATATATATATATATATATATATATATATATATATATATATTCAAGGCTGTAATGCATTTTGCAGAAATATATTCCCATGTTTTGGGGAAGTAAAAACAGTTTCTTCAAAATCTCTTACGCTCGTTCGACTCCATAATTCACCTCTTCAATGTTGCTAATAATGTAAATAAATGCTCAGGTCTAATCAATTTCATCTGAAGTTTAATTAAAAAGTGGCTTAAGTCATTTATAATGCTTCCATTAAGACTGTTGTTCCAAATGGTGGCTAAGAAATATTTTTATCAGCATAATTGTTACCAATTGGTGGCATAATAAATTGTAATGGACAGAGAAACATTTTTTAAAAAGTCACGCTGTTCATAATATATATGTAATCTTGATACATTTTGCACGTGCCAGACTGGCATTAGCGTGTAAGAGCTCTTTAATCTTTTCTGTATGTTACTCACTTTTTCCTTTTATCCTTTAAGGATTTTGAATTTAATTAAAATGATCAGTTCAAAGATAAAACAGTAGATAAATATAGTCAACCATAATAATTGCTGCCATTTCGAACTGTCATTTTCATTTCAATAATCAAAAATATATAAACACTTCGATCACGACACATAAGATATTCTTCAAGCAACTTACTTCCTAATTAGATCATGTGTGGAAAATTCATTGTTTACGTGTGACCAGTTTATGAGTCACTCCTAAGAATACCCGATTCGGGTATAGCTTACACTTGTAAAATCTTGTCAACAGTAGTATGTAACACGTTCCCAATGTTATCTTGTAAACTTGTCACATGTTATTTGACATTTAAGTATCCACTTGTTTACAATCTTCTTGCTAAAGTTCTGTTAATGACGAGTTCTTGGATAGATCTCATCGAATAATCTTTGTAAAATCTTGGAACGTATAGCTAGTCATATGTTTTCGTAATTTTCACTGTTCCATAACTCAGATCAGGATTGTTGGGGGCACTGCAGTTGATTCCATCTGGGTCGAGTCAAGGGTGAGACGGGTTTACAGTGTACCTCTTCACTCTGGTTTTTGAATCTGTGTTGTACGTCTTCAAGATGGATGCTAACCAGTTTCGTCAAGTTGAAAATAATGTTGAGCTTTTTTTTCTGTCTCTATCCTCTTTAACCCCCTCCACACTCTCTCTTGTAGTGTCACTGTTAATGTCTTTTAGTGCGATGTAGAGACAAACGTACTGAAGTTACAAGAAAACATGGGCTAAATGTTTCAATGCGCGTGCGTATCTGGGTGTAGATGTATGTACAAGTCTACTTCTATATGTAAGTAAATACATATAAAAAATATATATAAATAGAATTTCAAAGAAAAAACTTACAAAGAAATTGGTAGTTTTCATACTTTGGAAGTAATTCTTTCTCATCCCTTTCCAAACCATTTTTTTTTATATCAATGCAAGTCATTTTGGTTGTTCGGAATGTTTTTCCTATTATTTCCATTCTGTTGGTTTTCTCAGTAAGAAGTTGTTGACTCCCTCCGAGTGGGTAATCGTTAGGAGAAGTCTAATCCGAAATTCTATAACCCTGTCCACTCAATGGTTGGGCAGATCAATGTTAGCTGAAGTGGTGTCTGGTGAACCATAGTTAAGAGCAAGAAAATCCGGTCTGGGTTTTCTTTAAATGAGGATTTGAAAAATCAAAACTTCGAGGTGGTCTTGTTAGGTTCGTTTCTGAATAAAGTATCAGTGGAAACATATGATGTACAAAGAATGGACAGAAGAACTGAAGAAGAAGAAGAAGAAGAAGAAGAAGAAGAAGAAGAAGAAGAAGAAGAAGAAGAAGAAGAAGAAGAAGAAGAAGATGTAGAACAAGAAAAAGAGGAAGGAGAAGACGAAAAAGAAAAAAGAATGAAGAGAAGATAAAAAGAAAAAGAAGGGGAAAAAGAAGAAGAAAACGGAGAAGAAAGAAGAGGAAAAGTAAGGAAAGAAAGAGAAGACAAAAAAGAAAAAGATGAGGAAGTGAAAGAAAGGAGAAAAAGGAGAAAAAGAGGAAGTGACAAAAAGAAGATAAGAACTAATGATTAAATAAGAAAAAGAAGAAAAAAGAGGAAAGAAATTAAAGAAATTTAAGAAAAAAAGGGATGGTACGAGGGAAGAATAAGGCAGGAAAGAAAGACAAAAGGAAGAAGACAATCCCTACTATATGATTATGACAATGATGATGATGGTGATTAAAGCGACACTATTAATGGACATAGAGGGTGGAATAACTAGAAGAAGAAGAAGAAAAAGAAAAAGAAGAAGAAGAGTGAGGATGAGGGGAGAGAGAGGGAATGTGGAGAGTTGAAGAGAGAAAGGGAGGGAGATGGTGTGTGAGAGATGAAAGAGAAATCCTTTTTTTCCTGCTCGTTCTTTCTTTGGTGGAGCTTTGATGGAGCTAACATAAGAACATGTATCCAAAACTACGAGCAGATAACTCATGACTTTCTTACAATAATGGAGATAACGTAAGTATTTGTAACCGAAACTACGGGCAGATAACTTATGTCTTATGTTTACCAAGCCAAATAAGGTTTGTAGGACGAGTAATCGATTAGTATAGTCAAAACTGATATAACCGCAGTAATGGTCTATTGAAGATTTTACAAGTACAAAAATAGACTGATATTAGTTTACATTACCTGAGAGTTGTCTGATCTTTATTAAAACAAGAACAAATTCGGTCCTTACAGGCTTCACAAGTACAAGTCTGATGTTTGTTCACACATGTCTGTCTGTACCTTTCTATCCCAAAATATAAGTTTTTATTCAGTGAATGAATGTTTATCAATTTGTTTTCTTTTTGGTAGTTTGGAAAGAGAAATTATTTTCTTACGAATCTCCGATCTTTTTCAAGTGTTCCTTAATGCTGACATTTGAGCATTTATTTAATAAGTACAAAAGGCCTAGCCATATTTCTTTTCACATCGATCCATCCGTCTGTTCATCTATCCAGAGTGATAGATATCTTCCTCCCTATTTTCCCTCCATCCGTCAATAGAAAGATATATAGATCTATTAATCTATCTCTACATAGACGTAGAGAAAGAGTGATGCAGGGATACATCTATCTATAGACAGATCTCTATATAGACAGATCTCTATATAGACAGAGAGAAAAATATCTATCTATAAATCTATCTATCCAGATAGATGTAAATAGAGACATAGCTAAGCCTTTTGTACTTATCACATCAACGCCCAAATGTCAGCACTTGGAAACACTTAAAGAAGGATCGGGGTTCGAAATAAAGTCATCTTTGTTTCCAAACTACCAGAAAGAAAACAAAAGGACAAACGTTCATTCAAGGAATACACACGTTTTCTAATACAGTTATAAGTTTGTGTGTGTGCGTGCAGGGGGATGAATATCCAAGTTTGAAGATATTCTAAGGTCAATATTAGCCTTTGCTGGCGAAGCTTGTTTCTTCTGACATTTTAGATATCAGCCTGTTTCATATCCTTGAGAAAAGTCTTTCATTAACCACTTGGTAGGAGAAATCATACATATATTTAGCCTGCGTAACGTCAAATCTCATTTCCTGTGTTGTGTGCCTGAGGTGCTAGGCTATCATTACTCAGACAAGAATTATATATTTACGGAATGGTTTTATTTCAGTCAATAGCTATCATAATCATTGAATCATAAGGTCTCAAAATCAACAAAAATCTCTGGTTTGTTAATCAAATATAGATAAACAACTATATTGCTCTTGCAGTTGTTTACCCCTGCAAACGATTTCCCCCACAATATCTCCGAACGGCTTACAATAAATCCAAATAACATTTAGTGGAAGCGTGGGAAATGAGTGAAAGAACAATTGATTCATCTTTAGGGCGGATCCAAGTATTTTTGATTGAGAAACATTTGTTCATATATTTAAACAATCGTCCTAAATATAGAAAACCAAAAATCATACACTAACCTCCCTTGTTCCTAGCTATATATTTTTCATTTGATTTTCATTCAGCTTTTGGTGATTATGGCGTTGGCAGAGGTATGCACTCACTGAGTGCTTTTTAGTTTTTATCAGTAATGCTTTAAAATTATTTAATTCGAATAGTTTTCAAAGTTCGATAACAGACATGTTTATGCATTACAGGTATGAAGATAGACTTATATGAATGAACAGATAGAATGATGAACAAACGAATCGTTCTCTTCAAAGGTAAATGTAAAATTGTATGCGTTTATAGTTGTCAATCTCTCAACTGTAAGTATCGGTCTCTTCTTTCACCGAAATGCATTGAAAATCTTCTGAGATAATTTTAGATGTATTTGCATAAAGTGCATGCATTCAAATATCTCTGTATAAGCACATACAGGTACACAAACAATTTATCATTATATAGGGTTTTTCATGGATACTAAGCAACGTTTAGTAAATAACTATTAGGTGGGAAAAGGGGTTTGCTAAATCATTCACACTATCTATTGGCTGCCTATTTACTAAAGTGACTTTCATCAAATTGTAGCGTGGTAATCAGCAACAGATACTCACAAAATTCTCAGCTCGTGAACCCAGTCAGAAGAAACATTGCTTGGAACAACTTTGAGTATGATTTTTCAACGAAATAAGTGCATTAAGCGTTTATTTAAACGGCATAAGATGGGCGGCTAACCTAGGACTGGTGAATAACACTAAGAAAAAAAATAATGGAGAAGCACATGTTTGAGAATTAAGCACACATTGTTTGAAAATAAGATTTATGATAGGCTTTTTTCATCTTTTCCCCCTATGTTTTTGGAAAAGTTGATTCAATAAAGATTTGCTTGTTCGGGCCATTTCGGAGGTACACGAAATTCCATCAACTGTAGTGGATGCCTGTTTGCAAATAAACAGTCAAGATAGCAGTTCATTAGCCATTCATTTCCAAATGAAATGCAAATGCAGACCGAGTCTTCTATTTAATCAAGGCAATTCTACGTGACAGTTTATTTGAGGGTGGTCCGTATTCATGACACTCAATCCTAATCCGGATTTGAAAAGGAAATTAAATGGTAATATTATTCGTCGCCTGGTTCAAACATATCTGAATGGTATAAGGAGATGAAATCTTCTTAAAAGGTCGCCAGTCCTTTTTTGTTGCAGTAAATCTGACCAAGTACCACACATTTCAATTACATGAAAGAAGCATTTTCATTGTAAATAATCCTTATTGGGGCGACATTTGCTACAATGATATACGCCTTACTTATGGAGATGCAGAATGACTGAACTGCGCAAAGAATATAGTGGGACAACCAAGTTCAAACTCCAGCTGGGGCAGTTTGAATTGATTTCGCACTAATATCCTTAAGAAAGGCATGAATCCATTATCTCTACCCACCGCTATGGGCGAATACTAGAGAGACCGAGCTCTCTAGCCATGGTTGACCAAAAGGACTAGGAGATGGACAATCAAACTAGCCAGAAAAGTCAACAGCTACGTCAGACTATATCAAGCTTGGAACACACATGATAAAATCACCCGTGGCGCCCCAGCAATGTCTACAATGAGTTACAGGATATATATATATATATATATATATATATATATATATATATATATATATATATATATATGGAATTAAGGGAACAAATATAGACGTATGATGCATATGAATGCTCGCAATGCATGTACGTAGAAAATTAAATATTGTACATAGACTCAAAATTGTACAAGAAAAAGCATTTATTTATACAACCTAGAGTGGAAGGTACATAAGAGAGAGAGAGAGAGAGAGAGAGAGAGAGAGAGAGAGAGAGAGAGAGAGAGAGGGAATAGGAGGCAAAAAAATAATGTAATTTGTACGAATCTACATATTCACAAGTCGGAAAAGATCTACATACGACTCATTTGAAAATATGTCAACACATTTTTCATCCTGAACTCACCGTGTTGTATTTTTTTTGCGCATATCCGTGCCACGACTTCTAAATGTAATACACTGACGTCTACTCCTTCAGGGAAGAACAAAACGAATATATTGTTTCAGAAGACGAAGCTGGAAGTTATTGAGGAACATGAGAGCTCAGGAAAAGTACGGTCACAAAAAGAAGACGGTTCATGAAATTCTAAAGGCGAAAGACAAGATCAGAGAGAGAGAGTGAAGAAGCAAGAGCCTGGACCTTATTTAGGTCGAGGAAGTTACGCTTCGAAAGCCTTGATCAAGCAGTCTTTAAATGGTAAAAGTAACAGCGAGCCGGAAGAGTGCCAATCCATTCGGATATCCAGAATATTGGGGTTGGCTACTCATTCAAGCCATGAGAATTTCAAGCGGGGAGATGGCTGGTCGTGGCCATTACCATCAAATCCATAATCCGAGACAAGCTGAATGCTGATTCTGGAGGTGTGAATACTTTCACAGATGAACTGAGGAGCTCCTTCATTTTTAAATCGATGATGCTTACGGGACTGCTTTTGAGTTCATTGAACGAAGTTTATTAAATACGACGAACTACCGAACATATTTCTTATTTACCAAACGAAGGGCAACCATCGGTATAACGAACTTGCAACTATAACACCCATCACCTCTCCCAATTAGTTCGTTATAGCAGGGTTTTTACTACACACACACACACAAAACAAACAAACACACATACATATGATTATAAATTGCGCAACGTTGAAGAAGCTACCCTATCGGTGCCAGGTTCGATTCCAGCAGCAGCCCCATTTTCTTTAACTGTTTAAGGGTAACTGATAAATTCACCGTGTAATAACGGGAAATCATCGCAAGTAAGAGTTTCAACATAATAAAACGCAATTTATAATCATTCTGTCTGATTTTGTATCCATCTTTTGATAACATAGTAAGTAGAGAGCAAAGTGGTTTATTACAAATTGTACGATGTTTCACTTAAACATTTTTTTTCATCTGAAAACCTTTTTAAACAGAATGTATAATCTATATTGTAATCTTTACCCATGTTATAATCGCTCAATCGATGGTATTGAGCACTATTTTGAATCTATTCAATAAATATACATATGTCTGTTGTATATTTATTACTGTTCGCTATATTTATGTGTGGAGAAAGAGAAAATATATACAAAATGAAACTATATATATTATACACTTTACATTTTCTTTTCTTTAAGCCCCACTGTTCAAACAAATGACTGACCATTAATAGAAAATCCACCCTATGGGCTGAATTTCCCGCTAGATATCTACTTTACGGTTGAACAAAAATATTAAGATTCTGCTTTTCTAACCTGACGGACACAAAGTAAGGCTCCAGCTTTCCATCATGTTTAAATCATGAATATAACCCCTTAAGAAAAATTAAAAGAAATTCAAGAAATTTTCACGAACCAACTCGCTAAAATCATGCTTCAGGGTCTCATTTGTAACCATAGAAAAGTTGGTGCTCATAGCTTCCGCTGTCATTGATTTATGCGATGATAGACATTCGGTGTATTATAGTAAGATTAATAACAAACATATGACCCTGATCCCAATAAAGTCAAAGAAAAAGTTACATTCATCACTATGACTAATGATTAAATGCTCTAGTAACTAACTACGACTCCAAAGTAATGCGTGTTGAGCGCCTTACACAACGACCGGGCCAACATGGTGTTTATTCTTCCTTTCACTTTATTGGATTGTATTTCCGACGAAAGACGCTGAAGAGCTGCTTTGGAACGCTCGAATCATTGGAGAAGGCGATAGAAGATCAAATCTTTACGTTGTTTTAAAGTCACACGTATCACCTGGTATGGGAACTGGAGATTTTAATCACGGCTCAAGTGAAAGTTAGGTTATAAAAAAGACATTCAATGTTAATAAAAAACGGCGTCACATTAGAACGATGGAGGGAAGATGAAGGAAGTTTAAAAGGGTGGGCGGGCATTGAAAAAAGACGGAAAAGAAAAGAACAAGACGTTTTCTTTTCTCTTTTCGCCTTTCTTCCATATCTCCCATCTCTCTCAAACTTTCTTCATCTTACATCGTTCAAATTTGACGCAGTCTTTCAAAGAACGCTAGTTAAAAAAATGAAGAAAGAAAAGAAAAACAAGAGAATATTCGAAATGAATAAAAGGTTTGTAAGAAATGAAAAAGAAAAGGAATAAGAAGCGTGAGGACAGAATGATGGATAGAAAGACGACAGAAACCAGACAAACATAATGGAGAGACGACAGAATGAGAGAAATCCTCGAATGAACGGGAAATACTGTTTTGAGAGGGTTATAATATAGAAAACTTCACTGATATCCTTTGGTTTTGTATCGCCTCTCCTCTTACATGTGATACGTTGACTTCCTACCGCTACGTAGTTAATGTCTCTCCGGATCTCTCTTCTATTGTCCGTTCAATATTCTATACGGATGTACAGATATCTGCTCCTAGGAAGTGGATCATTTTTATGTTCAAATTCTTCCTTGAGTTTTTCGGGATCACTTATGATGACTTTTGCCCGATGGCAATGGTTGGAACTAAAACTCATGTATAACAATGTATGTGTTTTCTCTACGCACAATTACTAAATTACGAAAGAATCGAGTGCTCTTCGAAATCGAAGTTCCATACATTGATATAGGTTTTATATGCTGGTATATTATACCTTATGTTCGCTTATAGCGATGTGTGATCAGGATTTAACTTCTAGTACTAATTATGCAAATGAATGAGTATGCTAAATGTTTGGACAAACAGAAACGCGCATACACACATACGAGGAGTAAAAAAAATCATACAAATATATTTAATTTTTAATATACACACATATAATCATGAACTTTACACAAGAAGACCATGCAAACAGTAATTATTAAACATAGAGACTCACAGATAGACACAATCAGAATGTTTGCAAAATGATGAGATGTACATAGAGTTATTTCCAATTCATTTTATACGTACATACAGAGGACGCCAACGATACAATGGTCAGTGAGTTCATCTCGCTAACAAATTAGCTCGGAGAATGAGTTCGATCCTCATATGTGCTCCACTTTACAGCTTATTTCCCAATATCTGTTAATATTTTTGTCTGGTCAAACATTTAGCATACTCATTTACATATATGTGTATATGTGTGTGTGAGTGTATGTGCGTGCGTGTGTGTGCGGAGAACATATAGAAAGAGCTTTATAGCTTTAGACACTGAAGATATAAAACTGTTTCAAATCTACGTCGGTCAATTATTTCCAAATATCAGTAAATGCAATTTATGTAAGCTTCTCAGTGTATTTTATGTTTTACACATAATTAGATATTATGATATCATGTTTGAATTTTCTTGTTGGGAGCATGTTGTTTATGTAAACGTTTCGCTGATTTACGAACAAAACAGTTATATAAACATGCCTTCCTATCACTGTTGATCAAACACCACTTCTCTTTAAGGTTTTAATATTTAGCTTTGTTTGATTATTTTTTTAAGGGCGGCGTGTTATAGTACATGTAGGTTGTTATTTTATAGGGTATTATCATAATAGGGTATGATCATTATCTATTGTACATGGATGTTATTTCATATCACACATCACCCAATCTTTTGGAACAAAGGGATTACTTTCGTCGGTTCCCTCCCAAACGTATTTGTCGACGAGAGACCAGTAAGTACATGGGATTTGACTCGTTGTTTGTCTCACTTCTGTTGAGTGTTCACCCATGTGAATTTTAAATCTGTTGCATTGGTTTTAATCTCAGACTGCATGCAATCCAACTTATCTTCAAGAATATTAGCAAGTCAGAGAAAAATTTTCGTGTCAATTTTCTACCAACATACCAATTTTGACAAAGTATTTCAAGATCTTTAACCTGAGACTGAAATATCCGCGTCTTACATTATATCACTACCTTAAATTTCTACCAAATCAGCTTTTTACACATGGTCAAAACGAAACAAAATAGCAATCTGATAGTTAGTAACACCAAATGAACCATCCCCTTAATATACTTCAGATATTCATAATTTAGTCTTACGTATTCAATCCCCACCTCCATCCAACTATCAATCAGACAGACAAATTGACCAAAAACAAATGCCCCCATCCCTGGTTTTAGCCGATTCAATGATCTTTCATGCAGACATGAACCGAATCCATCTCTTTTGATTTCCTGACTCTCCGAAATCACAAATCGGTGGCGTCGAAAGTCACATTATCAATTTCTTCTATCTTTCTATATGCTCGTTTACATATTCTTTAATTCTCATCATTATTTAATCATGGTCAACCTGATAGGTTTTAAAAGGATCAGTATGTCTTGTTTTGGCTTCATCAAACTGCCCCAAATTAAGTGAAGAAACAATTCTCGGAATAATATCGATAAATGTAAGTGTGGTACGTGCGATCCTTAAATATTCGGATTGTATTATTTCATAAAATATATAAGATAAAATACTACTCGTTCTAAAAAGCAATCGTACGATCTGGAATGGAAATGAATCTCGTTCGTCAAACATTTTCAATTTTGATATCCAATTCCAGAAATGTTCCATGCATTCCGTTTCGCTTACACATGGCTTCAAGATACTTAGGACAAATAGACCTATAAGATTTTCTGCATCATCCAGACAACACACGTCATCAATAAATCGTGTGCAACCAAAAAATATACCAACTAGCCTCATGTTAGTGCTGCTTAAAGACGACATGGATATATGTTAGTGTCTATGTAGATAAAAATTTGCCCAGAAGGGTGCAGGATCAACCCCCGTAAGAATACCAATAATCTGATGGAATAATCTATTACCTATTTCCCAATAAGACGGGTAGCAAAAGCCCTAATGGGAGAACACTTGAAGTAAGTTTTGCCCTTATTTTTTTTACACAAGAAAGCTTTAGAGTTAGTAAACCCAATACATTTTCCGTTTCCTTCTGTATATTCCAGCCTACTACTTCATGTAATTCGTTAATAAGATCTTCACTACGAATCTTTGTATAAAGAGTACTAAAATCTTATGTTGACCCTTTACAGGTATTCATATGATCCAATTTTTGATTAAAGGACATAGAATTATTTACTACCCAGAAGAGATCTAAACTACTGTGAGACCACAATAAAGCGAGCAATCATTAATTTTTGTGCTTTTTGGTATTCCGTACAGAATCGGTACCTTTGGTGTATTTTCATCTATTTTAATTCCTAATTTCTCTCATAATACGATATCATTGAATATAATAGGTTCAGGTTCACAAATAGATACTTTAAAGGTGGATGATGGTGTGTCATACCTACTTTAGATAATATCCTCTGAATATAATACATTTTACATATAAATGCTATATTGTATGCCACTTTATCAATTGACACTACAACAAATTTATTTTGAAGTTCCGAGAGAGCTTCTAATACTTGAGGATTTTAATATATATATGGAACAATGTCAAAGTAGAGGGACTCCTGTAAAGATCGAACTCAATGTCATAGCTAATTTGAGTTTGTATGTGTACATATATATATATATAGAGAGAGAGAGGCAGAGAGAGGGGAAGAGGTGGGGGGAGAAAGAGAAAGATAAATTGATGAAGAGAGGGACTATATGATATTTGTTAGACTACATCATTTTTTTCATGTATTTGATGACACATTACGGCTTTTATGAGTGTGAAACTGAGAAACAGAATCTAAGAGATCGCAGGCAGATATTATGTATATGTCTTGGTATGAAAACACCATAGAAGTGAATCATTTGATTAGATTACCGTTATTGAACATTTTTGCTTTCTTCTCAAAGCAAGATGGCGTCGAAGTGCCAAGTGATGGGTTTTCCAATGACTCTTTGGATATCAATCCGTGTTCCTCTTCGCTTTATTTTTAGTAATACGAGTGGACATTTTTAATCTTGTCATGGTAATAAAAACAGATTGATGTATTTTCGTGTCATTTATCCTAGCAGTGGAGTTATATGCGAAACTTTCAAGATAGAATGACTATATAAAAAACGCATCAATTGTGGAAAGACAGTCATTAGAACCCAGAGTTTTGATAAGAAAAAAAAACCGGTTAATCTCATTACAGATGTATTTGGATTTCAATGACATGATTTTCTTTATAGAAAAGAAACTACTGAACTCACTTAAATGGAAGAATTCGTTGTTCCAAATAGTGAGTAAGGGATACCTTATCAGCAAATTTGTCATCTTTGATTTGAAAAGTACTTGATCACGGACAGAGTAATAGATAAAGTCACACAGTTTATCATATAAGAATATTCCACAAATTCAACTATACCTTTAGTTACCTTTATCTCTTTTGAAATTTTCAATTGATATTCAATAAACTCAAAGGTAAACTCACCTAGAAAATAACGATTTAATGTGTCAAGTCTTTAGATAATGTGGCTACGGTCGAGAACACGTAGTTTTTGTGTTGAACGAGAAATAATTGATTGATTATCCAATCCAGCAAACCATGACGGTCACCGAATTCAATCGGTTATCATTCACGAAAAACTGTCAGGAAATTCTGGATAAATAAGAATAATTTTTTTTTCCTGAAAAATAGATAGCATTCAAACTGAGGTATTTCGCTTCACATCGCTAAGATCCTTTTGTCTTGGTCTCATCCATTTTTATATTTTACGCATTATTATACCTGTACACGCGTATGTATGACTTTCTTTGGTTCCAACGATTGAAGAAAAGCATTAAAAGTCTTTAAAAAAAATTCTCCTTTCTTTCTATGACCTGCAATTGCCAAAACCTTTCAAGTTGCAGATAGAACTTACTTACGGAGGACTAATTTGTGTGCAGCGATTCATAGAATAAATGGAAATGATTACGATGAATCCCCGTCTTTTCAGATCAGGGTATTTACATATGCACCGTCAAAGATTCAAAATATGCATCTTCTTTCCATATATATATATATATATATATATATATATATATATATATATGGAAGACGATACATGCAAGCACATAAAGACATTTAAATAAAACATCACATTCTGATTCGACAAACTTGGAAGATTTGATTTTGTTTTCATCAACCTCTGCATGGGCCATGGTCTGGCAGTGCATGCAGTAGAACAACGGTTATCAAATTAGTCTTATAGACCGTTCTCAAATGTTACTAGCTAAACTAGATAATTATCTCATGGCTGCTTGTTGAGTGAAATAGATACGTATTCATCACCATCATCAGTGATCAGTAATTAATCTCAGGATTTCGAATTATGATTTTCAAAAGATATAGACAGTCCCTTCCCACGAGACTGGCGCAAGCCAGAATGTGTAGGTTTAAGCTGAACTCGGTATATAAAGTAGTGTCACTTGATTTTGAGATACGAGTATAACGATTTGAAATTTGGAATTATTTCGTCGTATTCCATCTATATATCTTCTAAACCTGAGACAGATTAAAGCTCATTTTTTGCTCTTTTATTTGGTATGTATTTTATCTTCCCGACAAGCGTCACTCTAGAAGGCAACCATTTTAGATAATGATATTTTGAAGACCTGTTTAAGTAGATTCATGTCAAAATAGCCGATATTTAGCAAATAGACATAATGTATTATGTTCAACTATAGCTGAGCATCTCAAGCAAATTGAAACGGAATTTACGGAAGGATTAAAGGTTCCTGATTAACATCCCACCGGAAGATCGAGTTATTTGCCACAGTCCCTCGAGAAGGAATGTAAATTTCTCTTTCTTTCACAGAAGATCAGAAAAAGATACTTTATAGATGCTGTGATCCTGAGATGAGTCATTATCCTTCCAAGAGTTGTTCGAATTACTGGACTCATTCTGTCTGTTACCTTTTACAATACTTGTCACTAAAATGTCTTGACCGATCCATGCGTCGGCCATTTTTAGGCATCCTCCTCCTTTTAGCGTCCGTCGTTGGATATAAACCGTCCCCTAGATTCGTCAGGCCTCTCTATCGTGGAAGACACAGAGCCATTACTTTCTGAACTTATCAAGTTCATCACGGATTCGCATATGATATCTGGGGATCTACATCGTGAGTCCCGATGTCCAGCACTAGAGGAATTTTCCTGTTCTTGAAGGTTGAGCTTGCCCTGCCGAAAGTTTGCAACCTCGTCTGATTCTTCGCTGGATTTCTTCTTTTGAGAATTTCATGGAAATTCGTTGGCCCAGGTAGATGTCTACTTTCTCCTGTTCTGCGTTTTCGAATTGATTATGTCTTTTGCTTCAACATATTTGTTGTACATGGCATTTGTTTTTCTAAAGTTCATATAAAGACTTACGTTCTCCGTTCAGTCGGTCTAGCATCATCTGGAAGTCATGTAGATTCTAAGCAAAAAGGATGATATCGTCTTCATATCTGAGGTTGCTGGGGTATTCGCCGTCTATTCTCATTCCTTTTTTCCCAGTCTAAGTTCTGCAAGGCTGTGAAGAGTAAGGGTGAGCTGGTATCTCCTTGTCTTATCCCTTTTTCTAGCTGGAAGAGGTCCGAGTCTTTACGTAGCCTGATGAAGGAATTGCTGGGTCGGTAGATATGTTGCAATACTCTGATATATACTGGATCTACGTCTTTTAAAATGATAGCACCAATAACCTTATGGATTTCCACTATGTCGAGGGTTTTCTTGAAGTCAAATGCTATAACGAATGGTATTTTATATACTGTTATTTTCTCTTTTAGTTGATTTACTGAATGGGGGTTGTCAATCGTTCAGTAGCTTCTTCTAAAGCCAGTTTATTCCCTTG
Source organism: Thysanoteuthis rhombus (assembly GCA_963457665.1). NCBI lineage: Eukaryota > Metazoa > Mollusca > Cephalopoda > Oegopsida > Thysanoteuthidae > Thysanoteuthis > Thysanoteuthis major. Next base: position 13,111,049 of record OY735232.1, on the reverse strand, counting down.
GTTGGTTTCCATCTAGTACATAGGTGATTCGGTTGGGGATCCTTTTGGTGAAAAATTTGTGGGTGCAGTTGAGTAGGCGTATTGGCCAGTAGTTGAAGATATCTCTCAGGTTTCTCATTTTATATAAAAGCAATATGTTGAATAGAGTGGGCAGCTTCCTGATAATGACTACCAGACTTTCGAGTAGGTCGATGGTGATATTATCTGGCCCAGGGGCCTTTCCTTTGTATGATGGCTTGCTCGTAATTTGTGTATTTGAATTCTTCTGCATTACTTGTTTGAAGGGATGGAGGTTTTTATAGAATTCCTGGGCACGCCCAACAATCCGATCCCTGTCCGTTGTTTGGTCCATCATCTTCAAGCACACTGGTTATTTGTTTTCTTCTTGCATTAAGAATTTTGTTGATAACTTTGAAATCCCTACTCTTTCAATAGTCTAAACAACTGCTGCATTTACTGTACGAAAATAACAAACTAAAAAAATTGTAGTTAATACCCAACGTCAAAACGATCCTTACACCGAAAAGGAGACTTTATCCCTTGGGCTGGATATGCATGAGGTGAAATACGACAGATATCACCCATTATAAGTTATTGTAAGTTTTAAGTTGAGGGATATTCAGATATTCATTGTCGACAACATGAGCGTGTTGTGGAGTATTGCAGCTTGTTCATCAGAAAGGTTGTCATCCTCAAGTATGACGATACAAAGTCTCACTAATAAACCAAGGAAAAACTAAAAAGTTTTAACGACATCCACCTTCTCTACTCATTAGTCTTGTTTATCATTTTTTTTGAGTACGTTGAACACTTTCTCGGTGCTTTCATAAAAACTCTTCGAACTTCATCGACAAGGGATGGAAAAATTGTCCTTGCGTTGGACTATTATAATTGATAATGACGTAAATCTAAGTCACTAATTAATAAAAGTAGGACATCAATTTTCATCTTCACGTAAATGCGATATTACTTCCCAAAGACACTGATATATATATATATATATATATATATATATATATATATATATATATATATATATATATAACAATCAGAGAGATGGACTCAACATGTGTTTCATGGCTTAACCACTTCTCAAGTGTGATATAAAATATTTTGCATTAAACTCGTCACATTAATAAGAGAGAGAGAGAGAGAGAGAGAGAGAGAGAGAGAGAGAGAGAGAGAGAGAGCGAGCTTTTACACGTACAGAAGATACAAGACTTTCCCAAACATATTTCCATACATACATAAAGCATTGTATGCGAAATGTAGAAATTCACATTAATAGGAATTTTCTAATAATGTGTGCAGTGGGGGTAAGAGATATTTTCTGTGTTTCATATATACTGGGCTTTCCAAGTAAGTGATCGACAAGTTCACTGGTCTCGTTTTCGAGTAATCTTAGAGCTTCAACGACAATCGGTATCATTTTGGTCCTGAATTACCGCATTCTACTGATTTCTATTTCAAGGTCTTTATATTTTGAGAATTTCTCGAATTCCTTGACGGCAATGTTTTTATCTACTGGGCCAGTCATATCTACTTGGAGGCACGTTTTTTCTTTAATCTCTTTCACAATAATATCTGGCCTGATCGCGTTGATAATCCTATCTGTATGTATCGTGAAATCCCATGATATGGTCACATCTTTTGCGCCTGAGACCTGTTCAGGCCGATTTTCGTATCAGTTCTCAATTCATGGGGCGTTATAATATTTGCAGATGTGCCAGTGTGGATACTTTCGTGTCTCATCTTTTATTCATTTGCTGCAAGGATCGAGCATCTTGCAACTATGCCGTCAATAGTTTCGGTCTTATCAATTGAGGAGGGTGCATATCAGGCTTGATGTCTCGCAAGTAGTACCCACCTCTATATTTTATATGATTTTATATCTTATGATAAGAATAAAAATGTACTCCCCAAAATTGAATGAATAGATAATATTGATAATCCTCTATTTTTTAAATTTTCATACTTACAATTTAACTGCAATTAACTTTTCAAGACGGTCCTTAAATCACGAGATTGTTCTTATCATAATTATTTACTTATTACAATATGTATTTATAAAGAAGTTTTACGGACTCTTGTGAAGCGATTTCTTCCTAGATTTATAATTTCTATTTTTTGGAAGCTTTTATGAAATTATTCCAAGCTAGTATGAGATTTAAAATACATTATAAAAGTCTCTTGGAGATGAAAAAAAACTAAAGATAAAGTAAAAGGAAAGATAATTGAATCAAATGAAAGATAGTATTTTTTCATATCTTAGAAAAAAGGGGAAATAATTCTGAAAGATCGTCCCCATGCATAGTAATAATGGATAGAATCCAAATTGGATAATATAAGATACGTTATTCAAATGAGAAATAGCTTTCCTAATTACAAGAACAAAGCATATTGTCGGTTGGTGAAGAGTGTTGCAGGCACAAAATGTTGACATTCATCGGTTATATATTCTTATAAATCTTATCTTATATGCTAATAGCTTTTTTTGCTTTGATAAATATTGAGCACAATGATTAAACATTATCAATAACGAAAAAATGTTTCTATTTCTTTATTGTAAAATATATACATATATATATATATATATATATATATATATATATATATATATATATATATATATATATATATATATATATATATATAAGTGTATTTTCAGTTACTTATGTACAATTTACTAAATGAATGAAGTATTGCAATAGATGAATGTATCATTTAAATAACCAAAGGATGGTTGCAGGAACAATCATGCTCTATCAAAATACATGCTTCAGAAATTCCATTAAATTTCATTTCATTTATTCCACTTTCATTTGCGGTTTACGGTTTATTCGTGGGGATATATTATCAATGTCTTCCGTTTCTTTGAAGTTCTCCATTCATTATTGATCCAGCGAGAATCTAGAAGTGGCAAGAGGGGAAAATGTCTGGTTGCAGCCAGTGGATTTGGATCCATAACACTCGTGTTTTTCCGAATACTTTTCCTTCTGTGAGAGCTCCCCGGCAATAACCTCTTATATACAAAGATAAAAACCTGATCAGAGAGCGCATTATTTACACAAATTTACGTTAGTGTGTTTGTGCGTATTTGTGGGCATTATTTATCAAAAAGATTCGAATTTCATAAGTATACATGGCGGTATTTTTCGAAAGATCAAGTAGCGCCACAACAAAATGAATGAAGATGTAAAAATTCACCTTTTATTGTAAACGTGAAGAGGGCTTCCAATCTGTCTAGGTTAAGAAATAGTAAAATATCGTGAAAAGAAAGAAGAAAAGTATGTTTTCGAATGAGTGTTATCATTATTATTAATTTTGACAACTATTTTCCTTCATCTTAATTGTTAGTGTTTTTTTTAAATCACAGATTAACATAAATGAAGGACAGACTCTGAGTGAGAGCATATTCCATATTTTCTGATCTGCACTGTTTACTCACCGCTGTAGGTCGACGGCTTCAGTTGGGATGAAAAGCAACTAAAAATTAAGATGGCTGTGTGAGGTGTAGGAATATTGTATTGCGCGTGTTTCCTTGCCTACATTAAAAATCAACATTCGAAATCCTTGCCCATGTCTGGGTTCGACTACTGTTTGCATTCGTCCGGAAGAAAGGATTTACCCTGCCACTAAGCAGGTCCTTAGGTACACATGAACAGACTAAAATAGGTTGGTAGTTAGACTGATTGATGAATTGGTAGAATTTGAAATGGTAGAGATAAAGATATGAAAAGATTAATTGACAATTATACAGAGACGGGTAGGTATGAACAGACTGAGATTATTTGTTGATGATTTGAAACATACACACCGGTACTACCACTCGTGCATTCTTTTCCTTACATACACATACATATACACGTACGCCTTCTCTCTCTCTCTCTCTCTACCTCTCTACCTCTCTACCTCTCTCTCTTTTCATGAATATAGATGTGTATTCATAAATTGAACTGGTCGGAGACTGTAGATAAGATAGACTTGAATATATTCTCGAATGAAAGACAAGATAAATTTGTATTAAATTGTTTATTTAGTATTTAGTTGGCGGTCAGTTTCATTTTTCTTCCACATTTGCACATATCAAGGAATCCCATTAGTAAATATTATAGATGCATCTTAACATAGTGACATTCAAAACTTCCTCTTTTTGACGTTTTTCATTAATCTTCGAACTGAAATCCATCGCACATTTCCAGTCGAATAAACACAAGATTAGAAAACTTCCAGAAGGGATAAGACAAATCTAAGGACTAAATAAATGAGATCTTTGGCCTTAAAATGAGAAAATACTTGCATTAAGATCGAATGAGTCAAAATTCATCTGATTTTTTTCACATAATCAATATTTCAAACTCATTTGTGTGTTATTGTGAAAGATAGTTTCAGGAAGCCGCTCAACAAAAAGAGCTTACATTGACCGTGAATAAACAAAATGAGAATTTGGAGCCAGAATTGGCGACTGTTTAGTTCAATGATAAGAGCAACGCTACATTAAAACGTACTAACCCATTGGTTGCAGGTTCGATTCCTGCAGGAACCCCAATTTTTTTTTATTGTTCATTCTATTTACGTAGTCTAGGCCAAATGATACATTCACTGTATAATAACGGGAGATCATTCTAAATACAGTTTTAATATAATGTGATATAACGCAATTTATAACCATTCTTTCGGATCATATACCCTTTCGCTAATAACACACACACACACACACACACACACACATATATATATATATATATATATATATATATATATATATAATATATATAAACAAAAAATCCCTTGTCAGTTGTTTCAGGACAAAAACATCTCGCTGCATATCTCTTTAACTAATTAGAATGGAGACACTTCTTATGACGCTTTAGGTCGAAGAAATTTCTTGCGGGATATTTTCCTGCAACTTTGCTTTGTCCTTCAAGAAAAAAATGAAAATATATATACCATATGAATAGTTTTTTAATAATAATCGGCTGAATGATTTGAAGGGGAATTTTCAAGGGGGAAACTTGATAGTTTATAAGATAATCTCTAAAATGGACGAAGGAAGCTGAATTCAGTGAAAAAAGTTAAAACGCAAAAATAGTGAGGAATTACAATTAATATGGCATAAACAGCTAAAATTTAAGAACATATCATAACAACTTTGTGTTTGTTTATATTCTGCATGCATAAATCATTAAAACTGTCATGTTGGAGTGGAATCATTCTAATTCGCTTTTCAAAAGATCTGTTAAAGCCATCTGAACCAAAGTCACCACCAAGAATTCGTCATTGGACAGTTGAAGTGTGTTTTTCTGTCAACGAGACTATAAATCGCCCAGCTTTGTGCGTTTCACTTATCTAACCAAAAGTAGATCAGGTTTCTTGTAAGATTGATGCATCTGCAATTTGACAGACTTTTCAAATAGGAAAAAAGTTATTTGTCCTGGTTAGAAAAAGGACTGATTATTTGGGGTTGGTGGAATACTAATGGAGAAAAGAGTGTCTCTTCAGTCTTTAAAATATGGGATTCAGTGCTGAATTGGCAAAAGTCAATAAACATTGAAAGGAAAGTAATGGACTCTCCCCCGTGAATGTAACAATTTTGCTGATATAGATGTCTCCTGCCTATCTACTACTTGAAACAATGAACTCTTCCACTGAAAATTATTTCAGTTGTTTCTTTTGAAAAAAATCATCTTACAGAAATTTGAATATAGGTATTTATACGCCTCCCCACGATAGGAGAATGTGATCCAATGTAGAGTTTTGAGTTGTCACCCTCACAAGTAGGCGTGGGTTGTTCTAGAGATTGTACAGTTCTCACGACACTTACCTCTTTGGGATGCCCCAGGCATTGCTTTCATGACAGGTTAGATAAATTCAAATATATCGGTGAATTTTTTTCACGACGATTAACTAGTAGAAAGAATAGAGTAACATAAAAACATTGATGATATCGGCAGACATGAAGGAATAAAATGAAGAACAAAAAGGATTTTTTTCAAGTTCTTCTCTGTTCAGCAAAATAGCGATGTTTTCCGTTCCAGGGGTTCTGAACACTTGCATTAAAGATAGGCATGTATATGATATAATATGGAAATCGAGGGAAGAGAAATATGAAGAAGAATAAGGAATGAAACAAAAGAAACGAAAACCAAAGAAATGAACCAAGAGAGAAAAGGAAATTGACCATAAAAAAAACCCCCAAAGAACCAAGAGAATGCATTCCTCTGCCAACATCATTGTCAGGAGGAGTGACTGTGCATGGATCCACTCAAAAATTTGATCACTTCATTCTTTGCCTATTGCGCACTCTCTCACAAGAATTAATAGAAATCCCTTGAGAAATTCGGGGAATATTATGTACACTAATAGAGACCCTTTAGTTATATTGTGTGGTGTGGATGGGGTAGGTGTGCATGAATCCGCTGCCAAATCTAAGTCAGTCCATTGCCATACCTTCACTAAAATTTCATTGAAATTCATCGAGTACTTTTGAGGGTATCGGGTGGCCAGACAGACGGAAAGATCGACAGACGGAAAGACAGACAGACGGATGGACGCAAAGGATTCATAAACTTCTCCATTTTTTGGCAGAAGTGGAATAATGAAAGAGGGGAGGAAAAAAAATTAAAGGAAAGGAATGAAAATTTCCGAAAGAAAAGACAAAGAATGAAAAAAGAGGAACAAAGGAAAGAAAAGAGAAGAAAAAAAAGAAAAACATGAATAAACAAATCAAGAAAAGAGAGAGAGAGAGAGAGAGAGAGAGAGAGAGTTGTAGTAGTAGTAGCAGTAGTGGTATGGATACCAAGATATTTTTCCCATTTCCATGTTGGTAATTTTCTTCACCCAGAGAAAAGCAATTCCAAATTATCTATTGTTACTTCGATCTATTGGAGTAATCAATTATATTCTATTCAGGATTATTATATTACTAGTCAATACCAATGAAAAAATCACTGATATATATGAATTTCAATGAAATGATTTTCTAAGAAAAAATAAAAGCAACTTTGTGTATTTTTTATCAGTAAAAAATTTACCCTTGAGAGAGTCAAGTGCTACGGAGAGCAAACTAATAAAATCACATTGTCCATTATATAAGTATATGGACTTTTAAATGAGTCCACGCATCTCAATAAGACGCTTTTTGGTCGGTTGGCCGGTTCAAACGATGTTAATCAATAGAAAGAGGAAGGAAGGGGGATGTGTGACGAGAATATCCCTTGCGATTCATTTTTCTACCTGCTGCTATGATACAATAATAGGATGTACGAGGTCCGCATTTTTGTATTCAAATGAATACATTTAAAAAAACAAAGTCCCAGATATTTTCATATTCCAATGTTTCCCAAGTATGAGAATCAATTGACTCAAATAAAGACTACTCGCTCGCGTTTCTCCCACCCCCTTCCTCCTACTACCACTATCACGAATGGTTGACGCATTGTTATTGTTCTTGTTTCTTGATTGGAAGATATTTTTCATTTTTTTTTCAATCACATTTATTTATACACTCATGACACAATATCTCGAAAATTTCTGAATGAATTTTTATCAAAATCCATGGATGAACAGGCAATAGGCTACAGAATAATTGGTTGAACTTGGAGCAGATCCATCTACATTCATCATTTGTCGTAGTTAGGTGTCCAAAACACATGAAATCGCCAAAATTTCATGTTTGTTTACGTGATATCTCCAGAGGTTTAAGGACAAACAATGGGCTATTGAAGAACTGATTAAATCTTAAGTAGATCCAGGTACAATTACTTCACCTGACAATGGCATTGGCTGAGGTAGGTGATCTCTGATTTATGACCAGCAAAAAAAGAAAATCACACTTCATTACTAGAGTAGATATAATAAGATAGATAGATTGATAGATACTCTCTTTCTCTCTCCAACACATACAGGTATAGACTAATAAATAGAAAGAAAAGAAATGATATATATATATATATATATATATATATATATATATATATATATATATATATATATATATATATATATATATATATATAGAGAGAGAGAGAGAGAGAGAGAGAGAGAGAGAGAGAGAGTTGAAGGGCATGAAGAGGAAGTCTTCAGAATGGATGCACCGAAGAAAGAAAGAGTTAACATGGAAATTTTATTCTTTTTTCAGGAATGAGGGTTCCACTTGAGCCCAGCCTAGGGGCTGGTGGAAAATCCGTCCCTGGTGAAAGGTAGGAAAGCAAGATTTCGTATCCGGGATCTTAAACACGATTCTCTTTTGTACAATCATAACCGAACCCGTTTTTGTCATGATGCATATATTTTTCATAGCAAATGTAAATAGAAACAGGAAGTAATAAATAAACGATGTTTCCATTATTCCTCAACGATATGTAAAGCAACTTCCAATCCTTTTCAGGTTCCATTTCATTCCAAACAGAATAGCGCTACATCGCGGTCAGAACTTACGTCAAGAGGAAGTATTTCAACGATAACAGTACAATAGTCGGCGTCTGTCCTAAAACAAACGGTAACATTTTTTGTATGTCGTCTGTCATAACGGTGATGACAATCATAATAAAATTGAAGTAGTACCGTTCTTATTTGATTCATTGTACAGGAGGCAGACTGTCGGAAGTGTTCACACTGAATGCATCTGAGAACTATATAAGGGCTGCTTTATTTGGTCAAGAATAGGAACCTATTTTGTTTCATTCTCTACAGATGCCCCACTAATCCATCCCGATTCACCACTTGAAACTGGGTAGTTGAAGTATGGGATTGTCACTTAGGAGCTCGGAAGTGATATTTCTCCTTTCTCATTCCGTAGGGTAGCCAATATGACACTTTTGCCCCTATAAAACTCTTATCTCAAATTCACCAAAATGCCCTTCCTCTTACAGGCAGTCAAGTTTATATAAGATCCTAGTGACTCATTGGGTGTGGATATACTAAAATTATCACCACCACTTCATCATAATAGTCATCACCAATTCTCTCTCCTCCTACTCTCATTATTTACGTCTCTATAAGTATTTACTCATGTCTGTCTGTCTTTCAATAACATTTTACGGAAGGGTAGGCAAGGGGCTAAGCAAAAATTGATGAAATTTGGGGGCGGATCCAGGAAGTCTTATCGAGTCGATAGGTCTGTCTGATCAATATCTTTTAAAGCTCTTAGTGAACTTCAATGAAATTTTCTGGAAGGGCGGTGCACAAGGGAAGGAAGAATTGGTTGATTTGGGGGGTTGAACTAAGTATTTTTGCAGTTACCTTCTGTCTGTTGTAACTATGTATGAACTGATTTTAATTCAGTTTATAGAGACAACAGCGTTAGTTGAAACATGCACCTTCTGGGTGCTTCCTAGTTTTATTCTTGCCATTTTTTAACTTTTGGAAGTTGAAGACTTTACTGATTGGAAAGAAAATCGAGAAATTCAACCATCTACCACGCAATTTTTTATCTGCTTTTCATTCCGTTTTCATGAATCTGATTTTCATATTTAAAGATTAATTGCGACCGAGTCGTAGGTGACCTCGCTCTTATCAAATACATTGATCACAGAAGTTCCCTATATCTAGGAAATTATTCAAGATAGAAGCGTGCAGTTTTCACCATTCGGTAAAATGTGTTTTGAAGATTAATTTAAATTTTAAAAAAATGACAAACCCAGCCTGACCACTATAAGTGTGATGGTTTTCATTAGTTGTAGAATTATGACATTTTTTCTGAAAAATAGTTATTTTCAATGTATCTCGGGAATGGATAAAGATTTTCTGAATATGTTTTCGCTAATCGATAGAATATCAGAAAAAAGGAAAAAAAATGATGTTCGGTACGTAATCGTTACGATGCAAGGGAACCGAGCTATCACACCCAAATAGTTTTCATCCTACCTGGCCCGTCTTCCGCGCCTCATAAACGTTTCTGTGAAATCATAGAGCATCAAAAATAAAAGTAAAATATTTTTGCGAAGATTTACTAAGTAATAAAATCTAACTATGTAATGGTGGAAATTTCCTGTTTACTTTCATTGTGTTTGCAAGGGAGCATTATATCTTCTTTCCTTAGTGAGGATCTCCTAGTCAAAATATGAGACCAAGGGAAAAGTTATCCCAAACAAGCAATGTTTTTGTAGATTTCTTTGTGCCATTTGTCAAGAAATATTTTTCTTTCTTGGTATTATTTTGTCTGGGACTGTCTGAATTCGGTTGATTCCACACTGTCGTACTATTGGTATTTTGTTTACTTGTTTATGTCTGACCTTAAAGATCTAAGCACACGTGGAATGCCTTTAATGAAAATAAAGACACACCCTCACTTGCTGTCCGTGGCCTTTTTTCTACATCGGATCATCATCGCCATCATCATCATCATCATCTCTCTTTGTCCGTATCTCCCTGTCTTTATTTATTCATCTCGATCCACGTTCGTTTCAATCAGAAAAAAGTTGAACTGCATACAACAATCGTCAATAGATATGTGTTCATGTACCACTAGAAGTTTTCAAGGGATCCTCAAATTGTTTTTATCTATATTTATGTGTGGACATCTGTTGTTTGAAACGCTTTAAGTAGTGCGTGCAAAGTGTCAACTTTCTCATGTGAATAAGTGTTAGTTTCAATATCTCATACATGCATGTGTAAATACCCACACATGTGTATAAATATTTATGTAAATACTGTTTAATGTTTCTGCGTGCATTTACGTATGAGAATGAAGATGTCGAATTTAGTGATATCAGCGTTGATGGTGTGTGTTGTTTGTATATGTCTGTGTGTATGTATGTGTGCGTATGTACATAGTCGTTCTAGAAAAAATAAACTTCTTGCGGGATAATTCGCCAACTGTTTTTTCGGGCGAAAGATAAATCGTCGGACACTTCAGAACAAAGTGATTTCCTGCAGGATATCTCCCTAGTACTCCATTTGCTCCTTAAGAAAAAATAAAATGAATAAATATCACATAAAAATAGTTTTGATTATTTCTGACGTGTCTATATTTGATCATTATCGACCTCAACTGGTCGATCTGACCGTGGAGCATTGTTTAGCAAGGAATCTCCAGCAGGATACCACATATGACACGTTCGATCATTTACTATGCCTTTTCCATCAACCGCACAAATCCTTTTCTTGAAAATAATGTCTTGGAATAATCGTGATAGGCCAAAAATGTTGCTTCTTTCCTTCGATGTTCAAAGTTAAAAACAATAAACAAAGTACGCCATTTTTGATAATCTAAAAATGCACGCTGATATGAAGACAATTACAACACAATCAAAGGTGATGTTTTGAATGAGATTTGATTAAACTTTTCTAATGCTGTGGTTTCGAAATCACGTCTTTGACTGAGACGGTAAATACTTATAAGTACCTCACCTTTACTCCCTACATAAACACCTCTTCGTGACACACACTCGCCTGTGCGTATTTTATGTGTTTTGACCCGTGAAATTTCGAGACCATCATATATACTTATCTTAATCATTTGTGGTTAGCTCTCACCTCCTTGATATTGAGTCTCTCACTTTATAGCAGCATGAACACTTGTACGTCAACATCGTTATCAAGTAAGGAAGTCAAACAGTGCATTGTGTTTGATGAAAGGAAGAAAAGAATTAGATGATATCATATCTTTGAACTTGAGTTTCGTACATTCAATTAGTCTATTATATATGCAAGAGGAAAAATATTTAAACTGATGGGGGTTATCGTAAGCGCATCTTCTGGTATCTTTCGAAAGGAAATATAGATGACTTTTGAAGGTCGGTAAAGTAAATGGCTTTCCATTCCAACACGGCCGCACTTGAAGTGAACAATTTCTTCATGAGTCTGAATAACCTGTTAAAGAATGCTTCTGTAGAACTTGTGTTGGATGTAAACAATTCGACATGATTATGACACCAGCAATGAATACGCAACATGATTATGACCGGTCATTCGTCGTTAATGATGTTATTGCTTGAAAAAAGGCCGTAAATATTGAAAACATGAAGAACCAAGAAGTGTCGTAAATTTCTACGCGCGGATGATTGAAGATGAAGGAAAGCTAGTGATTTGTAAAAAGTTCGGAAACCTCATCCGAAAATCATGGAATTAAGATTTTTTTTCGATTCTAGCCATTTTTCGACAAATCTACCCATCTTCATTCATTCAAAGTGAACGATTAAAAAATGGCCGCTCTCCCTGAGTGTTATTACAAAGATTACCGACGTAGATATAGATACACATTGCAGTTATATATACGTGGATTATTAATATTTCATTGATGTATTTCATTGAAATATTAACATAACAACTACAACTGTTTTTGTTAATGAAACAATCTTTAATTTGGACATTTCTAGAGTCTGTCTTTGCCATCAACTTGTCTGATTACGGAAGAACTTGACTTTTTGGTATTCTTGATAGGTATGCTCAAATATATCATTTACTTCAATCCAATACACAGACATTGAAAGAGAAAGGTGTCCGAAAAAAACGTTGTATATTTACATTAAATCAACATTACTAAATCGTTAAATGCAATCATTATGCTGATCTCGTCTCAGTTTCAAACTTGAGGTCAACTCCTTTATTTTTTTTTGTCGAGATTTTTATGTTCTTTGCGGCTAGCGTCCAGAGACGTAACCGGTTTGAGTTTTTCAAGATGCTCCACGGAAGGTGCGTAGCTAAAGATTCAGGTCAAAGTTTTTTTTCTTTTTTTTCCTCCAAGAAGCAGTAACAGGTATCATTAAGGGACATTGTTGGAATTTCTTCAACTTGAGGGGTGTTAAGGAAAACAGGCTGAAATATTTGCATTGCGAGCGGAACGAAATTTCGGGAGTTAATCAATCATGTTTAGACTTTTAGGGGCGAGTAAAGAAAAGCGGGTGGACAGAATTCCCTTCACAAGGGTGTGCTTCCTCTTTCACACGCATATATATATATATATATATATATATATATATATATATATATATATATATATATATATATATATATATATATATATATATATATATCACTCGTTCAGTTATATTTACGCACCCTAGAACTCAAGTAAACTTTCAGGCTTTGTTCGGAACGCATTGGAATACACGCTTATATCTAGGTACTCATGTATACATCAGTTGATATATGTTCTAAAATATTCCAATATTTACACATAGGCACATGCAGAATCAGATCAATTCTCACTCACCCATGCATAAACATTTAGATGTCTTGAGGAAGAAATACACATCACAGACATGCGTTGGTATTCAAGTTGTCAACTGTTTCCACCAAGAATTGTGATCCTCCTTGAATAATCGCACTATGTACAAAATTATATTCAGGACTGAGAAAATATGTACGGGATTTTTTCATTCCATCTAACTATGAGCAGGGTCGAATTCAACCCTGGTGGTACCCAGTGCATAACATTTCCTGAGGACTCTCCCCTGTTTCTATTTATCTATTATATCTCAACAAAACAAAACAAAAATGAAATATTCATAGAATTATGAGGCTTAATTTAATGTAAAGTCACTTATGGACCAATAAACTACTTTTGTCAAACATAATAAATTCTCAAATAAACTGAAACATGAAAAATATTGAAAATAAAAAAAGTGTTTTCAAAGACATATCTAGGGGGGGGTCCCTAAAATCACATCCAGATGACTGACGATTGGACTGAGCCTTTTGGGGACTTGGAATCATATATTTTTCAAGGTCTTAAGCAAGGAACGACTCTACTTTTTGTAACTGAAATTTGAAGCAATTTCTTTTGCTCCCGTTTCGAATGTCCAATGATCTTCCCTCATTAAAGTAAATCAGTGAATTGAATTGTGAGGCATAGAAATAACCATTATAGATTGACATTAGTCGAAGGAAAGGCAGACAAGCATCTGCTGGGCATGATTTTGATATTAGTCGACTCATCGTCTAAAATTCTATCTCCAAACAATGTCTTAAGGAGTTTTGAAAAGACGTAGTTCTGCTCACCACTGATAAGAAAACATATAAGAAAGGAGAAATATTTACTCTAAATCAGTTAAGCATCAGCATTCTTATCGGACTTCTGAAGGAGAGTAGAATTCGTTTTTAATTTATTTACAATTGTGTTAAAATTTCTTTGATTTAAGACGCCTTCATTTCTAAATATGAATCCCGGGCAAGAAGGACGTGTATATGCCATAATGAGCAAGAGGGACAGTGGGAACTATCAAGAAGTATCGTCTACAAAGAAATAATTGGTTGATATGTATATTTGTAAATAGCATGATACATATACATATATATTGACAAATATATAAGACAAAATCATTCGAATTAATATGGTGTTATTGAAATTTTGTTGGTTTAGGGTTGAACCCTTTTAAAATTACTTCATAAAAATATATTAATTTTGGTGATTTTTAACCTGATCTTACATAATCTTTATTTTTACACTTATAATCGTCAGCGAAGGGATGTGTCATAGACTATTACATATGAATCCTATTCGTGTCATGAACGAGATGCTTATAAGGATTTTACGAGCACACAGATTGAGGTATCTTATTTCATAGAAGAAGAAATCTAATTGCAAACCATTATAAAATTTTTTTACTAGTTATGCGGTTGACAATATATATATATATATATATATATATATATATATATATATATATATATATATATATATAACCCTAATCTTATATATATATATATATATATATATATATATATATATATATATATATATATATATATATATATATATATATATCCAACTATCATATCTATCAGTAGATACGTAGGAATCAACTAAAAAGTGGGAGCATGAACAACAAAGGGACATATAACCACGCCCAGGGGCACTGTTTAGCTCTGGAAGATGAGAAGGATCCAGAAAGTATACTGAACGATCTTTTTATTCCCTTTTCCGATTTTTGGTTTGATAATTAGTACAGATAGACATAGGAAAAGTGGAATGAACAAAGAACCGAGGAGTAGGCTCGAACGCCTACTCCTCGGTGCTTTCTCAAGGCCTGTGTTGATCATTTCCCATCATTCATTTACAAATAGTGAAAAATTCAGATTTGCGCAGTTCAATATCTAGGGATTGACATTGTGGTTAGAATATAGAATCTTGCATGTGTAGAAGTAGTTTTTCGTGTAAATAATCAAGTAGCGTTATTGTGAACCGTCTAGATTTTCTGATGAAAAATTCGGAAGGCAAAATCTTAAGCAACTTTTGAAAGACCAGGCCTATCATTCTCAATAGGTGGATATGGAGGAGAAGATTGCTGTATCTTTTCTCTGTCATTCTATTTCTCAAATAGCACTTCATTTATCCCTTGCACTGAAGAAAGATTGTTCAGCTGGAGCAGCACTCAATTGAGCGAGTAAGTGAACTAATGAAAGCTTTGCAACTTGTAATAAAAGTTGGTTAACATCAAGATTGTTAGGAAAAGATGAAAAGATCGAATCCATCAATGCGAATTCCATCATACCTGAGCAAACTTGTTTTAAAATACCTAGAAGAAGCATTAATTCAACTTTAAACTTTTGAAAATCTATTTCACTCCCGTTCGCATCTGATATCTAATTCTAACAATGGTTGCAACTCTAATATACAATGCTTTATAATTTGTAAGTATTGAAGATGCACTTTTTGCACGTACTGTCCAGCCAGTCAGGCAAATCATGTAGGTGTTAACCATTTTCTGCGCTGTTTCCAGATCAGCTGTGATTTCTTTGAATTGTGTCATAGTTTTCCGCGAGTTGTGGACTTTTGTATATTTTGTGAAAAAGTAGAGGGGTGCCTCTGGTCACCCAGTTCTTACGTCCTTATATATCGGTTGTTGCTGTATTACGTCACTATCTGTTGTTTCCAGTATTGTTATACATGTTGGGTGGTATAAATTGAACTCTGGTAGTCAAACTAGGTTTATGCTTATGAAATAATCTGAATATATTGTACTGGTTTGATACAAAATATATTTTTGTGTACGTCATGTTGCAGCAGATAGTCTCAAACAAAAAGAACTCTTGATCTTTAACCTTACTCTGGGCTGTGATACTTTGGTACATTGCATCGTTCGTCACTTATTCTTAATACTTACTTTATATTTATTCTCAATACTTACTTAGGAACAATATCAATGTTGACAATAGCTGACTTCATTTGTACTTGATTCGTTCTTATTCTTCACTTATAACCGGTTGTACTTGAGGGCCGCCTTGTACTAATCTCGTAAGTAGATGATCTAGTATCTGGTTTGATACTGTCGATACTCTAGTACAGAACTTTCCAAATATTTGCATTGCAGACAAACTTTTTGGAATATTTTTTGCGAGTCATTTCTCAAGTTTTGTTAGCCTAGCCAAACATATAATTCAAAAAGTGACTTCCAGTAAAAGAAATAGATAATATTTGTTGCAATTAATCAGATTTGACTTACTTTTGCGAAACACCTACAGATTATCTACGAGACACCAAAGTGTCGTGATACATAGTTTGGGAAGAACAGCTCTTGTAGATTAACCATTTATACACTTTGAGCTGTGTGGTTAGGTTGCTATAGTGTAACGTCAGCAGCGTCAGTAAAAGTCGTTGAGTAGTAATACCCCCCTAACCAAGTGATAGCTAAGGAGCGGCAACAAACTTACCACACACGAATTTCATCATTTGCAAATACAAAAAAGTCTTAACATTATATCTTAAATTCTAAACACGCTCACAAGTTCAAATATAAATGAAAAAAAGGGCACTTAAATAGCCTTCAATTTGGTAAGTATGTGAAAAAGGGAGATAAAAACTTGTGTTTCGCTATTGAGATCAAGGAATTTGCAATCAGCACAAGAACGACGACTAATTAGTTCTTTAATTAGAACAGATGTTAGGTTTCCCACAGCAAATAGAAAAGCCTTTCATTTTAAACCAAAAAAGAACTCTTTTTTTGGAACGTGACATGATTGGCATTCTTGTGAACCTTTTTTTTCCAAAATTTGACCTTTCTAGCCATCTTCGCCCTCCCTACATACTGGACAGAGCCAATCCCATCCTATGCTGTCCCTGTCACCCTTTCTCCATTTATATTCTGCTTTTGATGAATAGACCCGTCGACTGTTGACCAATCAGAACATTTGGAACAGAACAGACACATGTGGATCAGGGATTAGATCTTCCAGGGGTGAAAAGAAAGAAAAAAAACAAAACAGTTGACTTTTTCATGTCTGTCGGAAGGTTACGGAAGGGTGTGTGGCGTTCAAACTAACAAGTGTAACTCTTTAAAAGCGACAGTTAATTATGGTGGATGTCGGCGCTCAACATGATAATGTTGATTGAAGAACGTGACAAGGTTTTTTGACTAAGTCGTTTGTCGGTACTTTGCAAATATGGCGGCTGATCTGAATCAGTAAAACAGCTTTCTGATAAGTTAACATCCATAGACAAAGAATCCGATGATTTTTTTTTTTTTTTTACTTCTTTCAATTTTTCATTATTTTCTTTTTGTTTTCCATGAGTTGAACTATGCGCGTGCGTAGCAATATGTAGTTTATATCATCATCATCATCATCATCATCATCGTCATCATCATCATCATCATCATCACCACCACCACCACCACCACCACCACCACCACCACCACCACCACCATCATCGTTTCCTTTTGTTCCATGGTCCTGCTATTTTCTTTCTACCTTTGTATTTTACTTATCTTCCTCTCTTTCTCCCTCTTTTTGAATCTATTTCATTTCTTTCTTTAGATATTCTTAATAATAAATCTATTTCGTTTTTCATATCACTTATTCCAACTTGTGCCTCTTTTCAATCACTCTTCTTTATCGTTTCCAACTTGTCATCATCATAATTGTGATACCTATTTCCTTCTTTTTCCCCCCATTATTCCCATTATGATACCCTTTCTTTCTTATTTTTCTCATCCATTCCCATCAATATCACTTTCTCCTTTTGATGATCTTTTATTTGGTAATCATAAAAGAGAATTTTTTCCCCTTCAGAAGTATAAAATTGCGTATTTATTCATGTTCGCCCTCAACAAACCAGTCATTTTCCTTTACAACAAAGCATTTATATCCAATAGAGTATATATCTCATTTGCTACCGGAGTAATTGAGAGAGAGAGAGAGAGAGAGAGAGAGAGAGAGAGAGAGAGAGAGAGAGAGAGAGAGAGAGAGAGAGAGAGAGTTCTAATATTTTGCAAGTATTGGCTTGGTTGAACATCAGTGAAACAATGTAATGCCTTAGTATTAACTAAAGAAATTTCTTCTCGTTGTGTTAAATGAAAATGATCCTTTTCTGGGATTAAAACCGATGGCCTGTCGACTGAAGAGCAGAGACAGACTCGAAAATGTATCCACAAAATAAATCAATGTCTTTTTGTAGTGTCTTGTAGGTATGTTCATTTGGTGTGTCTAGTTGCTAAATTGTGATTTCAAAATAGAACAATGGGTTCCCCCACCTGCAGTTAATCTAGCGTTTATGATTACCTTAATTTATCTGCATATCATTTACGATATATATATATATATATATATATATATATATATATATATATATATATATATATATATATATATATATATATATATATATATATATATATATATATATATATATATATAGTACAAATTTTAAAATATGGGTTATCTTAGCGTTGCGACGAAGTGATTTCGAGTGAAACGAAGAAGATAATTTCTTCCATTGATAATCAGTATAATAGTGACTAATATGACAAGAGTAACTCGTAGCTGTCAATGAACAGAATACGAACATAGTAATATAATTTTCCCGATCTGTGGATAGTTATTTGAAGCTTATTTACCTATACTTCATTTTTGTTACTTTTCGATCACTACAATTCCCTATTAGTTCAAGGGAGATTTTGTTTTCCTGACAGAATGGAACTGCTTACATGCAGGTATTCCCCAGTTTTTAAAAGTTAACTTGACAGGAGTGTTCACTTTTACGAAAAAATACGAAAAGCAAAAACAACATTCGTTTTGCAGCGAGCCGTTATCGAGTCAGTGCAAACACTACGCCACTCTCTCCTTTTTTTCCCGAAAAATTTTAAAATCCTGGAATAGTTTGCCAACCTATCAAAAATAGAAACAAATACAAATAATAAGAATAATTTAGATCTTATAAGATACAAAGTAAATTGATGAGATATTTTGGGCAATTATCAGCTGAAATGGATGGAAGAACTTAGGAAGAGAAAAATGAGCCCAGCAAAATTTTCTTTGTGTTGATAAGCTTGTTTATCACTTGAATTGACGTGAATTCGTTGAATATGCATTTTAGATATAAATTGTAACAGATGTCCATAGAAGCATTTCTGTTTCATGTACGCATTACACGTGGTTTATAATTAATGATTAACTTTTCTTGATCGTATACATTGGTAAGTACTATGATAATAAGTTTTTTTTCATGTATGAGCATCATTATAGGTGATTTATAGTTGATGAAATTTATAAAAATTGTTAAAACAAAAGTTGGTCGATATGAAAATAATTTTCGTAGAGAAGATATAGCAACGCTCAAAAGAAGATCAAATGAACAAAATCTTGTCTGTCATTACATCATCCCCGAAGCTGACAATTCATTTCTCTTTCTCTACTTCGTCTACAGTGTTGGTTTTGCTGACAGGAAGCTTTGGTGGGTGTCATGTTGGAGGCAGCATCAACAAACATGTCCTCTCAGAGATCTTGTTATGACTTTCCAACTCATCATGTGTCCTTCAGAATTCTCATCATGTGTCCCATAGAATTCTCATCATCTTGAAGTGCTTCTAGAAGTCTGGGTCCTGCAAACAAGCCACTAATGCAACACAAAAGTTTTCACACAATATTCTTCGATTTCGTTCATCTCAAATACCTTGAAATAAAGAGGCTGCCCCCCCCTGTGAACAAAGAATCGATGCAAGAGTAGTCAAATGGATAAAGATCGATTTAGAAAGCATCGGGATCATTGATTTAGGAGGGCGTTCTCACTGGGAAACATGTTGCATGAACCCAGATAGGTTGAGTTAATATCGGCCAGCTTCTCTAAAGAATACTGCTAACTGGTGAGCATACTAATTCTTCCAGTAGAAGTGTACTGATAGGACTAATAATGACTAATTTTTATCTTTTTCTGCTTGGGAAATCGTAACACTTTATTGGCTCTCATTTTCCCACAACTATATCGTTTACCATCGAGTGTTTCTAAGGTCTCTCAATTGATCTATCTCGGATTACAAAACTTTTTCTGGCTTAATAGATCCCGTGAAATGAAATGTACTCGGTCCATCTAATGTATGAATGTAATGGTTTATGTTATCTGCGACCCATTGTGTGAAACAATTACTACATACAGTAGAGAGAATATCTTGAACATCCGTCGTTCCCACAATTGTTTGTTTGTATTTCATCAATTCTGCACACGAAATTACAACTTTTATGCACCGTTTTTAACATTGAGTGAGTGAGTGAGTGAAAATTCACGAAAACCCCCCAGATGTTATTACATAAATCATATTGGAAAATCAATACACTCCACGGATCCTCTTACTAGAAGTTAGAAAAGGTGCACAAAAGTTGCGTGCTATTTTTAGCCTCGATAAAATTGAACCAAAACTCCTTCCTCTGCACTTACCGTTGAGGCCGATCATTCCGAATTCAAAATGAAAATAGTTTTTAAGATTCTTTGTTTTTTGCTCGAATGCAACCCTATACATTTGTGCTTTTCAGAGGTTTCTTCTTTCCTGTTATTTTACATCAAATTGCACTTCGTTTAGTACCAAATTTGTTAATGGTGTATTTACTCCCGGTTTAGATCATTTTTGGAGAAATTCGACTAGATTAAGATAGATTTATACGTGATTCTTCATACTGGCGGGAAAATCTGAACACGCGCATGCGCTAAGATAGACAAATTTGCATAAACAAGCGTATATACTTCTCTCCTATGTGTCTGTCTTCTTTTCACAACGTATACACACACATGATCACAAACAGCATGAACACACACATGCACATTCGTGTACAAGTAATTATTTCGGTGAACGCTTCTCCGTACTTGTACGTTTACATACAAACGAATGTTTGCACCTACAGCAGATTTAGGCTTTCACCTTTCTTATCCGTTTGATAATTTGATACTAGAGTTGGGAAGGCGTGGGTGACGTCAACATACCATCAGCGTAAAATACTCGCTAACAATTATTCAGTGCAAACATTTCTCCACCCCCCCTCTCTCTCTCTCTCTTGGATATACTTCTGATGGACTTGCCGCTATCACAATTAAATGAATAAATCAGTAGGTACACACACACACACACACACACACACACACGTGTGAGTGTATGCGGGGACGCTTGCATATTACTACCAATGTATATATGCGTATGGATTAGGCACACGTATGCTTGACCCAGTAAGCACTATGCATTCCAGGTCACACGTTTAGATAAGCATTATGTGTTAAAATTAATGTATGCTATTTCATGATTATATTCTGTGCATAGAGTTATGAACTGTATGGATGTATTGTTACATCACTGCACCTATGCATATTGTACATTCTGGGACGGGTGTGTAGGTATGTATTATGTGTATGATTCGATATTGGGTGGGTATAATATCTAATCAGGGTATGGTTGTGCGTGTTGCATAATAATCGAACATGTATTATTATATGTATGCATGTGCTATGCATTCTTAAATATGTTTGTGGTTATAACCTTATAATGTTTGATTTGGATGCTCATTTGCATATATGAATGAGTCTACTGGTATGTGCTGTATATTCCAATCTGGGCGTGGAGTTATGTATCATGCACGTGATTGTATATTGCGTATGTATGGTGCTTAGTTTAGGTGTTGACGTATATATGTACGTTAAATATTAGATGGGCATGTATTATGATATGGTTGTGTATTGTGTTTGGTGACACAGTGCATGAATGTAATTACATTATTATATGTGTATATGTTGTGCAGTTTGACATGAATGTATGGTTATGGATTATGTAATTATATACTGTATAAATATGATGTCTGATCTGGTAATACATATAAGTATTTTTATGGGTGTACATATGTACGTGTATGTATGCACAGTGGATATACAAGTGGCTGAGCTAGCATGTGTACTTTTGAGCTAGCATGTATGTATTAAAATGGATACCTTGTCAGATCGGCCATACGCACACTGGAACAAATGCATATTGTACGTCCCCCAGAACTTAACAAACACATTCATTCTATGGCAATACATCCCCCACTAACACAAAATAGACATGCATTCACACAATAATCGTGCGAACCCCCCTAGACAAATATAACACACGCATATAAACATTCAGATACTCGCATGCACATATTCAGGACACAGATTCCTCTCATAATTTATCATTATGTCGGATATTATTTATCCATCCAATGATTACACATATATAAATGTATATATATATGAGGAAGTAGAGTGGAAGAAAGAAAGGGGGGAAGTGACACTGACACTGTTGATGACGTCATCGATGACATTGCTTGCTATGGCGATCAGGCTATAAACATTTTATTACGTTAATTGGATAATGGTCATATAGGTTCACTCCACTCTATGGAATGAAATGGCCTTCACGTAAATTATAACGTCTGTATATGCAGGCACAAACACGTACCCAATGGAAGACATCAAAATAAATATTGATATATGTATATATTTACAAATAAAGATTGTATAAGAGACATATAACGCTGCAGATACTATCAACCTACTTACATATTCTCATTCTTTTCCTTTCCTCTCTTCATATTATGTAGGTACCAGAATCTGGAAATTATTTTTCATTTTAAATGAACATAAATGTTATGGCAGTTGTCACATCAGATGAATATTGGAACACATCATATACACCAGATATATCAGCATACACAAACACACACACACGCACACATACACTCATATATATATATATATATATATATATATATATATATATATATATATATATATATATATATATGGTTATAAATTGCAGTATATTATATTGAAACTCTGTTTGAAATGATCACCCGTTACTACACGGTAAATGGATCATTTGGACTAGACAACGTAAATAGGAAAAATGCAAGGTTGCAGCTGCAGGAATCGAGCCCGCGACCGATAGGGTTGGCGCTTCAACGTAGCATTGCTCCTACTATTGAGCTAAACAGTCACCGGTATTGCAAAGGCTCAAATAACAGTTTCAACATGAAATTTTCATTTTTATTTCTTCATGCGGTCACATTTTCTCAAATGGTTTATTTTGTTTGTTCATATCAACTTCGATCGGGTTTTAGTGCTGGGTTTCTATTTACAATGTATTCATATTTCTAAACTGGACCCACACCTTCATTCATCTTTGGGAAAATGCGGATGTGCTTTCTTTTCCTCTCAGTGCAGAACCAATTATTGCTGGGTCTATATCATATAAAGTATTAAAATTTCACTTCTTTTAAATTTCCTGTGCTTTCAAATTATTAGACCTTCAAACATTCTCAAATTTTCCCAGCTTTGAGTAAATAAATATTTAAAGGTTTTATTTATATAATGATTTCTATTTACAATGAAGCTATAATGCAAGACTGTAGGGACAATTACAATTCGTCATGAACACAAATGTAACGGCAATTGCCACATGAAATGGATATTGGATGTGAATTTCTCTTTCTCTTAGGGTTTATGCCAATCAACCCGAGTATGCACACTGACCTGTACGGGTCTGCCTTGGAATGTATGCTGGTCCACGACACAATTTACCCATAACTTACATTTGAGGTCGAATATAGCTAAAATCATATCTTCGATTCCTTTGTGGTCTGCGTTCGCGCTCACATTGAAACAATTCCTAAAGAAATCAGTGAAGGCAACAAATCTCCAGTGTTTAGAAATGTGGCAAATACAATCGACGGTTCGATTTCAAAACCCAACGGAAAAAATGTTTTTTTTTTCCTTCAAAATCCATTTACTTCCAGTTTATCAGACCTTCAAATTTTCTGAAAATCTGTCAGTTTTCTGAAAGGAAATATCTAAATGGTTCATAAAAGGGGGTTTCTTTTTACAAGCTATAATGCAAAACTGCACGCTTATTTTCCATTGGACACAAATTTCTCTTTCTCTCAGTCAGTTCGGCAGAACATTTTAAAGTAATCTAATCCTAAACTGACAATAAAACATGCTTCTCTAAGAGATAAAAACACAACCATGCCTGGAATAACCAGAATCCAAACCCAAACGTAACGATAAAAGATGGATATAATTTAAACCCGATAATCTGATTTGACATGCGAAATATTAACGCCAAAAGTAATCAAATGAATTTTCAGTTTTCAGAAAGGTCAGAAGATGAGGTACGCATGTTACCCGTAGTTTTCATGAAATCTTTATGAAATATCATTTGTATCTAAGTGTTGCAAGATTTAAAGGTTTCCCCCTGGGCAACACCGGATGTACCAGCGTATTGCACAATTTTGTTTTATGCATTTTGCGTCTAATGTATTTATTCATGTACGCACCCGTGTGTTTCTGTGTGTTTCGATGGGTGCTTATCTGTGCGTGCATGTCTGCATTCCGATATCTACTTATGCATATCATTGTGTGATGAAGATGGCATAGATGTCACTGATCCGTTTTTCACGTGTTTTTGCATCACAGTTGCACACGCGCCCATAACTGCACGAGTAAACAAAGAGACAGGAAGGAGTAAAAAAAAATGAACATATGCAATGAAAGAAACGGAGAAGGTTAGAGAAAACAATCTGTCTGGTCTTCGTCTATTGTTTGCGCTGTTTGATGTGGCAAACTTCCTGTAAAGGAAATACTGTGCAAAGCTCCAATGTGATAACGCACAAACACATGCATACAAACATTTACATTGACACACGTGTAAAAAAATGTGTATTAACACATGCATGTAAGCCTGCGCATACACATCTTCAGTATTATGGTATTTAGCGTATTTCACTTCTGAAATCGCGAACAGCAAGAAAAGGGCATGTGATAGTGCGCTTCTTTTCGAGACCAACACGAATCGAAGCACACTTTTTGTCTGATTCACACGGCCCTGCTGGGCTGTCATGAACTCAGAGGGTCAGCTACATTGTGAAGAAACAGAACGAAGAATAGAACTTACAATAAGAGGAGTCTCTGGCTGAAACGCTACTTCAATAGTAATTCGTTCTTGAATGCCATGAAAATGTATGAAAGTCACCTTAGTAACTGGAGAATTTATTTATTTTGTCCAATAAAGTTTTGTAAGAAATTGTTAGATTCCGCTCAGCGAGGAGAAAAATATACAAAGAAAAGGGCAAAGCATATCAAATATATTTATATCTTTTAACATTCGATTATTTTTTTTCATTTGAAATCGAAATACATACCTTAACACATATATCTTTTGAAAGAATTAATATATTTTTTATCAGTGTATATAATATTGAATGTTTTATGCATTATGTATCCTATCTATCTATCATACAGTGAATATACAATGTTTGAAAATCTGCATGTTATAAATATCATATTCTTCTAGCTGCTTTTTGGCAACACAGTGAAGTATTCTTCATGTTCATGAAGCAGTGAAATGTGGTTGATGAAGAGGTGTACCTGGTCTTCAATAATATTCAGGTTGATGGTACGTGATAAAGCATCTCGTACATGAAAGATAGCGACATCCTAAAAGGTGCAAATGTGTGTCCAAGGGTAGCTCCAATGTAGATGGCGCTGACATCTGATGATTTGCAAGGGTCAATATGAGTTCAGGTCAATTTAGGCATGTATTTACAAACTCTCACGGAGATGACTGCAAATTTGTGCAAAAAATTAAGGTTAATTTTGGCATTTTCAAATATAACTAACACGGCTGTACCCTAATAGCTGTACCCTAAGCGCTGCGAACTTAATGAGGAGGGTTGTGATATATATATATATATATATATATATATATATATATATATATATATATATATATATATATATATATATCTGGTACCTACGTTAAGTCGATGAGAGGGAGGAATTATGCACTAAAGATTTACCTTTCCGACAATTAGTTTAAGCTCACGCCAAGTGAGGAACGAAATGTAACTCAAATATTTTTATTTGTCTGTTTTTCAGTGATTCACTTCAAATATTAGCATGAAGCACGCTCCTCTCAGTGACTTTTAAATGTTGAGCATTCTGGAGAGGTATCTCAGAAGAGAAGCAACAAAAGCCGCTTCAAGCTGCCTCCCGTGATACTTGTCGGAGGATCTGATTAGACTGCCTTTTTTTGATGACAGGAGTTGTACAAACACAAAAAGGAAAATGGTGAAAAACCTCCATGACGTAAAAGATGATCCTCCTCGACATATCAGTATGCCTGAATGCCAGGTGTCTATGGATATTAAAGTGGTTTCATTCGTCGCAAAGTAAATTTCTTTCTGTGGAGTTTACTCAACAGGTAGAAATCAGTAAGAAAGGCAGCAATAATGAGAAAGAATACCATAACTTGAATCGCTACACGTACACAAGTACCATGAAAGAGCATTGAGATACTAAAAATTGCTTGCTATTTCCAATATTAGATACAGAGTATTTGAAACACACTGAGACAGCTTCTCAAATATAGCTGCAGGTTTAAGTGAAATTTATACAGTAAGTTAGTCTCAAAAATGTTAAAGTAGATTACCATGAAAAGGTGTATTGTGTTTTTACCTGCACTGGACTGAACGGAATTTCTTATTGTCCAGTTCAATATCTGGGTTTATTTCGATGTTATAAATAATGTCTTGAGATGAAAAAAGCATCATAGTTATATATGAATTGATTTTCATTCAGGTTCTAGTTAGTGTATGGCGTATGCGATCCTTGATTGTTTCATATCAGATTATCCCGCACGAAATGACCGTTTTTTACCACGTGTCTTTGTGATTGCGATATCGACAAATTCTGATGCAGAAAATGCAGTCATATATATTCAACGGATTATTCGATATTAGCTCTCTTATGATAATCTATCATTCTTACAAATGTTGCCCTTAAAGGAAATCAGTATTGTTTATATATGTGATTGAACAGGGTAAAATGTTGTTCAAGCTCTCAAGAACAGTAATCTCTCATTTGGAATAAGAGAGAGCAGTGCAACAGCAGTTCCATAGATCTCATTCCAGAAACATGAATCTGAAGGACGACCTTTGAGGGCACCTTTAATCAGTTGTTGATGATGAGAATTTAAGGGATGTCATGGAAACTGGATCAAGGACAACTATTTGAGTTCTTGATCAAAATTTACTGATCACCAAAACAAACACAGAGCGTCACCTAACATTTATGAACAAAAAAAAAAAGAAAAAAAAAGGAAAATGGATGAACCTGTTCCTCATGAACAAAGCACTGACAATAATATTCAACAAATGTTCTTCGCTTGTGGCACGGAACACATTGAAACCATTTTTGAAAAAAGAATGTCCATAGCAATGAAAAATGGATCCCACACGACAATCGTACGAGATCTTCACAATGGCTAGATGTGATGGAAAAGCCATAACCTCCATGAGCCCCACAAAAGTTATGGTAGTTATTTGATGGCGTTTTGAATGACTCATCTTCTATTGATTTTTACTTCATGAGAAAACAATTACGATTCACTCATACTGTAAACAAATTGATGGAATGCATTCAAAATAAACCAGAAAACACCTAGCATTGGAAAACAGACGAGAGCTCATTTTGTTGCACTACAATGGCAGACCCCACATTGCCAATGATTATGAAATCTCGTATCATCCGTCTCTTTCACCAGATTTACCACCAACAGTTTATCTTCTATTCCAGCACCTTGAGTTTTTTCTTTACAATGAAAAAGTATAACAACAAAGAAGTGACAGAGAGTATTTGAACTTTGTTTAGCTTCATAAAAGACTTAAATTTAATAAATCCCGATGAAATAAAGTTGTTGAAGCTTATTTTGATTATTAAACCAGGCTTGTTACATTTTGAAGTTGAATTTATTTTCCTTTTTTTAAATAGTTATTTCATGTGGAACAACTTAATAGTGTCTGTATTCGTTCTTTCTTAGTCACATTCTTCATCTCTTTTATTGATTCACTCATTTAACTCATTTATATATTTAACTCCTTGAGTCATTTCCCGTCTTCTATTTTTCTCTCCTTATTTCAATCTCTCTCACAACCCAGTTATCCATCATTCTTTGCTCCTTCCGTTTTACCCATCTTCTCAGCGTTACCCGATAAAAGAAGGTTAGAAATCTGACTTTTGAACACAATTCTTTCAAATCCATTCTTTGTGACTCTTCTCACGTATTTTTGACGCCTCCTACTTCGCCCTGACGGCCTCCAATTCCTTTTTAAAGGTTACCAAACCGCTGAAGTAATATTACGAAGGCTATTTATCGTGGGAATTTTATATAAGGTTTGTTAAGTGACTCTATATTTCCCCGTGTAAATATGACATTTGTCTTAATCATTCCAGATGTTGGACGAATTTGTGTCATTAAATCTTTTCTAGTCTAAAACGTTGAGGGGATTACAATTGGTGTAGCAATCAATATGGACAATGGAATTGGTGAGTCGATTTCAAACTCTGATTTAGGCTGTTCGTTTATATTGCATAATGCCATTTGGAAGGCATGAATCCATCTCTTCTCCCCACCTCCCAACTATGGGTAAAATAGCCGCACAGACTGGGATCTCTAGCTTCAGAAAGGTGACCAGTCAAAGAAAACGACAACTTTTAATTGGAAAATAGGGAGTGGGGCCCACTTAAGGTTGCTGGGTACCAAATTTGACATCTTTTCGGCAGCTCCTGCGGCTAAGTTGATGGCAGACGTATTGCACCCCGCTTTTCTTTTGGCTACCGCAGCAAGGTCAAAAGGAAGATTTTGTCGACTGGACATCCCAGGATCTCCATACGCTTGACCCAGGTTTGCGCCCCGGGGGATCACTTCGGTGTCGTTCAATTGTCAATTGGTAGAGGGGGGCTTCTTTTACGGGATACTTTCTTGAGTATTTCCAACTTGGGATAGTCTTTGGTTATATGATGGAGTCTATTTCCAAAACGTTTATGGAATCCAAAACATAAAAAACAACCCAAAAGTCTTTCTTTCAGTTTGTCATCAATAATTGTAAGCAAATGAATGGTGCTAGAATTACTCACCGATTCCAGGGAGATTCAGATGAAGCATAGGGAGTTCTTAGATTGTATGTACTTAGTACAGTTTTGTAAGTCACTAAATATCAGTCCAAATCCGGATCAACTTTATATTCCTGGTCCGACATTTAAGGAAAATGAACGCCTTTCGGTCATTTTTGTAATATTTAATGCAAATAGATATGTATAAAATTCCAATAAATACCCGATGAATACCTTTTGATAGATTATCGGTACTGTTTGAATCGGGCGATGCCATTCCAATTGTCTTAAAAAGTTTCAGGAATAATCTTAATTGCAGAGAAAGCAGATATTGAAAATGCAAAAAGTTCCTTAGTTACATTATTCCAATCAGATATGTTTGTTGACGATACTTCAAATTTAAAATCACCCGAACAAGAAGAATGTGTAGAAGTCATAGAAGGGGAAAAAGAGTTAATATGGATGCGAGTAAATAGCAAAATACATCTTGATGAAAGTTATCGATCAATCGAACTAACTTGATGTCAAGTGATCTGAGATTAGAGCTGAACTCTTCTCAAATTACCCCTTGAACAATACATCAATTTGGGCGATATTTCAACTAACATCACATAAATGTTCATTTGTACATTCATGATAACCGTCAGTGAAACGGCGGGTAAAGGACAAATGAAAATAACAACTCAACCAAGAAAACCAGAAACTGTGGAATCTGAGAATGTCAATTTAAAACATTATCACGGAGGTGCTGGAAGCTGTTTCCGAATGGCTTCCGACAAGACTGATAAGATTAACAAAAATCTCAAGTAAAATACAAACGCCAGTTGTCAGTTGAGACACTGAAAAGCGTTGCAGGGACCGCCAGAGTAAATTAAACCACAGGCTTTTATTTGAAGCCTAAGCAGTTTTCTGACAGTTTAGTCACATAGGTTAGTCACATGATCGATTGCTTTCTTGTATAGGAAATCTGGCTGTAATTCATTTTTAAAAACTAATTTTGATTTCTATGAGTAAACTTGTTGAATATTTGTTCTGATCAAGTTTCAAAGGTGGGGAATGGTATCAAACAGTCATGCCTATACGTGAGCAAAACCTGTATATCAGAGGTATCACTGAGGATGTTGTTTTTGCAGTGTACGGGCAATGATAATTGTCACCATAAGAATAGATATGTCTTTGTTGAGGCAAGTTGTTTTTTGTCATGGGGCGAATTAATACCAAGAGACGAATTAGTTCAAATTAGTTCTAGATTGGAGAGGAGCTATGAGATATACACAAATTACTCTTCTCAGCGTCCTTGTGAATCTTTTCCTACTTATTGAAAATTGAGGGACTAGCCCTGTACCGTGCGCCAACTTACCCTGACATGGGGCAAGTGTATTTTTGTGTCACTAAGTCAGCAAATCTATTGACGCTCAGTTTATTTCGGGTAATTTATTGGCATGAATGGTTCCTTTAACTCTGTTAAAATATTCTCCACGCTGCTCTAAATGCAAAAAGAGGCTGATTAACCCTGGTCTCTCCTACCGAGGAAATTTACTCACCTAATTTTCACAAGATTCATCAGAAAAAAACGATTTGAAAGCAAAACAATATTATAATGATAAAAGAATAATTCGAAAGCGTTTTTCTGATCTGCTGATGGATTGACAAACGTTCATAAAGTCTCCAAATGATCCGAACTTCATTTTGATTCTGTAAACAAGCCTAACCGTCAAAACTGGAAAAATTGTACATTGCTATACACTTTGCGACCTAAAATAAAAATTCATCAAACATACCAATGTCACGGCCTAAAACTACCAAATCTCTTAAAAACGTACCAAAAACTATAGTATATAGTTGTATATCAACCACTACAATAATCATGATGTCATTATATCACTTTTATTGATAACTTGATAGAGATACGGATGAAATTCCTTTTTATTTGACAAGAACCATAAGTCTAACGATGCATCCACCGTCCGTACGTCCATATTTATCCATGTGGTTGCCTCAATTATTAGCAACTGACAATAGGTGACAAACTGTCGAGTAAAAGACTTCATAGCGACACCTGTCTTTAGCCATCGACTTTTCTTAGGAACAGAGGAGGGGGAAAATGGTACACCCGATTGACCCGAAGGTCCGACCTAGATTTCAAATGTCTAACATGAAACAGTCTAAAAAGACGTAAATCTTTCCTCACTCAGTAAGAAAAGAAAGAGAGAAGAATGGGGAGACGAGGCTCGCTATCAAAGAGAAGGAATAGGGAAAACAAAAGGAGCCGTTCGTCATTTAACTTACAAACAAAAAATGTTTTCTGATTTAAAAAGGATTTTAAACGTAGAAGTAGTTGTAGAAGGAGGAAGTGGAAGAAGAAAAGGAAGATGAGGATAGTTTACCTGAATGTTTGAAGCAAGTTCCGTATCACACCAACATGATATGACTGAGAGAAGTGATATTTAACATATTAGGGACCGGCCGACCGACTGATAGGTAGACTGACCAAAAAGTGTTATACAGAGATGGATGCATCTAAAAGAGGAGAATGGTGGAGCAGAAGACGTTGCCTATCAAAAAGACGGAATAGAAGAAGATGAAGAGCCGTATATGATTCCTAATAAAAATGATTTCTGATTTCGAAGTGATTATAAACGAAGTAGCAGTAGTAGAAGCATTACAAATTATGGTAGTAGTAGTTGCAGCAGGAGAATGAGGAAGTGAAGGGAGGACGGGGAGATAACAATGACTCTTTGGAAGGTCTGGACCAAGTTATATAAAAAAAATCAACGTTTGACCCATCAGGAACCGACAGACAGACCAACCGAAAACAACTATATCCCTCCATTTCTTTTTCATCTTATTTCAGAGATCTAGTAATAGGGTCAATTTGGAATAGTCTTATCTAAATAAGCATTTTAGGTTTTACTTTGATATTGTTCAATATAGAAAATATTCTCTCAGCTACACCTGAAGTAGTGAAAACACATTCTACATCAATGAAGACAATGTAAGAAACGAGGGGATTAACAAGAAATCTATGGTAAGGCATTAAGTAAGCAAGAATATATCGTCAAAAGATGTAAAAAGTACCAAACATTTCTGGCGTAGAACCAAACTATACCAATTAAATGTCGAAAGTACCAAATTCGATATGAGCGTGCCAACTTTGGCATCCTTGTTCTCATCACATTCCATTTACATTGTTTGCATGCTGGTCCCTGTGCACTCTTGTATTTCTGCACAGAATCAATTTTCTCATTATAAACTCAATTACATAATTTCCCACCATTCCTTTCGTCATCTAAAAAAGTCTTCTTTATTTGATGACTAATGTGAAGCTCACTTATTACGGTGTTGACACATGATTCGCAGTGGTGCAAAACTATAGCGTTTGAAGTGGACGGAGATCAACCATGATTAAGTTGGGCGTGTCAGGCGTATTCGAGGTCGAAAAGACGGAAAAACTATTACATCGTGTAAGACGAGTGCTCAACTTGAGCCGGCAATCGTGCGCTAGATGTGCCATAGACAAAGCTCAGACGGTTGTCAAATGTCTTCAGGATTGCATTCCGGTCGTCTTCTACGTATTAAAAAAATCATTTAGCTCATTTGACATTTAAAGAAGAAGTCCGCTAATGTCAATGATTACAGCACATGTGCTAGGAGATAAACATGGTAAACAAACCATTTTCTGTCTTACTTAAAACATGTACTTTTTCTCATATAATCAAGATTTTCGGTTTACAATCTCAGTACATCTGCGTGCTTATGAACTTTAAGATACCTTTATCTCTCATTTAAATAGCATATATTCTACGAAAAGGGTAAAACTATTTGTTCATACCGGAAAAGTTTTCTTTTTTTTGTGAACAAGTACACAGGAAGACGTTTATTATAATCACAGATAATGTTATCGAACAGTTATTGCCATCAAAATCATCCCCGAAAACTTCATTTAGAACAAATTGAAAATTGTTCAAGATTCAAACCAATTTTTGATCAATTCTTCGAATCTAATATGATAAAAATTAATTTATCACAATGAATCTAAAACTACGACGATAAATATAAATTGTCCCAATGATTATATCCCTTGTTTGATGTTATCAGCGGATCATTGTTATCTAAAAGACTCTGCTCTAAAATGATCACAATAAATGGCTTCCTCCACAATGAGATCTTGTCAAACATCAATCATTCAAATGATAATATTTTTGCATCTGTGTTTATTCATTTCTGTAAATTTCAGAAACGATAAAATCATTTTATTTTGTCCATATAAAATACTGAAATATTCTTATTTGAACCAAGCTGATTCTTTCAGGAATTCGAAGACATTGATAATATACTGTATATTGAACCTTTTATCGAAAAAAAAACTCGCTCGACCACTAATCTATTTATTCTAAATAAATAATTAATTCACACACACACACACACACACACACACACACACACACACACACACACACACACACACACACACACACACACCTACACTTGCTTAGTGCAATGGTAAAATTAACGCTGTGTTGAACCAGCTACCCCTAGGCCAAATTATATATTCATCGTGTAATAACAGGAGATCATTTCAAAAAGAATATAATATAAAGCAATTCATATAAATATATATATATACATGTATATATATATATATATATATATATATATATATGTATATATATATATATATATATATATATATATATATATATATATATATATATACATACACTTTGCTATAAAATTGATTTGCACTTTGCAGAACAAGAACAATGCCTGTCTTATAAACAATAAAATAGCAATCAACCTTATAAACTTTGCGATGTTTTCAGGGCTGCTCAAAGGTTTTACAAAATACTCTCTGGGTATATATTAGGTTGGTGTAAAAATAGTTGCTGTTTTTCTCTATCAACTTAAAGGAGTACATCTCAGCTTAGAATAAACGTTATTTATTGAAACAAAAACCCTCATAATCTACCAAATAGAAACAAGTCCATTTAATTCGGTTGCATAGAATTTTGGAGCCTGGAACCAACGAATTCTTTGAAGGTGTTTTGAGCTGCTGCTTGGTTGTTGAGGTCATTCCCTTTGCAGGAAGTGATCGAAATGCCCCCAAAAGTGGTTGACTGTCGGGGAGAGATCAAAAATGAATCTTCAGTTCTAGTAGCGTTTTTTTTTTCTTTTTTTAAGCAATATACTTTCATCCAAGGGAGGATGCCCAAAATATAATGGTTTTTAGATAAAAAAAAAAACACGGCAAAGATGAACAAAATGAAGACAAAAGTTGTTCGATCATAAGGTCCCCAAAAGACGATAAGAATAGACGGGGAACCCTTAGAAGAAGTTAAGGGATATATTTACAATATAACTAGAGAGAGACTACATAAATGAAATGAGACAATGCATAACGATTGGCTGAAAAGCATTTTGTATGAATAGAGGAATAGAAATGCAACTTACAAAACCACACGAAAACAAACTACAAAAACACAGAGATCAATGGAAAGAGCAATGTTCGGGATAACTCTTAGTGATAGAAAAAGATCAACATGGACTCAAGGAAGGACCAGCATGAAGGATATTGTACAGGTATTTAAGCAATAAAAACGGAGATGAGCAGGGTATAGGATGCAATAGGAAAAACCTTTGTCCAGCAGCAACTGATGATGATTATGATTATAATGACTAATATTGTAAAATCTCACCATTGTTGGATGCTGTTACTGTTATTACATTTATCATATCAGTCATCCAGTTTGAATGCGGGAAAATTAAACAAAAGGTCAAAAGCTCATTTAAAATTTGAATAGATGTCAGACAATTCTATCCTTTATGATTCGGGTATGCAAGGGTTGTCCTAAGGACACTTTGGGTATTAAGAGATTATCCTAAAATCCCATCGGGTATACGAAGATTGTCCTATGACGCTTTGGGTTTGAGAAGATTGTCCTAAAGTTCCATTGGGTATGCAATGATTGTCCTAAAAAAACTTTGAGTATGAGAGGATTGTCGTGAAGTCCCATGGGGTACGTAAAGATTGTCCAAAAGACATTTCGGCTCTGAGAGGATTGTCCTAAACAAACTTTGGATATGAGAGGATTGTCCTTTAGCTCCATTGGGTATGAGAGGATTATCCTAATGTCCCATTTTGTATGCGAGGATCGTCCTAAGAACATTTTAGGTATGAGAGGATTGTCTTAATATCCCGTGGGGCATGAGAGGATTGTCATAAATTCCCTTCTTGAGAATACTGAAACAAGTAAAAATCTTAGATATAATATGGATTGTAGAACTAGGAACGCAATCAAGAACAGTAAAAATAGTGAGAAATGTGCTTGGTTGAGAAGATTTGGTGTCATTTTCTGTCAACCATAATCACAAAAATATTTTGTTTAAAAGAATATTCAATGTTTGCCAGTTTACAAAGGATATGCTGGTCTATCTTGCAGTTCAGAAGTCTGGACTTATGAGTGAGAGGTTTAATGTTTCTCCGCAAGAACAATCAATAACTATTCAAACCATAGCACCGATCAATTCCTTTTTATGTTCCCATTATATGTGTTTATTGTCGGAGCGAAGTGAATTATGGATCTTGAGGTGGGACACTTGAAATGTGATAAAATTCCAAAATGGATATGAGAATTTTAATAACGTTTTATTTTGTTGATTTAACCCAAAGCATAATCTAAAAACCCTTTAAATGTAAGATAGATCCCTTAGGACTGAATAACGACCAAAGACAATGGATAACGTGATGAAGCAAATATCTATTTTCCATTAGGTGAAGAATGGCTACCCATTATTAATTATTCTTAATAATTCATCTTAATTCTTTCTTTGAAAAGAAATTACTGCTTAACCCAGGCCGTCAATCTATGGTAGTCAGTAAACAATGCAGATTGGAAATAAAAATGAGCCCCCTTCCTATAATGAAGCCTGGGTCAAGTTGTAATAAAATCACCTTAAATTGATATGAGGGTACATGGCAGCTAAAAATTAAGCGATACATGGCTATAGGTATGTATTTAGTTCACTCTAAAAATATTGTCATAAAGTACTCATGAAAGACAGTGGATTAAATTACAGGTGAACACTCTCGAGATGATAAGAAACATGCTTTCAATTTTTTTCTACAATTAGATTTGAATTATCATGCAAATATATTTTCTTTTACTGAACATTTTAAATTATATCAAAATCTGTTTCAAGGTATAAATGATCTCTCAATCTTTATCCCTATGTTCCAATTACTGAGCTATATAAAGTCATAATACGGTCTGTCTCTTGTCTGGGCCCCTCTTTTACTTAATTATGGACATTTGAGTATGATGATTTCTGTTTTTAGACACGAATCTGATTATCTAAAAGAAAGTAACTCCGACAAATATGTTCGACTTATTGCATTATGCTCAAGTAAGAAACAAAATTTATGGCCACGATGATAATTCCAGGTATGGTGATAGTATCAAATAATTTTCAAAACATTGTCATTCATATCCTTAAGAATAAGCTTTTCAGCTAATCATATATATGTCTTCAAATTTACGTTTAAAATCTTTTATGGGCAGCTTCGTCTCCCAACACGATGATAATCTCGATCAAAATGAAACTGAAACATAGAATTATGTGACATACTGATTGCAATTATTTGCAACTCAATTGAACGGAATATTAGACAAATAGTTGGCAAAAGATTGCAAGTTAAATCCCGAGTAAAAGTATTGGACGTGACAAAGAAATAAAAGAAAACATAATAAACTCATGAAGAAATAAATGATTTTGTAAGAAAGTCTCTGGAAGTTATTGGGTGCAACCCACCGCTGAAGAAGACCAGATAAGACAACTTGTGCGTAGGTTTATCAATAAATCTGCAGTGATGAGAAAGCATTATTTTACACAATCAATGTTCATTTTTCAACATATTCTCCTTCTTAGTCAATTCACTTTATTGGTGCATACCAATCACATAGATCTGACGTTATACAGAAAATATATCTCAACAAAATTCAGCTAATAACTACGTGTTAGGCCACGGACTCGATAATCAACATTGGTATACTGCATTAGAAATGTTTATATTCGATGGTTAACAAGTGGTTACATATTTGCCAATTGTGTTGTATGAAACGAAAACTAATTGAACGAAGTCTGAAACATGTTCCCTTTGTAAAACAATTCAAATAGTATTACAAGTAAAGATAATACATGGAGTTAAATCTTTACTATAAAATATAATTTTGATCGGTGTGATTTGCTTAACATTTTTTGAAGCACTTGAAAACAACAAATAGAAATATTATATATTTGCAAATTGAAATCTACCATTTGGTTTGTGGATATCTAATCAATTTTGTGAACATCTTAGGATCAGTTAACCAAACTCCCGAATACAAGCCTCAGTAATAACAGTCTAATATTTGGGTCAGCCAGGTCATGGCTGAATGAAGGGGTTTTGAATTGTCACTCGTGATGTCTGTTTACTAACAAATATCATCACGATTTTCCATCTTCTCGTCTGAGATTACAAACGTTTCCCAGCACTTGTCAATTTATCTCGATCATTTTTCCAATAAATATTTTGCAGATTATTTGTAAGATTATTACGAACATCACAGTCGACCGACGAAAATGCTATTATTTCGCGTGCTGATAATTTATGACTAGAAAGTGAATATTAATTGATAATTTTATCGTCAAGGTGATTGAAACTATACAGAATTAGAATATCTTCTTGCTGGAGGACAATTTTGTATAGATTTATTATTTCATAACTATTCGTTCAGCTTATCTGTCAATATACTTGCTTCAGTAATATCTTTCTGTGTATAGCTTCAAGCCAGAGGTTTTCTTTCTTTCTTTCTCAGTCCATTCATATCTATCTATCTATTCGTCCCACATATCGCATGACACAGTGAGGAAATTACCAGTTGTTATTCCATCTTCGAAGCCAAACACTTGGATTTCCAACAGTAATTACCAATAATACTCTCTTATTATCTAGCGACAGGTAACCTTTTCACAGACAGTCATTATTTCATCTAGTGCTTCAAATTTGGCCCTAAATGGTTAAGCCTGACCTTACTATTCAGTACTATAACACAGGGGCACATAGATGCTTGAAGCAAGGCAAAACCAGAGAAACGAGCCAAACACTCGAACGTTAATTCAAATATTTACCTGAATGGGTTTTGGAAATCTAAAATTCAATATAAGGATTCTTTTGTACGTATAAACCCGTAGTGTAATGATGATCAAACCCCCCGTCATTCTGCATGGCAAGTATTTATTTTTCAACACAATCACCATCATTGTCAATATACTTACGCCAACGGTCACTCATTCATCAGAGATCGAATATCATACAGTGAATATTTCGGATGAAATTTCTGCAAATAGCTGTAAGGGTGCAGATCCATTGGTCCACTTTCAATGTGATTCCCACAAAATTAATCGAGGGTTAAAATTCATAACTTATTGACAGAGTCTTTACAATGTCTTTACCATAATCTTCTTCAAAATATATGTGGTTGAGTATGCTCTCTTGTCAGGCTTGGTTAATTATCTTGAAATGATATAGCAAATAGAAAAATTGCATTGTTAAATTTTGAGGTCATGTTGGAGAATCATTTGAAGAATAAATTCTATTCATAACATCACTTCTGCATTCCACTGGAAAACATCTAAAATAGGATTTCAAAATACATCTAGGAATATCTAGATTCTGAAGAATTTTTAGAAGGGGTCCAGGGGAGAATTTTCAAGTCTGTAGACAAAACAACATGACCAGGAGCGCTGGGGCACATAAACGAACAAAAACAAACAAACACATGCCTATATATATATATATATATATATATATATATATATATATATATATATATATATATATATATATGAATAGAGAACTTTTCACCATCTTTGATGGCTTCAGTTGTTCAATTTCCGTCAAGTTGGTTTGCATTGTAAGAGTCTTAAAAGGTCTTTTGCAAAAAGGAAATATTCGAATGATAGACAGGTGAGCATTAAATAATTCACACACACACACACACACACACACACACACACACACACACACACACACATATATATATATATATATATATATATATATATATATATATATATATATATAGCATCTATATAAAAGATCTTTACAGTCATAAATATTTCAACTGTGTAGATTTTCATAGTGTCATTTTTTCAGTGTTTTCCTAAACTCAACGAAAACGAATGCAAACCTGTGATGTGTTTATTCACCTTTAGCGAGTGTCTACTTTTTGTTTTTTAGTGATTATAATTTTGAGTGCATTAAACATAAGTAAATCCCGATTTTTCTGTCGGCTATTTTATGACATCAGAGTATTTTTCCTGAATTTTGTATTCAAAATCCACTTCATTGAATCCACCCCTCTGTCGTGTGGTTCCCCTCCCTAAAGTGAAATAGAATTTCGCAATTATGGAAATGAGGATCATAGATACTATTCTTTTAGAGTACGATGCTGTGTGAGTCTCTCGACTGTTCAAGAATGGTACAAAACTGTCATATGCTTAAATCAAGTCGATCAATTCAATTTTCTAGAACTGAATGATTTCACTTTCAGCTTATTTTGACGACAGAGCAGGGAACAGTTTTCTTGAGGGACAAAACCTGGCAAGCATGTGTTAGCAGTCTATGTTGAGTTCCCATGGCTTACTCCATTTTCCCAGTTTGCCAATTCACGTAGGCATGTTCCCATAACAATGTTGCATACGTAGATTAGATGTTTATCCAGATGTCAATCCATTATTCAAAGTTCAACGTAACCAGTCACGTTTATCTCAACCCAACCCTCTGCTATGTAGTTCCCCTCCCTCTCGCGCGTCTGGCATCGTTAACTCACTAATCTACCTAATAATCAATCACCTTGCCTTTCGACTGAGCCCTTTTTGTGAACAGTCGCGTGTTATCATATATATCTGCATGAGTTTACATATAACCGAGAAGTCGAGACCACACGCACGTGCACACACACACACACACACACACACACACACACACACAGATAAACACATATGCACTCACAAATACAGTACTCATCGTATTAGCATAAAATGAAAATGTTGGTTAGTGGGTGGCAAGGAATTTATTTTCCACGTTCTATCAGTAAGTATTTCTTGATTGAGAAAATTCTGGATTAGTCGCTGAATTGACGAATGACTTGCAATCAAATTTGAATTTGTCCAAGAAGATCAAAGATCAAAACCTAATTTTCATGTCACTCCTCTAACTCTGAATCAAATTCACACATGATTGTCTCGGGTTATCGATACATTACGTCTTTAACGTGGTCAATGAGTTTAGGGTGACAAGGGATGTAACAGCTTTTTACTTTTACTATTTTTGGAGCACTTCGAACTTTGTTTGCCGATTCCGTTTTCCATGTTGAAAATCGTTACGCTACCGTAACTGTTGAATCAAATGACACCCATACTAATTGAACACGTATTTTTCCGTATATAAACTTTGCTCCAAATGAGGCTGCTATCTTTTCGTAAAAAAGGCAGTGATATGTCTTATTAGCGAATCAACTTAACCATAGTTCAATCATCGTTCACAAACAGAAATAATCAATCTTTACCAATCGAGTTTTACGTTGTTTCCTTTACGCTTACATCTTGGCAAGGGTTTCCTTATATGCTTAGAATAATTTTATTTAGTTCAGCACAGACTAAAATGGGGGTAGGGAATAGACGATA
This sequence comes from Thysanoteuthis rhombus, assembly GCA_963457665.1. Lineage (NCBI taxonomy): Eukaryota > Metazoa > Mollusca > Cephalopoda > Oegopsida > Thysanoteuthidae > Thysanoteuthis > Thysanoteuthis major. Next base: position 13,070,215 of record OY735232.1, on the reverse strand, counting down.
GGTAGACTGCGTTGCACCAACCTGCAATCTATCGAGGATTTGTATGTCTTGAAAATCAGCATTTGAAATCCCACTTTTTACCTGAGCTTCAACACCGAAGACTGGCATTGATGGAAACAAAGTAATAAAAACAGTCAGCGAGCAGGTGGAAGGAAAAATTTGTTATCAGGTACCCTGACGAGCATATAACTGAGTTAACTGTCTTTTCTCTACGATTAGTAGTCAGTCAATATACCCGTGTTTTATTGAATCTGATTTTATCATCTCTGCACGCAACTCTTTTGCGTTTGAAGAGCAACAAACGCTGGGCAGACATCATCCAGTCGACAAGCAGACGGAGTAGATTCAGCTAACAGTAGGCCAATGCCACCGTAAAAAAGCAGAAGTAAAAAGGTTGCACTTTTTTTTCTTTAAGATGCACCTGTTCACACAATGTTTCTCATTATGCTCTGGCTTTCACTTATTTTGGCAAAGTAGTTGCTTTGATATTTGTCTAAATTTCTGAGGCGAGATCTTTCTCAAAAGAATAAGAACAACTCACCCTCTTTGATGAATTGAGTTCCATTCAACACTCAAAATGGTTAGCTAATGCAGAAAACACCCGAGGAACATCAGACTGTACAACGGACGAAATGTGAGAAAATAGCAAAGAAAAGGGAAATCGTTCAATAGGAACATTATATAATAATCGCTTTAAATCATTCAGTATTTGCTTCAACTCACATACCAACAAACCATCTATCAATTTCAGACAATTCTTAGTTATCCACGATTGTACATGTCATACTTGATCAAGTCCCCCAGTTTTTATGCAGCATTCATGGACCAAATCCATGGGTTTTCAACCTTAAAAATCCATTATAAACATCTTGTACCGGAAATGTCTTTTAAAATTCTTAATTCTTATTAACTGTTAAAAGTTGATAATGTTCGAAACTCAAAAATAATACCGGTAAATCGTACTCCTAGAATTTTCATTGAGTTTTGTAACCACCTAGCAATAATTTCAAATTTGATCACTTTCATATTGATGCTGTCACCAGAACCTTTTCTTATCCCAGATTTCAGGAATTATTTTCCATACTGACACATGAAGCCAGAGCTGTACAATTAAAGCATTTTAAACAATAAGCACTGGTCTGCAAGTTAATGTACTAAACATTGATTTGTCACTCGGGACAGTTTCTATTTTTTGTCATCCGAATGTGTTTTGCCATTTAATTCCATGTGGTAACATTGAAGTTGTCATGCGTACTTAGCGTTGAGTGTCAGGGTTTTGTTTCCATGTTTTGATTACTGAAGCCCCACTTCGAAACAACATGAGATTCATAGCATCGTATTCAAATGGGACTCACTGAACGTCTACCAAAAAATGCTTGGAGCGAAACATCGTTTCAAAGGTTAAAGATCTCATTGTTTATAATCTCAGTTACACGACTGAAGAAAAATTCTTGCAGTATCGTTAATCTTATGATAATGCATCCAAATAGGTTCACATTCCTTTGTATAGTTTCTATTTGATTTATACAATATACGTGGTTCTAAGTTTCGGAGTGTTTTCTTTAAAAAACAGTGAACGCAATAACCTATAATTTAAAATTATACTTTAAATAATATAATTTGATCAGCATTTCTACCGCAACATTAGATAACATACGATTTATATAAGACTTGGTTATGTTTATGTGTATTTGTTTTAGATGCGAAACCTTAAATCTAATCAGATATGAAATATGTCATTTCCTTTGGCTTCTACCTATAAAACCAGTAACCTCCAGTAACCATAGCTCATTTAGCCCCGGCTTTTCCAGCCGGTTAATTTCCCCCTCTCTCTCTTCTATATCTTATTTGTCCAGACTTCAGGAAGTGCACATGGGTCCAAACCCCCATACATCTTCTGTGATTTAGATATGCATACGTATATATGTGTGTATCAATATGTAGTGCAGTATTGTCAGAAATATTACGCACTTTTCAAAATTGTCATATTTCATTGTTAAACCCTCTTCAAACTACGAAGATATGAACAGTAGCACGTGTTCTTATGCAATTGGGATTCGGCATTTATTTTAGTGTTCTTCTCAAGGAGAATTTAAACAGTTGTTGACCTCAAGTAACCTCAAGTTGACCTCATGCAATTTTGACCTCGTCCTCAGGATGGCAGTTTTACCTCAGGTGAACTAGCAATCCTTTTAAAACCCCCTGTTTCTTACTGTGTGTCCATTTAAACTCATCCTAGTGTAACAGGTCTCAAATCAAACATATTACACTAGTTGTGATTACCGTGTATACTTGTGGGAATATCGAGGACAAGTGTATTCAACATTGAGAGAATACTGAAAAAAGGTGAAAATTTGTTTCCTCAACGTGTCGGAAAGTGTGGACGAAAGTGTGTTTTAACTCATAGATAAGAGAATGTTGGTTACACTTTACAAAAAACAACAATCAGCATCTTATAAAAACTTGGCAAATCTATGCAAGGCTTGCAGTGTGCAGTGCAGTCCAAGTAGTATAAAGCCTTGTCAGCTTTGTTTTCGTGCCAGCAAACCTTTGGAGGTGCCTGGACTAGAAGAAGCAATGAAGAAAAAAGACTGGCCTTGGCGAAGTCCTATCAACACTGGACATTTAAGAACTGGATGAAGGTAATTAACAATAGTATTGCAAAAGATGTATATAAATCACAATTGTAAGTTTATCTATGATAGAAGACAAGGCAACAAAATAGAAATAATGTCCACAATCAATATTTGGATAATTGAAAAGTTCACTAAATTCAAAGAAAAATATTTCATCAATGATCAGCCATTATTGGAAACCGTAAATAATATTAATTTTCCTGTTTTATCCTAATATATATAATTCCTCCGTGATCGATTGGAAAAAGGACGCTGTGAAATATTCACATACTCGATTAGTTATTGAAATGGTATCATTCCGTGGAAAACTGCACTTATTTTCTTAATGAGTTATCCAACCTGTAAAATGGTTACTGAGCTAAACAAGTGAGCTATAATATTTCTGCCCTATGTGTGAAACATATTTCGGCTTTATGAGACCTACATAGGGATTGCTTTTCACACTCAAGTAACCTACTTACATTGTTTACAGCTTTTGCATACTTATAAAATCTGAAAATCCACATAACACAAATAGAATTGTATTGATGTATATTACATTTAAATCTTGTGATTACCCGACCCGGGATTCGATCCGTGGTCTTAGAGCAGTATATAATGTTTGGTCTCGCAGGTGCAAGAGGAGATGCAGGGACCCCCATTGTGCTAAGAGAAGAGTGTCGGGCACGCCCTCACGCCTTCGTGACATTGTTAGCGGTAACTGGGCAAAATCAATTCTCACTCAAACGTGCACGACTTCGTGTTAAATTTGCCTTCGTTGGGAGGCAAAAAAAGTTTCGTCACATTTAATTCTTGCAGGTATTATCAGATAAGTCATTTCTTAATGGTTGTTCATTTATTCATCCAGAACCAAAAATGTCTATATAACAGCCCGTATTAACATTATCTGCTCGCAACTCATGTAGAAGATCTGCGTCGCAACATTAGAGTAGATCCCAATGAAAATCACGCACAGTAATGGACTAAATCTTTGCAAAGAACTGGAAACCTAAACCATAAAAGAAAATCAAAAGAAAATCAGTAAGTACCCAATTTTGATGCACTGCACTCACGCACACATGCATACACACACACACACACACACACACACACACACATACACACACACACACACACACACACTCAAACGCACGAACACACACAAAATGTATACATCGTATCATTGTATATGATATTGAGTTAGGAGGTGCAGGTGGTCGAATGGTTAATAGCACAGATTTGTGAGCCTAGTTCAAAACTTTGCCGGGTACAGTTTGAATTCGCACTAGTCACCTTGAGAAAGAGAAGAATTACCCTTTAAGACTTCATGGGTTTACGAACTTATCTGAGGCGATGCTGAAAAGTACTCGGCTCAACCAACTTCCCAAAATCTAGCTGGAAAGAATTGTCATTTAGATTGTAAGGTACAAATTTGTAGTGTCCCTCGGGTCGTTGACAGAACCATTCCCTTCTGGGAACGTGAAATTTTTCTGCAACCTCGTATATAAATGACCCGGGGTAGTTATTTATAAATTGGTAATTTACATCACTGCATACATAACTTTTTACATTATTCAAATACTGATTAATTATGTACATACCACAATTCTTGGCGTTTGTGCTAGTCATTCACATACTGATTGATTATTTACACCTGCAATTTATATCATGTGTGATGGTCATTTTCATACTGATTAAATATTTACATACCACAATTTGTAGCGTTCGTGTTGGTCATTTACTCACTGATTAATTATTTACAAACTAAAATTAGTAGCATTTCTATTGGTCATTCACGTACTGATTATTTACATTCCTCAATTTGTAGCATTTGTGATGGTTATTTACATACTGATTAATCTTTTATATACCACGATTCGTAGCATTTGTGATGGTTATTTACATACTGATTAATCTTTTATATACCACGATTCGTAGCATTTGTGATGGTTATTTACATACTGATTAATTATTTTCATGCCATGATTTATAGCATTTGTGTTGATCAATTACCGACTGATTTATTATTATTATATTGAAATTTGTAGCATATGTGTTGGTTATTAACATGCTGATTATTCATTCATGTACTTGACTTTGTAGCATTATGTTGGTCATTCATGGACTGATTAATAATTTACCTTCCACAATTTGTAGCATTTATGTTGACGATTCACATCTGGGTAATCCTTTTTACACCAAAATTTGTAGCATTTGTTTTGAACATTTATGTTCAGATTAATTATTGATATACTACAATTTGTATCACGTATGTTGGTCATTTACATACTGATTGATCATTTACATTCAACAATTCATAACACTTGTGTCAGTCATTTACATACTGATTAATTATTTACTTACCACCATTCGTAGCATTTGTCTTGGCCATTCCTAACAGGACGTGAGAAGTTTTTCAACATTTAGTGAAATCTTTCACATATCTTATCTCTTTAGGCAGCCATTAGCTATAAAAAGCTCTTCGTACTGATTAGTTTGTTTTTTGCAAGCAACGAAAGGTCACATGACGTAATGCAATATTCAAGAACAGGGGTGAAAGGCTTGTTTTCAATGGCAATTGAAGTTTATTCAACACAAAATTCCTTACCAATGGCTTTTTTTCAAATGACGTAGCGTGTCAAGGTTTGATTTATGAAGACCCTGGAGTCTAAAAAACACATTAGATATTTTCCAGAAATCCACAGATAGACGAAGGAGAAATTATAGTTGTTATTCTTATCAGAAGATTGGTAGCTAAGGATGGCGAGAAGGGTTTGTCATACACGTTCAAAGAAAGATTCTCACATTATACTTCAAATTCTGAGAAATCATTTTATTCTGAAGTCAAAAGCTTTTCCGGAGTGAAAACTAGATAAAAATATAAATCAATTCAAATAAACGTGAAATTATGTTGTAAAACTAAATTGCATGCATTTTTATAATCAGTTATTTTTCCTTGGGGAAACCAGTTGAATACTGATTAAAGGACTGATGTTCAATTTATAATCCATGAAGTGCCCGATTGGAATGAAGTCAAATATGAGAGGCTGTTGAAAAGTTCCCTAAATCTCAACTTTATTTTGTCATAAAATTCATAAATGTAAAAGATTATATGATAAACTATCTGTAAACTATTATTAGTCCGATGTTTATTTCATCAATCGTCAGGGCTTAGCATCAGTTTTTTTACTTCTGATATCAATAAGTGTCTCTCTTCATCAGTGAACCAATACCATTTATTTCCAATAAGTATCAGAATTTCCATACAAATATGAATACATACATACACAGATGCATCAATAAGTCCGTAGCCTAATGATACAGCATTTATTTTACAGAGCTTATTCTTATTTCATACATAAACTCTGTCATGGCTGATTTGTGAACACTGAATTACGTGCAATGACAAAGAAGGAAATTATGTTGGAAAATAGAAATGTTATGTAAAATGAACGCTGCATTCTCATCATTGGGATACAGAAATTGACGAACTGACTTGCATATATAAGCAGTAGTTTGAAATTTCAATCAGTGACGGCTTTAACAACACAAATCTATGGAAAGTGTAAATATCGAGAATAAACAAAAACAAAAACATTAAAAGACACACCATAAACTAATCATATCTGATTTGCTTGTATTTTCTAAACATCTATGCATATAACAAATAAAACAAGTCGCGCTAAAAAGTTCATGAACATCTTGCATAATATGTTTTACTCGACTGCTTTTGACTTGAGGGTTTAAGGGTTATTGGAAAAAGAATAAATCTCCTTTTAGCTTATTCGTTGAACGTATATTTGAATGACAATTATTTCAGTATTTGATGAACGACGATAAAAATAAGAATGTTTATGACTGTTTAATTCTACGTCACTGTGGATTGTTTGACCAAATTGTCATTGTTTCTGGAAAATGTTGGACATCATAACAGGCATCTTATTTCATGAACTTCCGCTTGAAGAGTTAACGAGAAAAAGTTCAGATTTTGCTCAAAACCTGCGACTTTGTACATTTTTGATTGCATTTGGCAACATTTGTTTTTTTTTTAAAATAATTTTTTCCAACTAATTTTTCAAGTTAATTGTCGATAAAACATTGGAAACAAAAATACAAATTATTGCATAAAGATAATACAAAAGATATCATCAGAAATGCAATATCATTGGAAAACTGTAAATCAGTTATGCTAATTGCGTAACCCACTGTTTCTCTCTCTATCTTTTCTTTCTTTTTTTGTATTTTTTAGTTTTTCATCTCGAGAATTAATCTAAAAAGGGAATGATATGACAGTGGGACATGAAAAGAAAAGTATCCCTCTTTCTTCACCCACTCCCTCTATTCTTCTTTTATGAACGCTTTCAACCAATTCCAAATTGGTCTGGGCGAAAAAGTTTTGGAATCTTCAGACCCGTTGACGTTCGTCGTAGGTAAATAGTTGTAACTTCATAAGGTACCCTCTTTAGTACGGAAGTTAAAATTCACAGTCTTTCAATTATTAATTTATTCATTTCAGCTGAAGAATATGTTTCCGCCACGGATAAAGTTGCCCAATTAATTTGATTTGTGCAATTCTCTCAGAAGGGGGATACCGTTTTGCTATCAATGAAGAATAAAAATCTTATTTCTCTCGATATGACGTATGGTTGGAAGATTTTAGATGCGCTTCCATTTGTAGTACCGATTAATGTTACTGACTAACAAGTTGACATACCTAAACACTCCCACCACCCCTCGCCCTCTCCTATATATCTTTGAAAATGAAAGGGACAAAGACTGCATTTTTAGCGGAAGTTTGTTTTGATAGATTGGTTTCATATGACAGCCTTCAAGGATGGCAATCAATGAGATCAAACTAGTGCATCTATGGTCTGACTTTCTGGATCGTCTTTTTTGCAAGAAAACAAATTCTTTTAGCTCTACTGCTGAAGGCCATGCTAGAATATCAGGTTCAAAATTCGAGTTTTCGTTCCCCTGACTGAAGAGACTCTTTTCACACAGGTTGACAAAAATGCTATGAGAATCAAGCAGGGATGCCATGTTGATAGTTAAACTGAAGGATTTTACCACAAGAAAGTAACAAATGAAACGTATTTCGTATCGTATGTTTATTATTCACGTCTAAAAGACTCAGCGGTATTTACATGTGTCAGATGAATTTCAAGGTTTTTTAAAAAATATTTCAAAATAGTTCTAACTTCGCAAATAGAACACAAATGATTTCATAGACATAATAATTGGTGTGCTTTTCCATTTGAGTCAAGGCTACAATGGTTACAGTAGAATCGTTACCATCCACTTGAATCTTTGATTTCATATCAAGACAAAATTATTACTTTGGATTAATTTTCTCTTTAGGGAAGATTATATTTCAGGCCATTGTCAACATAAGAAGAACAGAATCAATTTCAGTTTCATGGAACGGAACATGTTTCTTATTTTGGAAGAATCCATGTTACAGCAGCGTCTTGTTCATCTAAAAATACATAAGACATTGCATCACTATAGAAACTCACGTTTTGTATATGAAATAATGTATGGTTTATGAAAGTCTTTTTTCTTTGTCTGATGAAAAAAGAAAAATAGGTTATTTTAGAAATAAACAGATTTCTGGTAAACGTATTTTCAGAAATTCCTGGTAACTCACCAAAAGCAAAAACAAGAAACAAACAAATAGTAAAAACAATTCACTATTTATTAAAACTTCAGGACAAATAATGCTTATTGAAGAATGAGACGGTAAGAAAACAGATTTTACGAAAATGTCGCAGAGGGATGTTGAGCAGAGACTGAATTTCATAATCTTGGTTGGGTGTTTTTCCTATTGCTTTCTTCTTGAAAAAATTATTATTGAGGTTTGTCTTATAATTTCTGTTGGGCCAACATTTTCTTTCGATGACAAAAAGGGGGAGGGGCAGGTCTTATTTTTTGTTATGTTCTACTGAACTGATAATTCATATTATCACGAATGTAGATATTAACAAAGCTTGTTTCTACTTATCACTAAACCTCGGTAGTAAGGCAGCCAGAGGGGATCGATCTCACTACACTAGTGAAGTGATGACCGTTTCCTGACCATAGAGCTACGGTAGCTGGTCACCTCTTATTCACTCTCACACCCACGATCTCTGTATATATATATTCATAAGAACTAAACACGCATACATCTCTCTCTCTCTCTCTCTCTCTCTCTCTCTCTCTCTCTCTATCTATCTATCTATCTCTCTGTGCTGACGATGAGTGCAAGTGAAACGTCTTTATTTTGGTTTGCTTAGGAAGTGAGTGAAGTAATTCAATATTTCATATGGACTTAATAAAACTGCACTTAACAGGAACTAAAAATGAAAAAAAAGTTACATGAACCTGCGGAATCACAAGCCATTTACAGCTATTTAGGGTCGATGGAAATAAAATCAAGCGGGCGCCGAGCGACCTCGACATAAGTGAAAACAAATTGTGAAGAGCGTGTTTGTCTCCTGGGTTATGTATGGGGGACGAGTTCTCATTTTTGAACGATGGGGAAGAATAGGGCCACCCCCCCCCCCTGATTCCCGCGCCTCTTGTTGACAGCCGCGACAAAAGAAAACAAACTTGAAGACGCTTGAGAAATGTCACTGGTAGACAAAGCGAGTCCGAGAGCAGTCGACATCAGTGTGGACTGTGAATTATTTCAACTAAATATTCTCCCAAAGTATTTGTCATATAATCTGAATGCAAAAAGGATCCGACTAGACACAGCTATCGAAAAGGAATGAAGGTAAATAAAGAATTAGGGGCCAATAAAGAGATCGGAACTGAAGGAAGATTAGTGATTGTCAACATGGTGAAAAATCAAGTTTCTCTGGTTTTTCTCCATCTTGTCTGTTTTTTTTTTCTTTTCTATCAGTCTTCAAAGACGATGGTTGGCAATATATCTCCCCCAAGTAAGCGTAAGGCATGGCACTGATGGGCCTTGCCTTGCAAATATGGCACAGGAAATATTGGCAATGGCGGGAGAAATGGATAAATGTTTTTCCCAAGGTCATTAGCGCGAAGTAGATGCAAACTGTTAACCGCTCGGTCACTCACACTCACAATCAGGTGAATAACAGCGAAAATAAATTAGAATAATCCCTATCTGATATATATCAACGTATCCCAGGTCTGTATTTGTATTATTGTGAGGGAGTTTTCCTGATATATCGACACACATATCCCCATAGATGCTCAATGGGGCGTTGGATTTCATCTTGGTTTAATTTTTTTCTTGTATATGAGACTTTCATATATTCACATGATTATGCAAGAGAAAGTTTATTCAACTATTATTTCACCATTACAACAAGTTTTTTTGGCATTTATCAGACACAATTATCTCCCGTTAATAACTTGATGATGTGTCCTCAAAAAATGATTATTTGAAAAAAGACTCAAAAATATCCGCCCAACCAATAGTTTGAAGTTGCCTACTCTCGCAGAGAAAAATGTCTTGAGATATCAGGAATGTTCCCATGAGTCGTTATGGAACTGGTTATCGTCAGTCGATAAGACCGAGTACGTCACCACGAATGTTAGGCCCGTGACCGAGATTTGGAAGAAGTCTCATCAAAAGCAACATGAGACTTAATAGTCGGAAAATAAAAACTGAACAAGCACAGATCAGCTTCTGTGTTGAGAGAATTTGCGAGTCTGTCCAACGCATTGGTTCTAAATCAGGGGATACGCCCCCATCCTGGGTGTGTGGGAGTAATTATAAGAAAGAGGGCGCGCGAACGCACACGGGGAAAGTAAGGATTTCTTGAATCATTTTGGAAATTCTCTCTGCAAGAGTTTGCATAATATCATAATAAACAAAACATGTTAAAATTGTTTCAATGATTTACAATAACCATTTCAAACTAACCATTTGTTTGAAGATGTGGAAGGGGCTTGGTGGTAACAGCCTAATTACGAAAGGAGGCGTGGTAGTAAAAAGGTAAATAACCACAGGTATATCGTCTGTATACCTCTGCGCATGTCGGTATCAAAATGATTGAAAAGTGATTTCGATTTATTTGAATAAGTGTGGAAACAACGAATTTTTCCAACATATGTACTAAGGTACAGTAGTAAGTACGTAGCCTAATGAAGGAAAAATACTTTTATTTCACACCAAAAATCTATTTCCCAACGAAACGGCGAAAACAAAAAAAAAGGGGAGAAAGGAACGAAGAAAATTCAGTAGAGTAAACTGCAAACAAAAAGAATGAAAGAGAGGGAGAAGGAACGTGAAAGAAAGAAAAAATGAGAGAAAGAAGGAGAGAAAGGGAAAACGAAAGGAAGGAAGGAAGGAAGGAAGGAAGGAAGAAAACAATTGGTTAAAAGTTAGGAAGACAAAAAGAAAGACGAAAAGAAAGAGAGGAAGAGAGAAAGGGAGAAGGAAGGTAAGAAGGAAGAAGGAGGAACAAAAAAGAATGAAGGAAAAAGAAAGAAATTGAAGATCGAAAATAGAAAGAAAAAAATAGAGAAAGAAAGAGAGGAAAACAATAGATGAAAAGTTTGAAAGAGTAATCTGTAGAGGAAAAAAAGAGAGAAGGTCGAAAGAAAGAAGAGAAGAAAGAGAGAAAAGAAGAACAAAATGGAGAAAGAAAAAATGATAGGCGACAAATTTGGAAGAGTAATCTGAGGACGAAAAGAAAGAGAGAATGAAAGAAAGGAGGAAAGGAAGGAAGGGAGAAGAAAGAAGAGTAACAGGTGAAAAAGAAGAGTAAACAGAAGACGAAAACAGTGAAGGAAAGAAAGAAGGAAGAAAGGAGAATGAGAGAAAAACGACTAAAAAAAATAATTTTATCGCCATATCTTTCTCTGATCTCTATTCTTTCCAATAATATAAATATTCTGACGATAAAACTGAATTTTAAACAATTTTGAAGTTATTTTTTATGAAGTGATTTCGATCCCATAACGCATTGCGCACAAGCAGATGACAGTGACAAATGAGAACTTCAAAATTGTATAAAAAATAATTTTATCGTCACAATCTGTATCTAATTAGAAAGAACGAAGATTGGAGAAAAATCTGAGAAAGGATTATACGTTGATAATTTGTTTTATGGATGATATATAGAAAAATGCCTTGACTGAAATTTCTCGAAAATGTGTACAACTAAACTGTCTGCTGTTGTGTGTAATTTTGCATTAGAAAATTTGCAGAAACTTCATTACGCAAACACTACTTTTTCTTAAATCATGAAATATCACTGGATATTTACTGGATTTTCAGTCAAATTTGCACTACTTATCTAACAAAGAACAGATTTTTTATTAACATGTTTTCTCTCGGATTTTCCAAGTCCCACAATGCAATGTACGCAATTTAAAAGGGGAACCGTCCATTCCTGTGATCTAATTTTCAAGTACTGAGTAAATAGGATTTTGTAAGTACTAAAATCACAACGAAAATGAATGATATTTCCTTCTGGTATAGGATCAGGCTTTAGACACGTTAATAGTCATTTGTCATAGTATAGATTTTACTGTATAGTCGGTTGAATTGAAAACATTCAATTTTAGCTTTAGAGTCTATCTCGCCCGATCTAGCATTTGGGTACTTAGCTTTATGCCCTCTAAATCTTTGCAAGAGAAAAATCAATATTTATTATGCACATGTATAATGTCAATCCTACGCAGCTGTCTGTCGGAAAAGAAAGTTATTTTCTGTCTGATATGAAGTCAGTATTGGACATTTCACCACGTGTTTTTCAAGAGTGCTACGACTTACAAATGGGAGTAACAAATTTCCCTATATGCTGAATCTGTGCTCTCTTTACGTAGCAAATCACTATGTTCTTGCAAAATCTGTAGTATTCACTGAACTGGAACTTGTTTTAATATCAAACATTGCTTAAAATTGGAATATCAATTTATATCTGTAAATTGAAGCATCATCAAACTTGATACTTGAACCAACTGAATTTAGTATAAAATTATACTATTTTTATTTCTGATTAAAATTGCTACATACTCGGTTATTTTATTTTCTTCTTATTTTATTTTTTCTCACAGATATTTCGAACCTTTATTCATTTTTAGCAATGGTAATCCTCATTGAGCTAAAAATGCTCACGATATTTAAAGAATTGTGAATTAAGGTTTATACAAACACAAAATAAGCTTAGATTTAAAAAGAATTTTTTATTACGTTTAAAGCAATATTACCCCCCTCCCAACCTGACACATGAATTTAGTTGATTAGCTGATGTATGCCGATTCTTTTTGCTTCCCCACTGTTCATTAGCATTTTATGTTTATCATTCAAGCTTCCCCAAAAAAGAAAAAAAAAATAATGCGTTCAATTGCCCCCAAACTCTTTGCATTTATTGCAATATGTTTTACTAATCAAGCAGTTGTGGAACCATGAACATCAGCAGTCTTTTAACATCCGTCGTTGGACATAGACCTTCCCCAGGATTTGCCACACTTCTCTATCATGGCCGTCGCAGAGCCAGTACTTCATGAAGTTGTCTAGCTCGTCTCTCCATCTAATATTCCACCGGCCTCAGTTGCGCATGTGATCTCGGGGGATCCATGTCGTGAGTCGTGGTGTCCATTGGTTGTCTGCCATTCTTACAACATGGCCAGCCCATTGCCATTTGAGATTTTTGATGGATTCTATGATGTCTCTAACTCTTGTCTTTTCTCGGATGTACTGTGCTGTCTTGTGATCTCTCCATGTGAGGCCCAGCATAATTCTTTCATGTGCACGTTGCATGGTTCTCAAATTGCGGATCTGTCTCTTGGTTAGGTTCCATGTTTCAGCTCCATAAGTGACTATTGGGACGATGCATTGGTTATACACCAATCTCTTTAGGATTAATGGGATCTTCTTATTTTTGAAGGTTGAGCTTTCTCTGCCAAAGGCTTGCCATCCTAGTATGATTCTTCGCTTGATTTCTCCTTCTTTTGAGGGTCTCGTGGAGATTCGTTGTCTTAGGTAGATGTAGTGGTCTACTTCCTCCTGTTCTGTGTCCTCGATTTTGATCTTAGTGCTTTTATCTCCGATGTTGTTGCACATGATCTTCGTCTTGCTGAAGTTCATGTGTAGGCCGACTTTCTTGCTCTCTTCGTTTAGTTCATCTATCATTAGTTGGAGGTCGTGTAGGTTCTTTGCGAAAAGGGCAATGTCGTCTGCAAATCTGATGGGAGAATTCTACAATCGGGAAAATCGGAATCCGTCGATTGAGTGCCTGGACAGAACAAATGTTATCAGCGCTTTACACACCATGATACAACCAGAGACAGACAAAACTTATCTAATCATTAATAGAAGGACGTTAACCCATTGATTGCGAATGACAGAAATCTCCATTGCAGTATGGAGTAAAATTCAATAAGATTTCGGTTCCATTTTGGTTGACGACAAAAATTCTATCTATGAGCTTCTGGATTTTATTTTGCAATGTATTATCTTGCAATACATTACCTTACAAAGGGCAGGGAATTTTATCATCTAATAGATAAGTATTACACGCCACCTCCTGCAGTTAATGGAGAGAGAGAGAGAGAGAGAGAGAGAGAGAGAGAGAGAGAGAGAGAGAGAGAGTTTCTATTTGGACTGTTATCAACTTTCTAGAATTGGATACGTCAAGAACATGAATACATTTATTACTTTTCTTTAGTTGTATGAAAACGTCGGACAATATCTTATTTAATCATAAAAGAAGATTTTTTTCTGTTATTACTTTCGTAAGAAAATCCCTTAAAAATGATAAGTATTGAAAAACTGACCCATATTTAGCAGAACGAAATGTGGAGAAAGTTGATAATTTTCCTTAAAATGAATATCGGATTCTCTTTTTCCAAATGAAAAATCATGACAAAAACTGATCTTGCAAAGAATTTAGAAATGAGTAAGTAATTTGTCTCAATTGAACTGGAAACACCGTAATAGATCAGTTGAAGAGTAAAGAAAGAATGTAAGAACTTTTTGTTCATGAATTGTAAAGCCAAAACCTTTTCCCAAGTGAACCTTATCTGACCTCCAATCTATATTGAATAAGGCATTGCTTGATATTTGAGGGCTACTAATTTGGCAGGTCCTTAGTGTGGGAATCAATACATCTACTTTGTCTCGTTCATGCTGCGTGACTTGATCAATTTAAGGAAAAAGAGAATAAAATCTGAAAAATGTGACTTATACACAGTGGTAAATGCATACACAGAGACACCTACACACAAACACACAGAAATACACACACATATATATATATATATATATATATATATATATATATATATATATATATATATATATATATATATATATATATGTAACATGTTTGCATTGTACGTATACATTACTAAAAATGACCAGAGTAAAGTGATGAGAAAAACACTGATTTTTGGAAGTGTGTGCCTGTAGCGCGATGGAAAAGAAGTATTGATCTCACATGTGCAATGAACTCAAATCTTAGCAAGAACTCAGGAAACTCAAAGATCTTAGTTGAGATCTTATTTAAATAGTGACATTCATGCGAGAGTACTAAAGCAAAAGTCAATTCTGTGACGAAGCAAAAATAAAAAATTATCAAGACATGGTGGCAACCAGAAGTGATAATAAAACATGGAAATTAGAGGAATAAATTCTGTATTTGATGCTGAATAAGAGAAAGTGGATATTTCTGTATTCTTTGGTTGTTCAGTATAATAAAAAAATAACATAACACACTTTCCCTGAAAAATGACCATTCTAGCCTTTCACTGCTTTTCTTACTTGAGACAAGCCAAACACCCATAGAGGCAGGAAACAAACACCCCCTGAGCCCACCACCCATAGATCTATCCCATTTCAAACCAAATGTTACCCATATTTTCACAGGTACAAACAACTCCCCTCACACTCCTACAAAACAACCAAACAGCACAGAAATATCGACATTCTTTTCTTCAGCATCAAACATGTAAACAGCAGAAGAACCGCCGCAAATATTTAATAGTAACATTCATGCTAGAGTACTATATCAAAAGTCAATTCTGAGATGAAGCGAAAATCAAATAAAATCAAGACATGATGGCATCCTGAAGCGATAATAAAACATGGGAATTAGAGGAATATATTCGTGAACCGCCGCAAATATTTTTCACTGGAAATACGCCCAAAGAATAATAAAAAGAATTGAGCTGTAACACCTATCTCTTGGGTTTTCCTCTTCAATTTCCAATTGTCATTTTCAACTCTCTCTCTCTCTCTCTCTCTCTCTCTCTCTCTCTCTATATATATATATATATATATATATATATATATATATATATATATATATATATATATATATATGTATATTGATTCAATTTCGTATATCTATTATAGAAGACAACATCATCATTCTTCCAAACAATTTATTAGGTCGTAATTTCAGTACTATCACCTAGGCATATTATGCGGTCGTTAGACTTGATCCTTTTTCAAGTAATAAAACACATTATCAATGGAGAAAAGGGGGTTATGGTAGCTTATATTACATTGATTTCTATTGTTGACTGTTCGAAAATATATCAGATTATTGTGTTCTTTCTTTGATTAAAACGCGATTTTTGGCTCGTCTAGTTAGTCTAAGATATATCATAAGAAGTAACTTTTTTTCTGGTAATGTATTTAATCTCTCGTAATAAATATGGACCATCATTCTGGTGCAAAAGTCTTAACAACCACCGACAGGGGAAACTTAGCATCCTCAGGAATAAATCAAAATGAAATAGCAGCGCACATGAAGACTGATCAATTTTGTGACTGAAAAGTTCCGGAAAGAATAAGGGATAAAGCAACCTTTGTATCTGAAAGGCACATCGGGCGCCCATGCTTGTGACACTCTTAGGCAAGACTGAAACTTGCTGAATATTTACAAAAATAAGACATCTCTTGGTCCATTTTGAAATGGAAGTGGAATATACAATGCAGCACGCCGACTACAAAACGAAAACAAAAAGAATCTTGTTTAGTAAGTGCTTGTAAGGTTAAAAAACCTTTCCTTACAAAAAAACACACGAATCAGATTAAACATTCGGAAGAAATACAAGTTGTGAACGGTACAGGCTTGAAGAAAAGTAATTTTAAATGCAATAACCAATATGCTCCCAGCGGTGGAAAGCATAATATTTGGAGGATAAAATCTGCAAGATTTGGGAACTTACCATTAAAAAACACAGTAAAATTTCCTCTGTCAAATGTGGTAAGAGGTTGAATATCACAATAAAGCAAAAGTGCCCTACAAATCATTGAAGATAAGATAAATTCAATGAATTACTCAGAATGAACTACTGCTGTTCAAACACTCACTACCGAACATAAGAAATGGAGTATTTCATCAAGATAATGCCCTCTTTCATGTTGTACATTCCATTTCGAATTGGTTTACCAGCTGGCATATCCGAATTTTAAACTAGCCAACAAACACGCCCGAATTAAATACGTTAGAAAACGTTTTGGGAAACTCAAGAATGCATAGAGCGAATAATTCCTTCATTTGTTTATTCTATTTACACAGCCTAGGCAGAGTGACCTATTCTCCGTGTAACAACGGGGGGAGGGGCATTTCAAATGGAGTTTCAAATAATATATATATATATATATATATATATATATATATATATATATATATATATATATATATATATATATATGTATATATATATATATATATATATATATATATATATGTATATATATATATATATATAAATACATATATATATATATATATATATATATATATATATATATATATGTATATATATATATATAAATACATATATATATATATATATATATATATATATATATATATATATATATATATATATATATATATATATATATATATATATTCTTAGAAAAAAATACCTCAGAAAAAATCCAATATGCTCGTGAATCTTTTCACGGGAAATAACTTGTATTTAAATGAATTCATTTATCTACTTATCCATCGATGGTACCAAATGAATGCTGTTTTCATGTAATTCGCAACGACAAAAGCAATAACATTCCCATTAAGAAACAGAAGAATAAGATATAAACACCACAACTGGTTAAGGTTTTAGAATTATTGTAAACTAGATTTGTATATGATGTATGCATATATACATATTTTATTACATTTTCACATTAGTAAATGTATTGTATTCCGTATTTGTACCTAACGATTGATCTTTATTTTTGCGCCATTCTTCATGCTTACCCCCGTTCAATCAAAGCTTTTTCAAAGTAACGCTTTTAACGGCCTTTGTCCTTTGTTCAAAATATCTGCCAAGATCTATAACTTATATCACTGTAACTTCACGCCTGATAAGCTTTCACGATTCAGCCTAGTTCCATTAATTGAATAATAACCAGACTGGCTCTGCTCGCTCCAAAATACATCTTGAATACACTGGTTCTATTATGCTTGAATCGCGTCGATGTATTGCTTGAATGATTTTTGTAAGTCATCGAGTTAACATTTTCAAAAAACATTGATCTGTATAAGAGAGGGAAGAAAGGGTCACTGGAGACAGTATTGGTCACATTTTGGGGGCTAAAACCTGAAAAATTGCACGAGCACAACGTTAGTCTCGATTTGAAAACGTGTTTATCCTTCAAAAATGTGCTTTTGGGGGTCTGTACGGTAATTTTGGATCAACAATGCCCTAATCTTTTGTGGGTGTTTCTTTAATAATGTTTTCGATAATTTCTTTTCAGATAATTTCAAATAATTCTCTAGTCCTGGTACACGCACCAACTATGATGATTCATTTTCACGAGGTACGGATACTAATTACCAATTTTACCAAGGATTCCATAACAACTAATGCATAACTAATTAACTTTGTAAAAAGTGACGTGGAAATAGGGTTATTGTTCCTAAAATTCAGACAATAAAGAAATGAAAATAAAGTAGGATCCTCATAGATCACACATGAGTCTTTTTTTTTATAAAGAACTTCATCATCATCAATCTTTTAACGTCCATCGTTGGATATAGACCTTTCCCAGGATTCACCACATTTCTTTATCATAGGCATCGCTAAGCCAGCATTTCATGAATCTGTCAAGTTCATCTCTCCATCTTGTGTTCTGTCAGCCTCGGTTTCTTATGTGATCTCTGGGGATCCATGTTGTGAGACATGTCCATCGGTTGCCTTTCATTCTTGCAACATGGCCAGCCCATTGCCATTTGAGTTTTTAATATTTTCTATGATGTCACATACACCCGTTTTCTTCCTTGTATACTGTGCTGTTTTTTGGTCTCTCCATGTGAGGCCCTGCATAATTCTTTCATGTGCACGTTGCATGGTTCTCAAATTGCGGATCTGTCTCTTGGTTAGGTTCCATGTTTCAGCTCCATAAGTGACTATTGGGACGATGCATTGGTTATACACCAATCTCTTTAGGATTAATGGGATCTTCTTATTTTTGAAGATTGAGCTTTCTCTGCCAAAGGCTTGCCATCCTAGTATGATTCTTCGCTTAATTTCTTCTTCTTTTGAGGCTGTCATGGAGATTCATTGTTCCAGGTAGATGTAGTGGTCTACCTTGCCGAGTTTTGCATCTTCTATCTTGACAGTTATGCTCTTATTCTCAACATGATTATTGCACATAATTTTCGTTTTACTGAAGTTCATGTGTTGGCTGACTTTTTTGCTTTCTTTGTTTATATCATCTATCATTAGTTGGAGGTCGTGTAGGTTCGCTTCGAAAAGAACTTATCACATGACAAATCATGTAATCTTGAATTCTCCGCTCCTATGCTTAAACCAGCATTGAATCTCAGATGTTCCAACCCCTATTCACTATCGTAACATTGGATTAGTCGCACATCCTGTATATTTAAAAAAATATGCCATGTCCGGCTCACCGACTTTTCGGAGCGCTGACAGCAAATCAGAGCAAAAAAATGATCAAATGAAAAGTCTTTAACTTGGAGAAGACCAGTTATCATTCCAACTTTGGTTATTTTTTTTCCTAAGTTAATAGTAGAAAGCATCACCCGCACACCATAAGTTAATAGTTTTATAGTTTGTTTCTGCAGACGATAATTCATCAAATTGAACTAGGTAAACTGGTTCGCTGAAATAATAAAAATAATTTAAATTTTTGGATCACAATAAATTGTTTAAATTCCACTGTTTGTTCTTGTTGATTTTTCTTGCCCTGAGATGCGCTGAGGTCTCGAGTGTTCAACTTGACTTTTCTTACATTCCAACCCCGTGCGCGTGTATGGGGGGTACATGGCTGCAGCAGACACATCTTCTTTACTTGTTTATTTTATTTACGTTGTCTAAATTGGATGATATATTAACCGTTTGACGACGGGAAATCATTTCAAATAAGTTTGTATATAAACTAACGCAATTTCTATATTATATAACCCAAGTATGTTCATTTCTTAATATATGTGTATATTTAGGTGCCTCGCCGTGTATTAATGGTTAGAGAGTTACTGTAGTGATTCTTACTGGGTGTTCCACACTTGAGGTCTTTTGCTGTGCTACTCTAAGCCAAGATTTAAATTAAAGTGTTCTTGGAAAATTGGAGTACGATTTTCCTACCTCCCCATTAAAGAAATATTTATAAATGTATATTTGTCATTGGTATATCCGCCAAGGTAAAAATAATGTTTTTAAATGCTGATTTTCAAGGCAGGTATGTACTCTGCGTTCGGAAGACTGGTGCAACATAATCTTCCAGTACTTCTTTTTTGGCCTTGTACCTATTTTTTCCCATCAAACTCAGTTTTCACCCAGTATTAATAGAAACAAGAAGAAATCAAGCAAATAATCACTCTAGGACGGTAAGTTTCCAGCAGAGTAAGCTCGACTTTCAAGATCAAAAAATTCTTATTCGTCTTAAAAGAAGGGTCTAAAACCAACGCATTCTCCCACTAGTCACCCATGGAACTGAAACATGGATCCAAACCAAACTGAGAACCATAAAACGTACATATGCAAGAACTATGCTCAGCATCACACGGAGAGATTACCAAACAGCACAGTATATTAGAGAAAAAACAAGAGTCAGGGATATCATAGAATCCATTTGAAAATTCAAATGGCAGTTAGCTAGTCATGATACAAGAATGTCAAGCAACCGATGGACATCACGACACACGCGATACTATGGCCAGCAAAATATAAAATAGCATAATGAACAAGACAATTTCAGAGAGTATTGTCTCGGCGACGCCCATAACTGAGAGATCTGGCGAATCTTGGGGAAGCTCTCTGTCCAACGATGGACGTTAAAAGGCTGATAACGATGAATACACGAAGATAAAGACATTTTTGTACATGCATTGTGAATATATGCATCTCTCTCTTTCTCTTTTATATATATATATATATATATATATATATATATATATATATATATATATATATATATATACTGACTTTCACTGTCAGATGATCGACGACTAAATGAACCAAGTAGTCAGCGTCACATGTTTCAATGACAGACTAAATTCCACAACAAACAACGTCATCAATTTTGCTGATGTCGTTACTATTTGCAACAATGATATCACATATGCTGAAACCGTCAAACTTTTAACAGTTTGTATCAACACAATTTATCATTCCGTCAAATATTCAACCATGTTCAATACCGGTACAGGTTGCCTCGGAATTTGCAACATTTTGAATATTACAACAGACAAGCAGCGCAAATTAGGTGAAACTTTCCTTTCTAATTTTTTTATGATTTTTGCAACTGAAAGAAAAACAAACAAAATATAAGCTACCACTCGCTGTAGCATTTATCAACTTCAAAAAGGCATTCGACTCAGTGGAAATCCCTGAGGTCATGGAGGCCATCACTCTACAGGGTGTAGACTCAGTATAAGTGCTACAACATACTTACAGTCACGGCAGCTCCTTTATCAGGCTACGTAAAGACTCAGACCCCTTTCAGCTCCAAAATAGGATAAGACTAGGTGATACCAGCTCACCTGAACTCTTTACAGCGTGCCTCGAAATGATCTTCAGAAGACTAGACGGAGAGAGTAAAGGAATCAAAATACATGGCAAATATCTGAACAACCTCAGATTTGTAGACGACACAGCCCTTTTTCGCAAAGAACCTACACGACCTCCAACTAATGACAGATGAACTAAACGAAGAGAGTAAGAAAGTCGGCCAACATATGAACTTCAGCAAGACAAAGATCATGTACAACAACCACATCAGGGATAAAAACGCTAAGATCGAAATCGAGGACACAGAACTGAAGAAAGTAGACCACTACATCCACCTCAGACAACGAATCTCCATGAGAACCTCAAAAGAAGAAGAAATCAAGAGAAGAATCACCCTATGATGGCAAGCCTTTGGCAGAGCAAGCTCAACCTCCAAAAACAAGATCCCTTTAATCCTAAAAAGAAGGATGTACAACCAATGGAGCTGAAACATGGAACCTAACCAAGAGACAAACTCACAAATTGAGAACCAGACAACGGGCACATAAAGAATTACGTTCAACCTCACATGGAGAGACCCCAAGACAGCTCTATACATCCAGGAGAATACAGAAGTCAGGAACATCATAGAATCGTTTGAAAATCTCAAATGGCAATAGGCTGGCCATTTTGCAAAAATGGTAGACAACAGATGGTTATTACAACTTATGATATGGATCACCAGAGATCACATGCGCAACCGAGGCTGACAGAGTATCAGACGGAGAGACGAGCCTGACGAATTCAGAAAGTACTGGCTCTGCGATGTCTACGACGGAGAAATGTGACGAATCCTGGGGAAGGTCTACGTTCAACGATGGATGTTAAAATAATGATGATGATGATGATGATGATGGGACTGATTTGTGTTGTGCAAACATGCAGGCATCTGAGGTCGTGACTGTCATCATTAAAGTTTGGTTCTATACACACATAAATATGCACGCTTGTATATGCATGTACACAGATACATATTTACAAATGAATAAAAATGTATGATGAGTGTTTCAAGCACTGAATGAGATGTATTTTCCAGGTATGTACAAATGTTTTCCAGCGAAAACCCGGTTTTAGTCGTGTATTCTATGTAGTCTTCAAAAAGAGCACACCACAGGGAACTTTTACAAACACAATATACGTATGTATATGGTGAAATTTTGTATAAACAACGGAGGAAACACATATTGGGTGTTTTGTAGAAAATGACCCAATATCATCAGCGAGATGAGAAGAATGGAGAAAAAAGCTTCTCAGAGCTTGAGTTCTCTGTATTATGTGGATATTGTGGGCTGTGTTTGAAGTTGTCTGGAAGTCGGATGGGAAGAAAGACAATATAATAAAACGCGTACATCACAGAATGACCTGCCACATAATAGGAGCAGCAATCGAACAACACTGTAAAACAACGTCCCGGTTTCTTCGACATTTCAAGATACATCGCAAGAATATCATTATTGCGGAATGGCTTCAATATAAACTATTTCACACAGGCACATTGCCGTTAGACACAGTTTAGCTTCATTGTAATAGGTATATATGCTGTTACATGCATATATGAGTTCGTGCATGAACTTTTGCAAGGTAGAACTGATGTATGCGTGCTGAAATCGGTATAAAGTGTTATTACTAATGTTCTTACTATTTCTAATAATAATGATGAGACATGATACTGGAAAGAAAGTGGGAAGGATAGGCTAGATGTGGTATGTATCTGCCTTCCAAACGGGTCAGAATGTGACATAAGGTCGGTTTAGTTTGGATGACTCTCACACATACGAGTGGCTGGTTCTAAAAATTGTCTAGTTTCGTCTTAGATATCAGGCAATGAATATTACTTTCCTCCTTGAATAAAGGCAAAAAATGGAATTTTCACCGGTTTGAACGTTCTACAGCTACCGAGATGGGTAAATATGCATTCAAACATATACGATCAGATAGTGTAATGGTTAGCACATCGAAAGGTCTCGTTCGATTTCCAGTATGAGCGATGGGTGCAAAAAAAATTTTCATTGGTACAGATATTCCTGCACACTCAGCAGGTAATTGAGTACACTCTAAGCTGTGTCATTAGAGTGTAGATATTCCTTGGGTTGACTTGTATCCTTCTACAAGGGAGTGGTCTTAAAAACTTGTAAGAATAAAGTCTTGACCAGACTCGAAACTTACAAAGATCACCAAGATGATGCATGCTAACGAAAACAGGACTTCATTAGTCGTTTACTCTCCTGTGGGCGTTGTCTCTCGAGAGGCAGGAAGTTTTACCTTATTCGCTCCCATAGAGTAGGGTGTAAATATGTTTCTTTGCCTGAATGATTCTTATATTCCGTGAATATTCAAGTAAAAAATCGAGAATAACATTAATTAAAGCAAAATGTCTACAATTTTGGACGTTACAATGTACACACACACACACACACACGTATATATATAATAGTATGTAGGTGTATGCCCAAGTTTCACACATACTCACATTTACACAAATTCTATCTCATACGTCTCTCTTCTTGTTCATCCCAAAAGGTCAACATTTGGTTGATTCTTACCAAATTTATGACGGTGAATTTAATGGAGAGTGTCACTGAGTATATAATTGTTAGACATGCAACCTCGAACTTGTAAACAAACAGGCAAATTAGGATTAGCATGTATCTATCTTGTAAACAAAACAAGAGAGTTGGTCTTGACATGAACTTCAGTGAAACCTATGTTGTGTGTAACAAATACGTGGAAGACAAAGATGCAAACATCAAAATCGAAAACACAGCGAAAGAACGTTGACCACTACAAATATCTATCTGGGACAATGGATATCCATGGAATCTTGAAAAGAAGAAGAAATCAAGCGAAGAATCACCGTAGGTTGGCAAGTTTTCGGTTGGGGAAAACTCAACCTTCAAGAAAAAGATGATCTGATTATTCTTAAAAAAAGTAGGTCAACAATCAAATGCATCTGATGGACACCTATAGAGCTGAAACATGGAACCTTACTAAAAGACTGACCGACAAACCATCATGAAAGATAAGTTCGGAAAATATCGACACTGCAATGCCCAAGATCGAGAGAACTGGCAAATCTCTGTCCAAAGACGGGCGTTAAAGAGCTGCTGTAGATAATGATAACGATGATGAAATCGATTGAAATATATTACTGAAATATTTGTATTTTCTGTAAATCATTCCTCATCAAAATTCACGTTTTTTTTTGTCAACGGTGGAAGTTTTCCAAATCTGCAAAATGTCAATTCCTGTCAGAGTACAGTGCTATCGATTGAGTGTCAGCCCTTCCTGCTGATTCTAGTTCTTCAACCAATTCCTTTTTTCCAACATTCCTGACGATTCTTGAGGCAGCCTACTAACAGATTTTGCTAGGGGTCCCTGTCTTTTACATGTTTACAGTAGCGTTATGTTGCTTAAATTGTTTAGCCGGTATTTTACAACTTTTCCTCACACATATTCTCGAACAATCCGTTTTCTCTGGTCAATTGATTGTCCTTCGATTTTTTTACATGATAACAACGTTATTCCGACGACAGTTAAAAGGTAGAATGTGTTTTCATATTCGGTATCCACGTAGATTGCTCTGGTCATTCTTGTAATCTCCAAGAACGTTTATAAATAGTCTTACAACTTATAATAATCCATAGAATATTTACAAACATTGGATATTGAACAACTGTAGTCATTAGAGATGGCGGAAAGTTCTATCCTTTTTTTTATACACGTGCATGTGTTTGTGTACATGTTTTTGTGTTCGAGCACTCACGGCTATACCGTTTTGTCTACAACCTTTCAAAAAGAGTGTTTTTCAAACTACTGAACAATTTTTTTCAACTCTTGGCGGGGGGAGGAGGGTTATTTTGATGGGTTTATTAATAATATCTGAATTCTCTGGATTATAGATATTTCTGAATGTTTTCAACTCTATCTTATATGTTTCCCAGTAGAAAATACCAGTGATGTCATAAATAAAATTTATTTGAGCCATATTCAATCTTCGATGGAATTCTTTTTACATGACTTCAAATTTTGACGCTACGGTCGTTCAATTATTGACTGTGATGGCGAGTTGATATCAATTTTTAAGACGTTGAATAATTTTGGCGCATAATTAATTTTGTTTAAAATATTTTGTGCAATACTGGTAATTTGGGGTAGATTCAACAATAAGAGATACACCACTTGTATATTTTCAAGAGGGTTGAATACTCATTTGCCTCCCTATACTAGAGAATGATTTGTTGTAATTCTATGTGCCTGTATGTACCCTCACTCTCCGCTGCATGGATAACAAAAATATCCATTTTCTTCATTTGGACATTATATATCAGTGTTATTTTCGTGAGTTCCGTCTGCTCTATCTTTGTTTTGTATTTATTCTTTGAGGTAAATCAGCTGTGGTTTCGTGCAGTTTGGATGTTAGGCATATAACCTTTCTTCATCTTCTTCAACCTCTCAAGGTAAGACGCAAGATGTACAAAACGCGGGATTCCCTAACCGACATGCGTAATGCTTCACACAAGAAATTCATACTATAAAAAGGTACATCATGTTCCGTTAGAGAATACGGAATGTTTTGTCTATTTGTGTGTTTGTCCTTGTCTCGCAGAAATGGATGCTTAGTAATTGTGAAAAGGTTAGGCATGACCTTCATGCCTTATTGATTTCTATCTGCACACTTTCGCATTGAAACAACGATGTTTTACTGGAAGAAGAAGACGAAGAAGAAGAAGACGAAGAAGAAGAAGAA
Organism: Thysanoteuthis rhombus; assembly: GCA_963457665.1. Lineage (NCBI taxonomy): Eukaryota > Metazoa > Mollusca > Cephalopoda > Oegopsida > Thysanoteuthidae > Thysanoteuthis > Thysanoteuthis major. The sequence continues at coordinate 13,043,911 of OY735232.1, read as the reverse complement.
GAAGAAGAAGAAGAAGAAGAAGAAGAAGAAGAAGAAGAAGAAGAAGAAGAAGAAGAAGAAGAAGAAGGTGCTGTTATACTGCAATATACGACGAAGATGCTGAAAAATAGCCTTGGGAAAACTTGGCATTCTTTTAGAAACTTTTCTTGAGAAATGTTTTTATGACGATCAAAGTTTTATAAAACAAAATCGAGCCATGACTCGAGGGATAATGAAATTATGAAATTATAGCTACTCTTATGTTCATAATTCGCCGTGACAGTCAATAATTAAACAACTGTAGCGTCAAAATACAAAGCCATGCAAAAATTTCTATCGAAGAATAAAAGTGGTTCGAAAACATATTATGTATGACATCACTGGCGTTTTCAACTGGAGAACATCTAAAAAGCAAAAAAAAAAAAGCATCTAGAAATATCTAGATTCTGGAGAATCTAGATCTTATCATTAAACCTGTCAGAATAATGAGCAATTTATTTTCAAAAGAAACAATACAACCCCCGACATTTTCAGACGGGGTTTGGTGAACGGTACGACTAGGAGCGCTGGAAAAAACAAATAAACAAACAAACGAACAAATAAACAAACAAACGCACAAATACACAAACATATAAAAAGCGATATAACCTTCTGCCATGTTTGATGGCTGCGATTGTTCAAAGTCGCAAGATATTCAAGATTATCAACTCTGTGATGAGATTTATAGCTTACTCTATGGAAAACTGTTAGGGTAGGCTTGTCATCTGCAGGAAAAAACTTAGTAGGAATAAGTGTAAAAAGGCGATTATTTCAGGGGGATTTTCTGTCCCCTCAACTATTTTTAATAACCATGATACCAGTAAACATAATCTTGAAAAACGACAAAGAATACCAACTATCCAAAACAAAGGGAAAAGTCAATTACTTCATGTACATGGATGACATAAAGTTATTTGCAAAGAAGTGAGAGGGGCTCGAAATGCTGTTCAACATAGTTAAAGAATACGGTGATGACATGGGAAAAGAGAAATGCGTGCTATTAGTAATGCAAATGTGACTCGATAAAACAAGAAGTGAAAGAGAAAATAGGTAGAAGATGTTCGATACAAGGTTTGAACTTCAGCAGTATCGGCTGTACGATACACGGGACCATTTCTCATGCACAGAGTATAAAGTCCAATCAGTGGACCGGCGAACGAGGGAATTTACGACGATTTATAAGGCTTTACACACCAGAGATGACACGGACTGTATGTGAAGATGAAGGAATGTGGTAGAAGACTTATCAGCATAGAAGACTGTATTCAAATAGCTAAAACGGGGTTAGAAAAGTATGTGCAAACATGCAGTTAATACATTATGATAGGCGCTAGAAGCAGTTGCAGCGAACAACAATAAAGTATCAAATGAGGGAGTTGGAAAGAAGACAACAAGAAAGGAAAATAGAAAAAGGTACACAGGGAATTCGAAAGAGAGATGGAAAATATCACAGACGAACGATCATAGTTTCGTAAAAGACACATGAAGAGAGAAACAGAATCCTGGCAACCCAAAACAAATTCATCGGGATAAACTATGTCAAAGCGAAGACCGACAGAACTTGGAAAAATAGCAAATGCCACTTTTGCAGCGGAAGGGATGAGACTGTGAATCATAAATATTGAATGTAGATAGAGTACAAAAACAGGCACGACAGGGTAGCAATTTTTATACACTGGGAACTACGCAAACCACCAGGATTCAACCATATATTCAGATGATACCAGCACAAACGAGAGACTATCGAGGGATGTAAAAGCCACAAATCACCCTGAGACTCTGACATCCAAACCGACCACCCCATCAAAGCTAGGGGACCGGGTCTGGTAATCGTGGACAAAGGAAAGAGAACCTGTTGAACCATGCCAAACATGACTGTGCCCGCAGGCCACATAGGGGGAATGAAGGAAAACTACTGGGGTCTGCACGAATACTTAGGAGAATATTGAAAATATGAGACATGCGATCTCCAGTCGTCAGCAACGACATAACAGCGAGCATGGAAAAGGTACATGTATGCGAAGCGGGAGGAGATTGGTAGAGTACGAAGCAAAGCTTTACTGTGATGTGTGAGAACTCTGAGAGTACGCTGAGAAGATGAAACGAGATAACTATGTGGAACCTTCAGATCTGGACTAACCACCTTAGCTACGCATGAAGACTTCCTTTGATAGCTGTGAACAAGGACAAAGAAAAGTCTACAAGATTGTAGATATGGTATATATCTACTAACATAAGGAAAATAGCGGTAAACAACAAATAGGGGGAACAAACAGAAAATGTTCTTTGATATATTTCTTCTTACACAACACAATCAATGAAAAAAAACAAACAATTATTTACACTATGTACACATGCAAAAGTAGCTACAACGGGAGAAATATTCTGATGTACAAGAAAAGAACTAATGAATTCACTTAGTTTGACATTGATTCTGGGTACACCATGTAAGTGCTTCCCCCATCCAGAACAAACAATATAGAGCTATCCGCGCAAAAAGCGTGGAGAACTCAGATAAAGGCCAGCGATTTTGAAAGATCGGCCTTGTTGCAATTTACAGAAATTACCTCAGGTGACCTCTAGTGACCTCAAGCATCAACCTCACATTGCCCATAACTTTCATCGAGTAAAAATGTACCCCTATGCATAAGCTCTGCATCCTATGTGCAATATGATGACAAACTTGGAAAATTCGCCAGAGATGACCAAAAATTCACAAGTAGTGACCTCGAATGACCCCATCGAAATCCCATTAAATACATTGGCCGTGAAAGAATTTACCACTATGTCAAATTACAGATTTATAGGTGCAAAATTGTGGGTAATAACAAAAAATAGCCTCAGGTAATCTCAAATGAATTCTGAGGTCAATATAGCATCGCCTTTGACCTTCGCTAAGAGAAGATTTACCGCTTTACTAAACTATAGCTACATAGGTGCAAAATCATTGCCAAAGGATTGAGTAGAAATGACCAAAATGACCTTTAGTGACTTTGAATGACCTCCAAGGTCAACCTCACTTGGTATGCTACCGTGAAAAGATATACCGATATCCTAAGTCTCAGCTTTCTTGCAGCAAAATTGTGGCCCACAACTCTAAAAATTGACTAAAAATGACCAGAAATTACGTCTGAAGACTGCGAATAACCTCCGAGGTGAACATGGCCTATGTTTCAGGTTGATCTTTCTACATATACAGAATATCAGATCGATGGGCCGGTTCATTTCTGCATAGAATATGCGCGGATAAAGACACAAACAAATAAACTAACAAAAAGCCCAAATATTACTATAGATTTATAAACTTCTGTTACTGATTGGTCCCCCAGTTCACCTAACGACTGGATGAAACAAATCAAAAAATACCAATCCCTCCGCGGAGATATAAATTATGCTAAATAAATGTACGCTTGCTTATTTCAACACTTGAAACAGTTTGCTATCTCTCACGGGAAGATTGTTCTTTAAATAAGGAGCACTAAAACAAATAAAAATCAAATAGCTGCAACTCTGTCCTCAAAGAGAATGTTTCATCTAGATGTCTGCTTCATACGGTTAAACAAGTAGACGAAGATTCAGCTCGGCTAATCCGGCGGACCTAAAGTGAAGACCCTATTTAGCATTATTCTTACAAAGTAAGTTGAATCTCTCGCTAAATATTTGAAAAGTCGCTAAAAAGATGTTTTGGGGGTCAAATTAGTAACCACTGAAAATTTAGTGTCCTTAGCTTTTGTCATTCATGAGTTAAGCGATGATAGAGAGACAAACCTACATTTGACAAATAAAAGTAAGATGATAAGTACGTCAATGTCAGTGAATAATAATAATGCAGAAATCAATTGAATTTTTAAAAAGATTTTGTCGTTCATGCTCAAGATAACTTCGAAGGGAAGGAATTTAATGCAATATAAATGTTTGGACATGTGTATAAGTCTTTTTGATTATCTGAGTTTCATGATATTCTGTTGTGTCTTTCTCCCTCATACAGTCAGCGTTTCGGTAAACATTGCTCTTTTTCACGTTCCATATTATTGTAATAAGCAACAGATAGGCAATTTGTGCTCCCACTCATAATCTTTGCCAATGTTTATGTTTCAGAAAAAAAAAACGCATAAATTATATCATTTAACAATGATAAAACATCAGAAGATTCATAATCATGTTTTTTTATCTGTGTAAAACACATGAAAGGATCTACCGGAAAAATGAATTTCTTGCCAAAAAAAAAGAAGGAAAGTAACATTGGTAGGTGGAGTAAGTTTATAAATATGAATATCTCAAAATCTCTACTGCACCAGAAATACAGGTAACTCAACATTAATTCCATAAACAATGTATGTATCTCTTTAGTAACCTTGAATTACTGAAAGAAGAGACTGGCCCGAAAGGAATATAACTGATTAAGCGTTTTGTTGTGAATAGATTCACTAAAGAGAAATGACGAATCAACGAGTATGAACTTATTGACTATAACTTTGAAAAGAGTCAGTAACATACCAACTTTGTTTCAGAAAATTTTAACGCTTCTATTCATCTTTGTTTTGGTCACGTCATAGAAGAGATCGGCTAAATCGTCGTGACTACAACTAACATGAATAGAATTCGAATCGTCCAAAACATAGTTGGTATGTGTGTATGAACTTGTCAATAAGTTGAATTATATAAAGACGGACAAGACCCGTCAAAATAGCAAATGCAAACTGGTTAGAACTAGAGAAAAGTCCAATCATGTAATAAGTGAATGTGAGCAGTTGGTGCAGTAATCTGGGACTTCAAGATTCGGACGAATCACCGAAACCAGACCAGAAAACCAGATCGAAGTATCGTCAAATAGACGAAGCATTACCAGACAACGAATTTCTCAGTACCAGCAGATCACAGAGTTGAAAGTAAAAGTGAAAAACAATGAATATTTGTGGGAGCATTCGGAGAAGTCCCAAAGAGTCTAACAAAAAGTTTTTAAGAAATGGAAATCTGGGGAAGAATCGAGACCACCCAAACAATGGCATTACTGAAAACTTCTACATTACTGAGTGTTAAAGACAGGCATAAACACTTGAGTCGAGATACTCTCTTTCTCGATTTTCTTTCTTTTTTTTCTATCTCTTCCTCTCTGTCTTTCTTTCTTCCTTTCTCTTTTCAAACTAAGTAGAGGAAAGTAATAAAGACGAGGAAAAGGAAAAATGTAAGAAGAAAGGAAACTATGGGAAAGGGGAAGGGCAACAAAGGTCAGTGCAACCCCCGCAATGACTTTGGGATTTTTATTCTGAGTATCTATTTTCAGAATGAGGGTTGCTTCATGACATTCTTTTGCCAACACGTAATCGCACGGCAGAAAAAATGTCAGAAAAATGTGCGAGTGTAAAGGTAGGTACCAGGTATAAGGAATCACTCAGGCAGGTAAACGCTCGTTGGGTGGCGAGAAAGTGGTGTGACGTAAGAAAAATGTTGAGTATTTAATCAGCAGAGGTTGTTGGGAAGATCAGCTAGTATTCAAATGTACTCGGGAATTGGAGTTTCCACTTTATTTCCAAAGGATTTCAATTGTGGACTCTTCGTGTGATTTTCTTGTGGGACAGGAAAACTGGTGCAATGCTTCATTACTTTGTGCTCATTCATACCATGTCGCGTCAATAACAAATCAAGGCCAATCAAAGGGTTCAGGGGGATTGTATCCCTTTTTGTAGCCCCTTTTTGTGGCACCTTTTAGCTCTATGGCTTCTGTTTTTTTAGCGTGATGCAGAGATTGGTCTCTTTGAAGAATTGATAGGGGTCGTCATGGGAAGCTCGCTACTTCTTGAGACAAATTCTACATGATTGATCTGAATATACGTTTTGATGGAAGCTTAGACAAATTTTTCCATTGATTCATCCAGTCACAGCAACATTCTCAGATGGATAGTTTTTAAAATGATAGAATGAAGACGATTTTGAGAGCAGGCTTAAGTAGAAAATTCGAGTACATGCAGAAGCAGATCAGTGTCAGTATGAATTGGTGTATATTAATGTTTTCCACGTCGTACAAAACCCGAAATCTTCCCATCATAGGAATCCATAAGCCTACAGGTGCGACAAACTGGAACCGACACGCTGTGTAGAAAGGTAAATTCAAATAATAAGGATAAGGGTCAAGTCTCACCGAGGGGCTCATTTAAAGCACCGTACCGATAAACCAGATAGTCATTATCATCATCAGCAGACTTTTAGCGAAGGTTGTTGGACAAAGACCTTCCCCAAGATTCCTCAGACCTCTCTATCATGGGCATCGCAGAGCCAGTACTTTCTGAATCTATCGTTCCTGTTACGCCTTCTTTCTGTTGGCCACAATTTCGCATATGATCTTTTGAGATCCACGTTGTGAGTCGTGATTTCCATCAGTTGTCTGACGGTCTTGCAACATGTCCAGTTTATTGCCATTTGAGTTGTCTAATGGTTTTCTATGATATCTCGGACTCCTGTCATTTTTCTAGATACTGCACTATCTTATGATCTATCCATGTGAGGTTGGGTATGATTCTCTCATGTGCACGTTACATGGTTCTCAGTTGGTTAGGTTCCATGTTTCAGCTCCATAGGTGACAATCGGTAGGATACATTAGATGTATAAATAAGAAAATGATGTCTACATTGCAGAGGTACCCCAGAACGATAATTCGTCTCGTTGTGAATTCAAAATTGGTTTAATCAGATCTTTATTTAAATCTTTAGCGAACCTGCAAGCCTCAGTAGAACACAGAATTATGAAACATTTCTGTTTGCTGGCCTCAAGTGACACTGGAGTTATCGGAGATTATAAGTGGTGATCCTCCTTTTGTCGCCGATAAATCAGAGGGATTCTTCAGTGCTAAATTTCATATCAGAAAGAAACAACAGTTGGTTGAGATATCTCAAAGGCCTTTAGCTTAAAATAGCGATGGGAAGGCCGAGATGCAACGGTCCGAGATAACTGCTAAACATCGTAACTCAGGTCATGAATCTATCGTGATGATGTGTAAAATTCTGTGTGACAAAAAGTGAGGTGATGCGATGATTTGGATAAAGTTCAAATGTTCAGGTAGCGTGACACTAAAAAGCAAACCTTGTGGAAGGATTAAGTCTTAACAATGGACTTCAAATGACTGCTGCTGCAGCTGAAATATTTCACGCAAAACAATTCTGAGGCTTACTAAACATGATCCATACAGATCTTACGCGGACATATTTACCTATTTATTTGCCGGATAAATTCTCCACCAAATGAAACGATTCCACAAATAATTCAAGAAAATATTAATTTCATCATGAAGCTCTCGATGGAAAAATTAAAAATTTTTGATTTGTTTGATGAAGAAGAGATTAGAGATGCTTGGATGAACTGATATCTAAAAAAAGAATATCATAAATTGATACTGATAATGTCTACTTGTGATGAAAGGGGGAAAAATATCCATTTCATCCAAGATGAAGAGAGGAATATGCGTAATCTACGTTCCATTTTATTAATAATAATTCTCTTGATGAAATATCTGGATATTAGTTTATAAAAAAATTATGGTTGTATTGGAATTATTATTAAATGATTTCTGAGAAAAAATACTGAACACGTCTCGGTGGAAAAGTCAATTGTTTCAAATAGCGGGTGGTAGTTATTTTTATCAGCCAAAATGTTTTCATTAAGAGGAAGAGACCACTATTAAATTCCATGATTCCTGCATTTATCTCTGTAATTCATTGAAATATTCTATCTATATGATTTTGTACAATAATCGGACTTCTATTTATGAATATAACCGTTAATCGCCAGTGTATTTATTTTGAATGATGCCATAAGAGGGGAAACAAGACAATACTTTTCATCTGTGTCAACAAACCACTTTATCTTCTTGGCTATATATGTTTCGACCGTTCTCAAATGGCTTCAAAGATTCATAAGATGAAAACGAAATCTTCTAAGAAATCAAAACGAATCAGACAAACCAAACGAGTACTAAAGTATCCTTTGAAATAGGCAGACTGTGAGATAAACGGAAGGATGACAGCACCGAACAGAATAAATTACCAAAGGTTGTCGTCTTCACTTCTGCCTTTCAGCTATGAATTAATTTTGAATCGTGAAAATATTTTGCCATCAGACTGGATAGAAAAATATTCCTCTGATAGGTCAAATATTTCACCCGGCTTTCAAAGGGAATTTTTATTTTTTAATGTTTTATTTTAGATTTCTCTGTGTGTAACTGGGTTTAACCTGTAATATATGCTATCCAAGACCGAAAATACAACAACATTTGGATAGCGGGTTTTGTTCATAAAAGAAAAATCATAAATCATACAGATTGTATGAGAAATAGACTTTCATTATTTCTCAATATTTGTCTGTCTGTCTCTCTCACACACATAGACACACACTGATACAGCCACACTCATACACGCACCTATTCGCTTTCTTTTACATGCACATTAGTTATCAGATAAATCTGGTCCAAAAATACATGATAGCATATTCTGTATAAAGCTAATGGTACATTGTTGGTCAGCACAACATAATTCAAATTTTCCAATATTTCACTTATTTTGCTGCTTTTCCGAATTACATAACTCTATAGAAGATATGCTGGAGATATTCCAAATGATATTTCAACACTGCATATAACACTTGACATTGTTTCATGAAAATTGCACGACTACCTTGAAGAGACTTCTACACATTTATGAATAGAGCAAGAATGATGAGAACGAAAAAGAGATAAATATGCAAATAGATATAGAAAAAAGCATATTAGTGAACACATACACTCACGCACACATGCACACACATACACATACACTCACACGTACACACCCACACACTGCATGAACACGCAAACACACAAAAAGAGGCAGGTAAACGGACAGACAGACCATCGGATGTAAAACTACTTGAGTAGAATGATCAGCACATAAACATATTTAAGTGCACTCATTTTGTTTTACGGTAAATTTGCTAGATGTGGGGCATTTTAAAATTTACCTGGACATTGGATGATCTTGTTATATGAGGGCGAATTCAAAGCGTCTGCTCGTTTTTGATAATTTGTACCTTTTTAGCTCAGAATTGTGGTGCAAGAGGTTCTGATATAGGACCAAAGCGTTAAGGTGGTTATCCATTATTAAGGTTATTTGGTGTTTATGAATTCGTCTTTTGAGGCACCTAGCTATCTTTCCTATGTAGATTGAATTAAAATTTTGACTGGGTACTTTGTAGATGCCTGCTTCGGAGAGGATTAGTGTATATTTTCCTAATAATGTTTTTGATAGTTGAGAATTTTTCTCATACGAGGTGTATAACAAGATCTTATAGTTTTCTCTGAACAATGTAGTTATTGAGTTGGTTTTCTTTCCTATGTTGGCCATGTGTATTCTAAGCGCCTTTTTTTGTCGTGCATTCTGTATGAAAAAGTATTGGTAGTGAAGAAATATGGAAGATTCCTCAATGGATTCCTCCTCACTTTCTAAGTGTTGGGGTGCAGATTCGGAGTGCCCTTAGGTTTTTGTTTGCAGCCTTGAAGAACACACTGTGTTGTAGAGTGCTGTTGGCTCTGTGCAGTAGCATGTCAAGAAAAGGTCTAAGAGTTTTAGCAATTATCCAAAGAGAATATACATATATATATATATATATATATATATATATATATAGAGAGAGAGAGAGAGAGGGGGAGAGAATCACTTTGCATTGTTAAACAGGCTGATAAAAGTGTGCATACGCCTATACTTATATTATATACTGTACTATCACTGTTGTTCCAGTTGGTTACATTACTGCCTTTTCTACCTTTTCCCACTTTTCTGGTGGCGTGACTCGGACTTTGACTCCGATCTGCACAGACCACTCTACTGTCGGATTACTTTTCTGGAGATGGAGGTAGACCTCTACAGTTGGCGCAAATCTGCTTCTGTTGGAGTTCCTTGGTTCTGGGCTTAGAGTTGCACAGACATCCATACTGTCGTGATTCTCCTTCAAAAGGACGTCAGTACCTTATGGTCATCTCTGCATCTACCAACAACAGGATGTTCCTGTGGTTTAAATACACACGTCAGCTATATTGCTGGAATACTCCCACAAAGTGGTCGACCTATATTGCTTGCTAGAGCATCTCTCATGAGACAGAAACTAAATAATACAAGCACTCAAAGTATTGGCTCTGCGAAGGTTACACTCTATAACTTCATTGCACTGCTGGAAAGCTATTCTGCGCACGGGCTCCACCGTCTAAGGTCCTATGGTCAAGGAAAACCGTTTCAGAATCTTCGTTTGCTAAAACCAAGCAATTCATAACTTCACACACACACACACACACACATATATATATATATATATATATATATATATATATATATATATATATATATATATATATATATGTGTATAGTCTTGAAAGTTTTACATCTTTAAACTCGAAAGATGTAAAATAATTCTTCAAGTCATTTCGGCCAATTATTCCCAGATGTTAAACCAATTAATCTAGGAAAAGGGTTTTATATTTCACTCAGAATTAAATATTACAGTACTGTGTGGAAATTTTTGTTGTTGGGATCATCACATGCTTACCATGTGACAGTTTCGGGGATTTGAAAACAAATCAGTTGTATAAACATGGCTGCGCAACAATGTTGATTAAACTGCACCTCCCCTCAAGTTATAAATTTTGATAATTAGCTTTGATTCATCACTTTTAGGGTCGTGCTATAATACATGTAGTTTGTCATTATATATATATATATATATATATATATACATATATATATATATATATATATATATATATATGTGTGTGTGTGTGTGTGTGTGTGTGTGTGTGTGTGATAGATATATATTGTGATATCTGACTAAATGTAGAGAAAAAATGTACTTAACATGTCCGAAAATGAAACTAGTACATTCAAGTAAATAACCGGTGATGAAAGAAAATTTAAGAATGTTTGCGTTTGCATTTTACTGTTTACATTAAAAACTTTATTTATTTAATGTGCAACGGCAAATAATTTGGTTAGATAAAGATATAGAAAGGCAGAGAACAGAAAGTGATTTAGTAGATCAAGCAAAAATACGAAGAAAAAAAAGAGAAAGAAAACGTGCAAAGAACGATGAGTTTGTAAGCATCAGTTTTAAGAGTTTTCTACAGTTCGTTTTGAAGATAAGTCTAGAACCCCTTCTGCGTCAATAGTAAAGTCATGTGAGCTTGTACGTTGTTGCAATGTGATCGTGCGCATTTTTTTGCATTATTTGTTATCAGTTTTAATCTGCGTTGCCCAGTCGACTTGTATGGAATGTAATCGACTCGTTTCTTTTCATCTTTATTGCACAGCGCCTAAAGTGGGAAAAATGTGGATTGGGGCAGAGCATTTGTTAACACGAGACTCAAGACGATATTTAATACAATGATTGTTGAACAAGCTGTACATGAAGTGCTAACCTAAAATTTGATCATGAAAAAAATGTCTGCACTACACATGGTTTGTACGCGCTCTTCAAATCTCCGTATATACCAGACGGGCATGTCGCCTAGGCATTATCTATTTGGTACTTACCGGGCACATATGCTTAGTATAGCAGATGATAGCAGTTTTAGAGTGATTTGTTTCAAAATATGGCCTTTTACATCATACAGCGATCGATTATGTTGCAACGTTATGGGTATTAAATCTTTCCACAATTTATTTTCAAAAGAACCGTAATCAGTGTATGTCATCCAAATCAATCTAGGCCATTAGAAAAGCGTCTTTACGCGATAAGATGGGAAAGTAAAAAACAATCCGTATTGCAAGGTAGTTCACTATACCCAAATCTATCCAAGACCGAAAATATGGCATCTTCATCCGTTTGGGTCGTCAAGGCAGAGCACTCAGAAGAAGGCTACCAAGAGAAAGCGATCAGTTATTCAGATTTGGTATACGGTCATCTTTTTATATGACTTTTCCTTTGTTCAAATTCTAAACTGCGGTTCAAATGGCTTTGGAGATTGACCTACCAAGAGTTTTATTTGAACCACTTGGTTCCCGCTATCGAACGTAGTGGATTTTTGTTCATAGCGTTGGAAGCAGTTTGGAGCAGTAATGGTTCAAGGCTTCCGGAATGCGTCAGGGATATCAGCTAGGAATCATACCCAGACTTCTCACAATATTCATTGACAGTTATTCGTACAAGAATGTAACCATTTCCTTGGAAGATTGAATACTATTCCATGCAGCCAAAAGGAATAGAGAATGGCACATCAAAAATGATATTAAACGACTCATGGCCAAATCAAAATCATTGGAAGAACCATTTTGATCAAGTCTGGGTTATTCTGGGTCGAGAAATAAGTAAAAGGTTCTGAAAACAAAAAAAAAACAAACAAAAAAACAAACAATTTGGTTTGTGTTTTGAATTCAGCCTGATCGGATACCCCACTAAAGAAGATAGCAGATCTGATAACTGCGATACCTAAAAGCGTAAAAAAACCACTCAGTGGCAAGTTCACCCAATTTGAGTTTGCATGATTAAATATTCATGGAATCTTTTCGATCATTAGATGAAGAATTTGGTAGAAATACATGTGTCTATTTACTTTGTAGATATATGTACTCCTCTTCCCTTACATGCAGGTGTATGCGTATGTTTGCTTGTGTATGTATGCCCCCCTCCCACAATCACACACACACACACGCACACACATATATGTATATATTTATGAACATACAGTCCAGAAAATAAAACCACGATCGTAGGAGATAAGTAAAGAGAGTCTATCTCATCTTGTGTCTCATCTAGTTCATTGCTTTAGACCGGCACCTTCGCCTTGAACCTTAGAAGGCAAAGAAGAAATGTTGAAGTGGGAAAATGCGGAAGGAACAAAGATAACCGAGAAGAGGAGAGAAGGAATGGAAAAAAAAACGAAGGACCAAATAAAGAGAGAGGGTTTCAGAGAGACGTTGAGAGAGAGAGAAAAAGGAATGAATGATGAATGAACTATAGAAAAATAACGCTGTTAGCAAAACATGAAGAAAGATCAAAAGACAGAAGATCGAAAAAAAACGATAAAATTTGCTTAAGGAACGAATATAAAGAAAGATGGAAAGAAAAGTTGAAGAATTCAATGAGAGGTATAGGAAAAGGTAAATCCAATAGACACAAACAATGAGCAATCAAGTACGAACGGAAGTCAGCAATATTTCAATGATGTCATCGGATGTAACCCCTGACAGGGATGTAACCCCTGACAGGGATGTAACCCCTGACCCTGACAGAAAAATATCTCTTTGTAATCATTGTGGCACATGAGACAGCCTTGAAGGTTCAATAATGTGCGACTTCGAATCCACGGTCATATATATATATATATATATATATATATATATATATATATATATAGAGAGAGAGAGAGAGAGAGAGAGAGAGAGAGAGAGAGAGAGCACTACCATGTGATTCCAACTGAAAAGGTAGTAATCGATTCAGTGTTTGTAACTCTCTTTACCACTCACAAAACAAAGCTGGTATTAAAAAAATACAGTCTCGAATAAGATATTCAGATGTTTAGATTCTATTTATTCTATCAAAGAGGTGCAACTTCAATGGACAAAATTCGGTGTCTTGTCACGTGTTTTTTTTAAATACTTTGTGAAATAAAAAAGACGAATTAAAACTGTTTATTGGATACAATTACGCGTATGTGAGAGTCAATATGGCTTAATGATCAGGGAGCCATTCTCAAGAGGTATTGATTGCATGATCATCACTCACTGACTGCACAATGAGTATGACCTTGTGCCAGAATTGGAAAAGTCCATCACATCGAGGGATTCTATGCGACCAGAAGATAAATAAAAAACACTTATTAAATTTCAATCTTGAGCGATGCAGAAAATCCAACTGAGATAAGAGAAGTTTGGGGGATTGAAGCAAGAAAATAATATTTTTTCTGAAGTCAGAATCGAAAAAAAAGGCCGGTCTACAAAAACATGATCGATGTACGAAATAGATAAGAACGCTCTGGTTTTGCTGTACCCATAGGAAAATTCGTTTTCTTATATATATATATATATATATATATATATAACGTCCGTGTTATACATGCTTGTATTTATATGTAAGTATACACTTCAATATATATGTATGTGTATACGAAGCTATGAGGCCACGTATGTTTGAGGGGCTGAACTTCAGAAATGCCACCTTCACATGCAAGTACATGGTGGAACTAAACCAGTGATACAAGTGTAACATATATACAGCTTGAAGAAATGTTATGTTTATCGTGGTTATTAATACATAGACATTTTAGCTTTAGATTATAAAATTATGAAATATTTGTTTTTGCTTTATTTGTAAAAATGGTTTTGAATCAAACAAAACTGCACAGAAATCTCTTTAAGTCTAGCCATTTTGCATGCTCTGAATATATGCAGATACTTACCGCTGCTGCAGGAATTGAACCTACGATCAAAAGATTTAGCTCAATGGAACGAGCAATGCTACGTTGAAACGGCTACGTTGAAACGGCTACGTTGAAACGGCTACGTTGAATTAGTCGTAGGTTTGATCCCTACAGCAGCCCCATTTTCTTTGATTTTTATTCTATTTACATAGTCTCGGCCAAATGAGAAGATCCTTCCTATCACAAAACCTTCTCATATCAAACCAAACTTGGCTCTCATCTACACTGATAAAAACATTTCCCTTACCACTACTACTAAACAATCAAACAACACAGATATATCCCAATTTCTTCCGTATACCTCAAACGTGTAAACATCAAAAAAGGTTGTAAACCGCTGCAAATTTTCCCCTGAAAAAGACGGCTTGAAATGCATCAATACATGGCCATAGAATATCAAAGGATTCTAGAGACGTATTATCCGCTTCCTCTTAAGTTTTTTCTGTTCACTGTCTGTCACTTTCATTGCTACGTACATACATACATACATACATATATATATATATATATATATATATATATATATATATACATATATATATATATAGAGAGAGAGAGAGAGAGAGAGAGAGAGAGAGAGAGAGAGAGAGAGAGAGAGAGAGAGAGAGAGATTTACCACCATTAACAAAATAGAAAAAAATCTTCCTTCCCACACAACTAAAATTCTGGAACTACATGAAAATATGCGGATTGATAAACTTAAAACTCTCTCCAAACGGACTCTGTACTAAATCCTAACCACATCGAGCTCTTACCCCATAATCCTTTCAGTCCTAATTACTCTATGCATGTGAACTCTGACCTTTTAAATTACAAAAAAATATTGAGACAAGGTGATACCATTTCACCCAAACTCTTCCCAACCTGCCTTGAGGTAATCTTCCGAATCCTTGTCTGGGAGAACAAAGGGATCTGAATAGACGGCGAATTCATAAGTAAACTCAGATTGCTGATGGCACCCCCCTTTTTGATAAGAACCTTTATGATCTCCAAATAATGTTAGACGAACTAAATGAAGAAAACAAGAAAGTTGAGGACAAAGACACAACGATCAAAATCGAAAATGCAGAGTTCAAGAAAGAAGACCACTCCATGCTCAACTTTCACGAACAAGAAAATCGCGTTAGTCCTAAAAAGAATGACGAGGTAGACAAATTTAGAAATTACAGGCTTAGCGATGCCCATGATAAAGAGGTCTGGCGAATCCCACGGAATATCCATGTCCAACAACGGACACTGAAAGACTGATGATGATGATGATGATGATGATGATGATGATGATGATGATGATGATGATGATGATGATCCTTGCTGGCACAAACAACTCTCCCCATTGTCTTACCTTTCCTTTTATCTTACTCACTAATAAGCGATTGCTTGCTAATTGCACTTCTAAGTCAAAGTGTACTTGAAGAGTTGACGGAACGGAACATCACCTTTCTTAATTGTAGCGGATATTAGTTCAAAGACATAAATCCCATTAATCCATAATGTGATAGATACTTTAATAAACACAAAAATCCTTATCACAATAAAATTAAAACTACCTATTACTTATTTTTTGTAAAAGTTGATTTCATCAAAACGATAATAAGAACCACTGCCTCTTTACATTGAAAAGTTTATACAGTCTATGAGTCATAAAAAAAAAAAAAAAAAAAAAAAGAGTAAATAGGTAGTTTCATTCGCTTATTAAGCAATTTCTCCGATTCGGCGTAACACATATAACAATCTTATATTATAACACTTTTCCGTTTGGGAATTATGAACTTTTCCCAAAGATATTGATATTGAAAATAAGACCTTCTTCTGATATAATAAACCATTTTCTTCTTAACCGACAAATTTTGCAAGGCGAAGAGGGTCCAAATTGATGTGAAAATGTATTTTGGGACCATGTTATTCAGCTTATTGAATTGAAGTTCTTGGTCTATTTTTTGACAGTCCTTCCTCTCTCCAACCACATAATTAATTATCAGTATAACGTTAATACACAGGAAATGTTTCTACAAGTGTTATTAATACATACTGCAAAGTTTTAAACATCTGTGAATTATATTAATGACAAAAAAGTGATATTGGCTTGCCGACAGCGGAATGCCCCAGCTGGACACTAGCGAGCTGCAGTGGGGCTGTCGGTGTCGACACACAACTAATTTACCACCAGGGTCGCCAATGGCTTACGTGCTGAGAAGATTATCAACAAAAAGTAATAATTAAGAAAAAAGTAATCAGTATAGAAGCGTTTGTTTCTATGTAGAAATGAACCTTTTCTTAAAAAATTAAATGCACGAAAATATATTGACATGGATAAATTCTAAAAATGTAAAAAGTGTTACCCCTGCCCTTATGAAAATTTACAATTCTTCCGCCTACGTGAGACTAAAATGAAAACCTTTAGATTATATTAAATCTGAAAAACTAAAGAAGCACATTGTTACATTAATCCAAGAGGATAGTTGTTCATTCCGTTAATAAGTTCTTAGACGTTAATGCAATTAATCCAATAGATAAATGTAATATTAAATCGTCTGTTCAGTATACCACATGAAATCTTACTTTCCAAGACCCATGAGGTGCGCTTGGCTGCAAATGTTGCTATATTTATGCTTTTCTTGTTTTAAACAGCGCAAAAATGCAACATTTAACGCTATTTTATAGCCAATTCTGGCGAATATAGCTATTTTCCACTGTCAAAATGGCCTGAAAGACTAAAAGCAACTTTTTAGCGTCTTATGGCGTTTTTTTTTACGCTTTTTGAGGTCAATTTAGCGCGATTTTTTTAGTTGGCAACACTGGTCAGCTGGTCAATTCCCTGTTGTGGTAGAAGTAATACCAAGATTCTGTTTTCTGCCTTTTACTACCTCTACCATAAAAGCCTTTTAACCAAATAATTATTATGTAAAATGTAAGAGATTATATTACGAAATAAAAACATTATGCAACGTGGTTTTCACAATTTGTTAAAAAACAATTTTGAAAATGGAATTGGCATTGAAATAATTTATTTTTCTCTCTCGTGTAACCACGTATAGGACATAAGAATATAAACACATCTTTTTTTCTGAAAACAAACAACAACTTTTACGAGTTATTTAGAAAATAGAATGAAGACCGTCCAAAAAACGAAATGACTGCTTCTATGGAAAAATACATAGAACACGTTGCCATGAATAATATCGATAATAAAAATATTGAAAAAATATCATCTAATTCTATGATAAAAGATTCTTTAGAAAATATACTTTTTGTTCAAAATAACTTGAGGAGAAATATAATTTACTTACATGGATGGAAATTTTTAGCGCATTAGACTGGTTATGTAATGTTGGGTCAACTTAAATCTGAGCCGGAAGTAGTCAGTTGAAGAGAAACTGTCGAAGTAAAAGCTTCCAGAATGGAAAAGTCGGGGTTTTCGATATATATATATATATATATATATATATATATACATATATATGTGTGTATATATACGAATTGAACTCTTTAGTGTGGCAGGGACTGCTCCATAGCAAGCGCTTGTTAATTCACGATACAAAAAAAAAAAGTAAAAAAAGTCAAAGTATTTGAATTGAATGTAGGAAAATGATAATAATTCATTTCTTGTCAGCAGTGCAAACCTTTTGGTATGGCTTCAAACTTGATCTGATTTTTCGATTGTAAGAATCATCGACGATAGAACCTGTCAACTAAGGATGTGTTGCACTTGAAAGATACAAATATTTGAGTTTCAATATGGCACACAACATAAACTCGGTTTATGGAATTTGTCTGTTTCTATGACAAAGTGCCCCGTAAGTCTAATTGACATCTTAGTATTCGTACATTGAAAAAACAAATAAACAAAATACCCCAGATCCATTTCTTTCCAATAATACTAACTACTTGGTTTTGTTAATGCCTTCTTTTCCTTATTCTGCAAACGTTAGAAAGTAATGCCTTTCTTATCTCAGTGGCGTTTGTTTGTGTTGTCTCCCTTTGTTTGTTCTGTGGCTACGGAAATTGGTTTATCTTTTCACTGGAGCCACGTTTCCGTCTATTTTTATTTGCCATTCATCAGATTGTTCCGTTTTCACGTGTATGTAAATCACAAAAGAAGAAAACCAGGAAAGAAGATCAAGAAGAAAAACGGACAAAAGACAATAAACAGAGGAAAAATGACCGAGACAGTCATTGACAAAAAAAGAAAGGAAAGAGAAAGAAGGAACCGGGGAAAGAGGAGAAGACAAAAGTAAAAGATAAAAAAAACAAGAAAAATACAAAACTCAAGTAAAACGAAGAAAGGCAGAACTAAAAAATATAATTATGAATACGTAACAAATAAATTGATATAAGTTTTTAAAAAATCTACTAATAATACATTATGATTCCCGGGTACACTTAGTTGCCTAACGAATTCCTGTTTTGATTCTCCCACTTTCTCTCTATATATATACTTGTTAGTCTCTCTCTCTCTCTCTCTCTCGTTCCCGTTTCTTGTCTTATCACACAAGCATTCCAACTATAAAAGAGAACAGAAAATAACTTTTCTTGCAATTAGGCGCATGATACAAAAACTGTCTTTTTGAAACCATTGAGCAGCAGGTTGAGTGTGTAACATCTTAGAGCTCTTGTGTCTCTTGTACTGTCTTTTACTATTTTTAATTCGCATTTCTTTGCCAAAGTTTTGTTGCCAATTCATTCAATATTTTCACAGTTACTCATTTACTCGATTCAGAACTTCCTGGCTGGCCAAGTTTTCTACAGTTCAACTCTGCGGACATACACAAACGCATGTGTGCACAAGCACATAGATAAAATAAAGGGATTAGCAATTACCTGAACGTGATGGTTGATAAACTAGTTTCCTAACCTTGGGGTTACGGTTATTAACGTCTAGTGAGTTGGATTCTCATTAGGAGCCTCATAGTTTTCGGTTTGTGCCAGACTAGACTAAACTAATGTGCATGTATATTTGCATATGTTTGTATATTGTTACGACGGCCCCCTGACGGAGTTGAAAACTCTAATCAAAGGGAGGTAACTTGTCAGTCGGTCAAAGGTGACATGTCATGTCTCCCTTAAGGGTCACACATAGGATAGCCCAGAGTAAGTGATACTAGATTAAACCATCGGAAAAGGGTGTATTGGCAGTTTTAGCTTGGTAAAGGATAGCCGAGAGGGAAAGCTATCAGCTTTTGTTATGTGGTAGCTAACTACAGAAGAGACACGACCAGGGTTGCAAGATTGCAGCTATTGCGACGGAATCTGGATGAAGCAGTTGTATCCTCGTATTGTGGCAAGGTGGTCTCAGTAAAATGAAATCCCTGTGTGATCAGGAAAGAAGGAATATAGGTATGAGAGATGTATTGGGATAATCAAAGTTTTCTCACACAATGGAACTCAAGCACAGTAATGCTCCGATTCCGTTTTCATATAGTGTCCTTAAAAGTCTCCTGTTAAAACTGCACTTTCGTCTGTCTCGACATTTTTAAACGATTCGCTTCTATCTGCTTCACTACCGAATCCAGAATTTTTTAATCGTACGCGGTTTCCCATAATATTACTCGATCAACACCCTAGATTATTGAACAAACAACCAGCCAATTTTCTGTTTTAGCCTCGGTACAGACCTTTTAAAATTTTAGCCCTTGAAGGCAAGAGGGTGCAGGAGGTTGAAAGCTATTTTTGATTGAGCTGTGACCCTGTATTTGTGGCTTTCTGGGAGGAAACCCACCTCGTATATATATATGTGAGGGAAGGAAAAAGAGGGGATGGAAGAAGGGAGGTGAGAGCGATTCACTGAATTGAGTCAATCCAGATACGAGAGCAAAATGCTATGGTAGAACATCTTGTGAAATCGAAATCATGGGCAATGCCTTGCAAGAGTAGCTTACTAACCATCTCTCTAAAGCACCTTGTATATATGTACATAAATATAGAAATTGTTATACATATATAGTGTTAATTGTAGCATGTATTCAAAACATTATGTTAAAACTTGAGATTAGTCGCACACACATACATATATATGTATATATATTTATATATATTCAAAGGACTAATGAAAGGAATTCTCTAGCAAATAGCTATTTTTGGATTCAAACAATTACTGCTCCCAATTAGACCAATTGAAGGCAGCAATCGATAGAAGTCATCCAAAAGCATTTGTCAATAGAAATAGGAGTAACATTCTATGAGGATAACGCTAGAATTCTTGTTTCTTCGATGACCAGGCAAAAATAGTTGCAATTTGGCTGGGAATGAAAAAGTTTCTCTGGAAGACTGCAAGAGGTATCGAGACCAATTCCTTGCCGAGAAAGACAAGCAGAATTATGGGAGTCTAATATTATGAGGTTACTTGAAATATGATTGTAGATAATGGAATAAAATGGTAAATATCCTGTTCAGTAGAGTTAACGTTGAAAATTGTAAAAAAAAGATGTCCTTTATTTTCACGTATTAAGCGAACGAAATATCACTGCTACTCAATACAAGAGTCAAAAACCTGAAAACGGAATAAAAAGTTGGCCCTCTCAGCTTACACTCTACATAAGCAGATTTTTTGTTCTTTTAGTTTATAAGGTTTCTCAATGACGTTAAAGGATACTAGGAATGTTATCGGACGTGTTAAAAGGATTCTATTGCTGCATACGTTCATTCGAAATTTGACCAATAATTTTCCTTTACAGTTTGGGCTTAATACTAATTTCTTATCAGTCGAACATAAGAAGATAATTCCGTCAGATTCAAATGACAAGCCTTGTAAAAAAGAGAGACCATTAACACCCAAACAGATATGTAAACAAAAAACACATTGGCTAAAATAGATGTCTTTTTTTCTATTCAAAAAGGTTTGGGGCAATGTCTGGGTCATTGTAACCGAGATTATCCAAATGATGAATACTCTCAGATTGGGGTTGGCGCATATGCACCATAATGGCGTCCGTATTCCGAGATCTATGTCATGGCCTTTGCCATACCCGTGAATGCTATTTCCTCTGTGATTGGGCTTCAGATCCTGGAATTAGAATAAGTGACGACCTAGATGATCCTGGCAAACAAATAAATTGGAAGACTTTCTGAATTCAAAAACAAAGTTCTGCAATTAAAAAAAAAAAGATGGTGAACAACGGAGAACTGTGTGAGGAAGCAATGGTCGACGATGGAGAAAAACGGACAAGAAATTGACAAAAGAAAGAGAAGGAGACGAAAAAACGAAGGCAAACGAGAATGGAGAAAAACATTCATTATAGTACTATTCTGTTTGTTTGCAATACGACCTGTTGATCAATGCGTCAGTATTTTAAAGTGAGACTTATTATTTTTCCTTGGTTATGAATCATAAATGTACAATCATAACCATAAAATGTTCCGCCATTACTTTATCTAAAAAAAAAGCCACGACAGCCTCGTTCTATGTTTATCGTGTTTCTTGATGTACAGGATATTACGAATCAAGAATTCATACATCATAGTTAGGAATTTCATAAAGGGATCTGAAGCAGTTCGAGCGAGAAAGAAAGCTACTGCGAGTTGGAGAAGAATGTGTTTTTTTTTTGCATCAAGATTTTTCAACGGGAAAAGGCAATATATATATATATACATGTATATATATAGGTATATATGCGAACACATATGTATGTACATATATGTATATGTATATACTTATACATATATATGTATGCATATTTATGTATACACACATATATGTATATATATGTATACACATATAAGTATATATATATATATATGTGTACATATATATAGAGAGATAGATAGATAGATAGAAATAGAGATAGATATGGATAGATATTTACAGTATTTGTTTTATTATGTCTTTCTATACAACTGAAATGCTATTTTTTTGGGGTATTTTTCTTATTTTAGGGTTATTTTCCATTGTTCTTTTCCTGCAGTGTGTGTGTGTGTGTGTGTGTGTGTGTGTGTGTGTGCTTGTTGATGTCACTAACCCTTTTCAGGTCAGTGCCTAATGGGTCTGTACTCTTGTTGCCTATGATTGATTAGTATTTCTATTGAGTGTACAGTCGGAGTCTGGGGTTTTGTTCTGTTACCTTGGTGAGGAGGTGGGGTGGGAAAGTGTTTTTTTTTTGTGTCCTGGGTTTGATTTTATAAGTGTTTCTCTGAGTGCGTTTTCAAACTGAGTAAGTTTAAATTGATTAGCTTTAATGATGTTAATTTGTTTGTATAGATCATTATTGTCCGAAGTTGCTGTTGTAGTGGTTGTGAGTAAATTCTTCTACTGTTATTCTCATATACAATTATATTATTTAGTTGTTCAACACTGGTGAAAAATCATGTGGTAGAAATGTGTTCGGTAGAAATGTGTTTAGGCAGTTTAATCGGGGATTGAGGTTGGGGATGAATTCATCGATGAAAATTAAATGGACTGACTGGATTTAAAATTAGTATTTAGTTTTTAAGTTGTTTTCATCGTTGGATTATCGTATTTGTTTTTCGTGTAGTTTTAAATGGGGACAGATCTGAGTAGTTTGATCTAAGAATTCTGATCTAAATGTTTTTGATGCTGGATTTGTTTTCAGTGAAACGTCAAGACGGCAAAGAATGAATTGAGGCTGATGATAGAGGCTTTGGTTCATTGTGCAATTAAAATTGGGGGGGGGGAACAGGTAAGTGATGACGAGAGAGAAGGAAAACAGGTGAGGGGGAATGAGAAAGAATGGGGATATAACAGGAAGGGGAGAGAAGGTTATGAGCGAGGAATGTGGAAGAAAGAAGAAGAAGAAGAAGAAGAAGAAGAAGAAGAAGAAGAAGAAGAAGAAGAAGAAGAAAAGAAGAAGAAGAAGAAGAAGAAAGGGAAGGGAAATATGTAAAAGCAGAAGAAGAGAGAAAGTCACCAGGAAGAGGAGAGAAAGTTGTAGGAGGGGGCAGCTGAAGAGGAAGCAGTACAGATTCAAGATACAAATTAGAAGAGAATGAAAGACAGAGAGAAAATTGTGACGAACGAAAGTAAAGAGACAGAAAGGAAAGAAGATAAAAAATAAAAATAAAATGTAGAAAAAACAAAGAAAAGACGGGAAGCATCGAAAAATATCTATGTATCCGACAATTGGTGTCGTTACGAGGTAAAACACTGCGTGCTTGTTTCAAAACCAAGTACATCTCAAGGTGTACAATTGACTGGGCTTATACTGGAATACCCCAAAGGCCTGCAAAATGGAACTTTAAGGTGGGTTACAAACAGCCAACTCTACCTTTCGAACCATTGCGTATTTGGTCCGTCGAGATGGAAGCAACATGCATGGGTCGTAGGATTTATTGGTGTTTCCTTCTGGTAAATGCCCGAGGTAGCTGTTGGGGTATGGTTCCCTCTTCCAGGGAGAATTCGATCAGTATGAATGACATGGATAATTGAATTTCAGGTCCTAGAGACTCCATATATATATATATATATATATATATATATATATATATATATATATATATATATATATATATATATATATATATTATTGCGTTTTTCTCCATGATTTTTGTTACTTTACTTTCGCTTGTTGCCTCACTGATTGGACTTCCTTGCATTTATATAAACGATATTGGAATATATATATATATATATATATATATATATATATATATATATATATATATATATATATGTGTGTGTGTGTGTGTGTGTGTATATATATATCGCTTATATACATGCATGGAAGTCCATCGGTGAGGCAATGAGCGAAAGTAAAAATGTTATAAAAATGTTTGAGAAAGTGACAAAGTCAGCTGCAAAAGCGCAGATCTTGTGTGTTTCCTTTCTTATGTATCAGTTGCCTGTACAGACTTATCACAATACCTACTTTTGTCACACACTGTCTGTGAATAAATTAATCATGTTAGTGTTTTAGACACCAGAATCTGGAGTAAGATCTCAGTATAGTGACGTCTCTCTTGATCATCGAAGAAGCGTTCAGTCAAAACCCGAAACGTTTTCTACCTAGGACATCAAAGGATTCATTATAAAATGAGACAAGTAAAATAAAATATAGAGTTTCATGCTTTTAGAAGGACCAAATAAAACAAAAGCATCTACCATCCAGGAAACCTGCTGTGTGATATCGATGGCATTTCTGTCTGTGATAAATCTCAGCAAGGTATCTGATAAAAAAATGACAAGCGAAAACCCTTGGAAATTCAACCAAGATATAATCATTACACTCTAAAATATACTTTTGAAATTGAAATATACAATTTTACTAAAGTAATTTATAACTTAGGGAATGCATCCATATTAGCTATAATAACAAACAAAGGCGAAGTGAACCAATGTATCTCTTTTAAAAAAAATCATTTTTGATCACTTTCGTTGTTTTTCGGTGTTATTGTGGGCAACGACAATAACTTAATTGTTCGCCTTCTGACTCATGAGGGAAGAGTGTGTCTGTCTCAAACTTTATTAAAGCAAATAAGGTTAACTTTTTGATAACTTAATACATGCAGTCGTTGCAATTCAATGTATAATTCTAATCTTAGCGGTATTTTCTCTTCACTATCAATTCATACAATAAAAAAATGCAAATATCTTTTAGTATCTGTAAAAGGCAACGGGCAGTTAAAACTTTTTTGGTTCAGTCTGGACGATGGTTCCGATTGCAATTCAAGTTTCACATCCTCGTTCATTCAATGTTACAAACGACCAACAAATAAAAAGAAATAAAAGAATCAAAGGAAGGAAATCAATATTCACATGGACACTATTATCTGCTGATAGATAGCATTGTCTAATACATATCCTGTTAACATATCAATTTTCTAATTACTACATTTGGGACCACCTTCCATACATTATGCGAAAAAGGCTTCAACTATCCATAACGTACATATCAGCATAACTTGGTGGCATTTGTTTTCAGAATTGATATTTTCTGAAAGCCTAGCACTCCAAGTATGTGTGTTTTTCTCTCCTCTTAACGGCAACTGCAATAGTTTGGGCCGTTCATTTAAGAGAAGGGCTTGTGAATACCGGAACTGAGTGGGAAGCTGATAAATTCCCCGAAATTTATGAGAAGACTGCTTTTTGTTTCAAGGAGGTCTCTCAACACCATTTAGAAAGTAATAACATAAATCACGAAAATGATAAGAAATAAAGCCAGTAAACAGGAAAAAAGCCCAAAAAGTAGAAAGGTTGGAGCACTTGACCAATTAATCAGAAGTTGTTAGAATTTTTGTGCTGGAATCCCTGAATTTTTAAAAAAAAATCGTTGTGGGAAGACCATTAGTTTTACTGGCGCCAAGGAAATTTTTACATTGATAAACATACTCAAACTTATACACACATATATATGCATCTATGTGCATATGTGTACTCACACACACCCACCCACACACACACACACCTATATATATATATATATATATATATATATATATATATATATATATATATATATATATATATATATAGTGAGTGCAAAAGATATCCAATACATTTCAAAGCGTTCAATCAAACATCCTCATACTGCTTCAAAATTGACAGAAATAGAACCAAAGATAGAAGAACACGAAAGTCAAAAAATATTGCAACAAGATTGAACGTTGGAAAACCTTGTACAAATATTCGAGATATTTGGCTCAAATTCTATCAATTACGAAGATATATGAATTTGTTAAAATAAACTTCTTGAAATGCATTAAATACATTTTGCAATATATATATATATATATATATATATATATATATATATATATATATATATATATATATATATATATATATATATATATATATATAGGTACATTATTAAGTAATGAAAAATCATTTATTCAACTTGAAATATATCTATTTTCTAAACATAACCTCCTTTCTTGTTAATGCACTTGATTCAAGTGAATTGTAATCACATTGATAGGAAATTGCACAGTGACAATTTCAGACCAAACTTCGGCAAATAATGACATATCAGGCTGCAGAATTATTGATTCAACCTCGAACAAGACGTCAGCATAAATAAACGCCCAGACAAAAGGCGCAGATGCAGATGTGTCAGTGGAATGCATACTTTCAAGAAACTTTAAAAAAGAAAATAAGTCATTATTTATTTAACTTTAAAATTTGGTGAATCGTATCTTAGTACGAGTAAAAACACAACCCGAAAAAAGGTTTTCCCACTTTTAGTTACATTCAACAACGAACTGAGTCATCCACATAAAATGATATTGTTTTCGTATGATTCCAAAACTAAGTGGGTTTCCTTACAAAGTGCGCAAATCACTTCAAAAATCCCGCCTACATCCAATTGTGAAATATAAAAAGAGTTTCGAAATATTTTAATAGCACCAATAGAATCATTTGGCAATGATTTCAGCGGACTGAAAATCTAGAAATCTGAGATCCTTATTCCACATATTTTCAGAGACGAGATTTGCTGCCTAGACATATCCCGAATATACTATACAACTGAATATGATTGGATATAATTGAGAAAACTCCAGTTCTCGAGTCCGATATCATTATTTTGTGCTGAAGAGTCATCAATGAAATTAAATAGGATTATCAAATAGTTGGTTTCTGCATACAGCCAAATACTGTACAGGTTGTTTAATATACTTAACAGTTCTGTATTCTCAGTTTTGATCATATACACATGTAAACGTACCTATACATCCAAGCGTCGTGTATCTGTAAATATACTTACTTGGTAAATTTAAATTTAGATTTAGTCTGAGTTACTCTGCAGTACAGCATCAGGTATGGATCTAATTAACCTGTAATTGTTTCGATTTTATAGCTTTATATGAAGCGCCCCGACACTTGCTGTGATAGAGATGAAAGCATGATTAAAGTTAAACGTTCATGAAGAAGAATCAGACTGGAATCTTTAAAGACAAAAAACTACAACTACTATTTCTTACTACTATTGTTGCTGTTTTTGTTGCTGTCTTTGTAATTGGTATTGATATTCTTGGAATGTATTGATTCTATCGCCATTGGGATTCATATTGTATTTCCTTATATGTTGATATATGAGACAGACATTTGATAGAAGATATATTCAAATATTACGCTGCATCCTTTGCGCAGATATTATGATTAGGGGGCCGTTATAGACAATGATGTGACTTGGAAGAGTTGCTGTGAGCAATGGGCCTCTAAGTACCCTTATAAACCATACGCATATACGGGAATTATTAATTTTTGAATGCTTTTTTATTACTTGCAATAAAGGTTATCTAGATTTAAAAGAGTAAAATAAAAAGTAAAATAATAATTTTTAAATACATAACACAAATACAAATCCACATCACATACATCATTGATTATTGTAAAATTATACAGATGATTACTTAGCTCAGCTGAGTGCTACAGCACCAAGAGTGGGAAGATCTCTGTTAGATAGGGCTTGTCTGTATTTGAAAACCTGGCTTTTACCACGATTCGAACTCAAACCTCTGGCGTTGATGGACAATAAAAAACTATTCCAGGTGTTCTTTATATATATTTCACATATTGAAATTATTCTTTATCAAAGACTTTTTTCAAAGATTTGGAGAAGAGTGTTTATTGTTTTCCCCGTTTCTTTTCTTTCAAATATACAGGGTGGTGCTAAAGTCTGGACCATATGGGAAATACATTTGATGGACTTTTCTGATTGTTATACCATGGCAGATAAGGTAACAAAAGTTGAGAAAATATGTTCTTATACAGGCGCTAAAGAATGACTTTACAGCCGAAATCGATGCCATATCAACAAATATTACTCTACTGTCAAATGTACGGAAGTCTTGTGTAAACCGAGTACAAAAGTGTTTATGGATTATAAAGTGTATATGGACATCAGTTCGTGCACTTATCGTAAATATTGAAGCGGAACATTGATTTGGAAAAATAGTCATCAGTGTATAGTAAATTAAAATTTATTTTATGCTGAACTTTGTTTCCACTATGAACCGCCTATGTTTATGTTAAGACACTTGTACCATCTTGTATATTTGGAGCAACCAGACGTCCAAAACGTAAAAATCCTTTTAGAGATATCGCCTTGGGTAAAAACATCCCGCCAATAAAATTCGTCGGCCGAGGTGAAAAACAAGCAGATGGGAATATCAATAACACTAACCACGAGCTAAAGAACAAAGAAATAAACCTTGCTTCACGTAAGTTACAAGTACGCCATTTGGTGTCTGTTAAGGAAGAGTGTCAAGTCTTTTCTAGAATCTGATAATATATATCACCAAATGCACATACTTATCTAGCATTTCCTGGTGAGGTTATTTTACAGTATTATTTTATTGCTGGAACTTGTTTACTCTTGAGCAGAATTTATAACGTTTTCTTCGTGGGTTTTAATCGCTCGTCGCAAGCAACACTTTGTAAAAAGGATATATTTACTGAATGACTTGTTGGCTACAAATAATTACACTTTATTCAGGGCCAGATTCATATCCAAGGTGGTCCAGGACACTTCATGTTCGGGGGTAGGGGGCTCATACACAGAAATCAAAATATTTGGCAAATCACAATATTTACGCATCAAAGTCTATTTGTTGCACGTAAGTGGAATTGATGGGTTATACATACATAGAAAGTTTGAATGAGTTTTATATACACGTAAATACATGCCAGAAAGGCAAAAGCAGATTTTTCTTTTCGTAAACTATACTCGAATTACTGGCAATAATTGTATTAGTTTATTTGGAAAAAAATTGATGGCATTACATTAATTCCAAACAGTAATTATTTACAAATTTTTCAGTTATTATATTTTTGCATATAGGGGCCCATGCAATTATCCTTTCGCCCTCTCATAAATCCGGGTAGAAGGATCGGCTCTATAAATTCATTTAAAGCAAAACTTGTTTATGGATTTCTCACCTGAAGGTGGAGTTTTTTACAAATTTCCTAAATATGAAGAAAATGATAGGTGACAGTGATTTTAACCAGTCGCAATTTGTAATCCACCTCAAATTGCTACAGTAGCAGTTCGATAAAAGATTTGGTTGTTTCACTATCAGGGAGCCTATTATGACATTTTCATCAATTCCTTATATTTTAATTAAATCCTTTTACTTGCAACGTAAATGTAACATTGTGTAAACAAGGCAAAGTGGCCAGAGGGTGACTGCAAAGTAGCAGATTGGGTGACTTTTCAAAGGTGTTGGATACTTCTTAGAAATGATTAAAATCAGTTTTTGCCATTATCTTATCATAAGAGTTGATCTGAAAAAGAAAATGTGGTTACCTTTTTTATTTCGTATTTTTAAAAAAACTTGAAAGAACCTAAAAGTAATTTGGTCAAACTCTAGTCCAAGTTGGACTTTGTTTTTCCCTATAACGAGAATAACCTCATCTATCTATCCCATCACTTTAAAACAAACGGATAAATAGAATTACCATGTCTCTACTGTACTTTGAAATCACGACCATTTGATTGCTAGGCGACTGCCTTGGCAACTGGGCCAAGCAGACATGTCATATATAGCCCCTGGGTCTGAAGTGAAGATTTCGATCCTACCTTGTGGTACTGGATGGGATATTGGATATATATCTAGTTGCAGTAATCATCTTCATTTGGAATGGAAGTACGAGAGGAGTCTTGCCCTGCAGCAATGTTGTGTTTATATCGATATGATAGTAGTTGTATTTTACGTATATTTGTCTTCAAAATCAAGAATAAAGATTCATTGAGACGTCCTACGTTATCCAATAAGGACATCTAAATTTAAATTGTATACGAAAGGTCCTCAGAATCTCAAACCACTCGTAAAAATACAAGATCCAGCATTTAATAGCGAGTATGTTGAGGCTATTTACATTTAGTAATTTAAGTACAGCATACAATCAGGTAATTTCCTATTCTACGCACACAAAATAGTTCTTTAAGATTTATATTTTTTCTTTCAATTTCAGGTGCATTCAATCAATCAGACTTCCGAACCATCCAAAGTTTGATAGTTTTAAGAAAATTTTTAATGGTTTTACGAGGGTTTTTATTTACAATGGAACTATGATGCTCAACTGGGACATACTTTCCACCATTTTTATGGAAGTACTAATCACTTAACCTACAAAAAAATGAAGATCTCATTAATCCTAAGAAGAGGGCTCTACAACCAATGTATCTCCTGATAGTCACTTATGGAGCTGAAACATAGAACCTAACCAAAAGATAGATCCGCAGACTGAGAACCATGCAATTTGCTTATGAAAGAATTATGCTCAACCTCACACGGAAAGATAACAAGACAGCACAGCATATGTTAGAAAAAAGGAGTCTGAGATATCATAGAATCTATTAGGAAACTTGAATGACAATTCTCTCAGATGGAGAGACATAGAGAAAGTACTGGCTCCATGACACCCACGATAGTGAAGTGTGGCAAATCCTGGGGAAGGTTTATGTCCAACGACGGATGTTAAAAGATGAAGATGATGACTACTTACTGGATCCCATGCCAAAAAATGGTGCAAACCGCATGATGTTAAAAAATCTAATTAAATAAGAGATTTCATATGAAATAGAAATCGGATCAAATTCATATAAGCCTTACTTCCATGTGTACTTTTCTTGAAAATGGCGGGAAATAGTCCCCTGATAAACATTATTGTAGTTACATGGTAAATGGACCTGCGTAGTAGAACCATTCATTTTTTGAAAACATAACAAACTTTCAGCTGGCTCGAATGTCTCACGGACTGAAAGCACCTAAAATTGGATAATAAAATTGTGTATGTTAAATATAAACTTAATGATTTATATATATATTTGTACTAAATAAATGAAAGCTGAATCGAAAATTGACAAAAAAAAATTGTCATGTGAACAGTGGCAACAGCAAGTGTTTTTTTTTTTACAATTTGTTTTTGCCAAAAAGGAAAAAAACAAAAAACAAACAATATTTTTTAACTGAAACATTGAATATGAGGTATGCATGCTCAAGGGTGTAGCCGTAGATTTTTGGGGTTCGGGGGAATTGTTTCATAAACCAGGTGGCCGAGATCCCAGAGGGTTTATAAGGTATTTGTTTCAAAGCCTGGTGTCCGTGAGCGGGTTGAGTAGGCAGACCTTTCAAATGACTAGCTAATGATCAGAGGGATCCGGCGGGGAGCTAGGCTCCTGGTTGGGTTTGGGGCTTTCAATATTTAGTAAGATCCGTTATTGTATAATTTGTTAGTAAAATGCAGTAAGCGAACTTCTTTTCATGAAGCTTTTTGGGGACCACTTTTGATTTTAAATTGGTCCCATCTATCCTTCAACTACGCCCTATGCATACCAAAAGGCGTTGCGTGCGTACAATATCAGCAAGCATTAGATGATCGGAATAGATTAGATTGGTTCAAATGATCAAATCAAAAAATCAATAACTAACTAAGTAAAAACGGAAGCATTACATAGAATAACTTCGCATATAACTTGCAAATTAATAGAAGATTGATACCTGTAGAAACCTGCTACTTTATTCAATTTGTTCCAGACAACCCTGAAATGAGACAGCATTATATCGTCACTTTGAGTAAGGATATCTCACCAATTTTATGAATTGTTTGAAACAATTGAAGGCGTTAGAATGAAATGAATTCCAATTGAATTCTAAGCTGTAATTATTTATACATCATTAGAAAAAAAAAACTTTTCAAAATTTTTATTACACTTATACAGAAGGAGACATGGGCTGGAAGGGTCAATTACTCCCTTTGCTTCCATCTAAAACCCGTCCAGAGTTTATTCCTGAAGCAATTAGGTAATTTTCTGTGACCATAGATCCTTATAAAATGTGGGGGATTGGACTACACAAGAAAACGATTCGTCTCCAAAGTTTGATAACCGACTTTTCACTAATGCTCAGATAAAAAAAAAAAAAAAACAGCTGGATATTTGAAGGGAATGTTGGAAAGTAGTTGTTATAGTTAGTCAATCTATGGTCAAATTCCCCCAATATTTGGTTGCACCTCGTACGTTTTATTCTATATTTTTATGCAATTTAAAAACAAAATTACAAATGAGTGTTTTCCAATCCCCATTTGAAAAACGTACAGCAAATGTTCATGGTTATATTTAGTGCCCAACATTATCAGAAAGAAAGTGACTTGCTACGAATGACACTCGAGTCTTTGTACGTCTATTTACTCTGTTACTGTGTCTTGAAATGAAAAACTCCAAGTATGACAGTTGACGAGAAAAATAAACTTCTGTGGATACAAGGAAAAAAGATCAGATATTGTGATAATGTTAACAAGGAGGCAAAAAGTCGAACTACGTGTGATAAAATTAATTTAGTTAAAAAAAGGAAAACTATACAAAATTCTTACTCGCTGGTACGGTGGCCACATTTGATACCCAAGATTAATTTCTTGAAGTACACCAAGGTGATCCTTTCTCCAATCTAACAATCTAAACAAAGAATGTATATATCTCCTTCTTTGTATTCACAGGTGCTTTTAGATTGATGGACCAACAGAATACAAACATCCAAGCATACATTTGAATATGTGTAAAATATAGGTATACATATAGAAGTAGACAAAGGAAAATAGAATAAGATTTACTCTCCCTGGTCTGGTACAAGGCTGTATATCTAGAAATATCCACTGAGGGTCCAAGTCACAATTAATTGGTCGAACCAAAGTTATGACTAAACTACCATTTATAAATAGGTTGACAGAAATACACACACACATACATATATATGAGTGTGTACACATACATTTTGGTGTCCTTCCGATAAGCTAACAGGAGATCATTTCAAATAAAGTTTCCAAGTAATATAGCGCATTTGTAATTTTTTCTGCCTAATTATATCATCATCAGTCTTTTAGCGCCCGTCGTTGGACATAGACTTTCCCCAGGATTTGCCACACTCTTCTATCATGGGCGTCACGGAGCCAGTATTTCCTGAACTTGTCTAGCTCGTCTCTCCATCTAATATTCTGCCGGCCTCGATTGCGCATGTGATCTTGGGGGATCCATGTCGTGAGTCATGATGTCCATCAGTTGTCTGCCATTCTTGCAGCATGGCCAGCCCACCGCCATTTGAGATTTTTAATGGATTCTATGATGTCCCTGACTCTTGTCTTTTCTTGAATGTACTGTGCTGTCTTGTGGTCTCTCCATGTGAGACCCAGCATAATTCTTTCATGTACATTTTGCATGGTTCTCAATTTACGGGTCTGTCTCTTGGTTAAGTTCCATGTTTCAGCTCCATAAGTGATTATTGGGAGGATGCATTGGTTATACACCCTTCTCTTTAGGATTAAAGGGATCTTATTATTTTTGAAGGTTGAGCTAGCTCTGCCAAAGGCTTGCCATCCTAGTGTGATTCTTCGCTTGATTTCTTCTTCTTTTGAGGGTCTCATGGATATTCGTTGTCCTAAGTAGATGTAGTGGTCTACTTCCTCCAGTTCTATGTCGTCTATTTTAATTCCTTTAAAGTCTTCTGAAGATCATCTCGAGGCAGACTGTGAAGAGTTTAGGTGAGCTGGTATCACCTTGTCTTACCCCTTTCTGGAGCTGAAAGGGGTCTTTATTCTTGCAGCAGCCCTATTTTCTTTGATTGTTTATTCTATTTACGATGTCTAAGCTGAATGGTACATTCACCGTGTATTAGAGGTCAGAATTTGGTTATGATTTTTCCTCCATATCCTGTCCGATGTGTTCGTTTGATATTCCACACTGAATTGGGGACATTGACAAGGAAGAAGATTATGTTGAAAAATGAACATATCTCGTATAAAATTAATTCTCATTGCATCTTTAGTACCTAGATTTATTGACTTACCTACGTACGCAGTTTTTTGTGCCCTTATACACAGTGCCCTCATTCACAGGTTTCATGCATCCCAGGCGTGACTTGAAATTTGCAATTAACAACCAAAACAGTGACTGTAATTTTCATTATTAACTCAATATATATCTATGGCTTAATATATGGTAACTTCAGCTACCTTGATTTAAAACATTAGTGGATTGTACGGAAATGTTATCCTCACAAAAGTGTCAAAAGCGGGCGTTATGCCGGAAAAGGTTTGGCGATCTCTGGTCTAGAATATGATTTTTCAATACCAAATCAAAACCAATCATGCAATAATACTTCAGGAGGCACATTGGCTTTCGCTTACAATTTATAAATACTAATTTAGTTTTGAAAATCTTTGCTATCATCTTGTAGTTATTTTTGTTAAAGTAATAAGTTATAAAGAAAATGTTCTTTTTGAATAGAAAGATAAAGGATGATATAAAAAGCAAAAGGGTAGATATTTAATCGAAATATATTTTCATTGAAATGAAAGCTGATGTATTATATAGAAATTACACGCAAGTGATGTATCACGACGTTCGCTAGCCATGAGTACGTTAATACAAATAGTAGAACGCGTATATATCTCATTCTTTCCTGGTTTTCATGTTCACATTCTGTTTTGCTCTCTTGCAGACATCTGTAGTCATGCTGTAGTTTACATTCTAGCCAGAGTACGGCCATTTCTGTTCGACCATTTCATAATTGTGGAAGTTGGTTAAGAATAATAGATATCTGTGTTTAGAAGGGGTTGCATTTTAAACATGGGCACTCTGGCACATTCAGGGCATTGAGTTGAATATGAAACGACTATATTTGGACGACATTCGGAAAAATATATGTTACTTGCATGAGGTACGCTAATTCATTTTGTGAAACCAGCATGGGCACTAGTTTTTGACACATTTTTCCTTTATTGTATATCTTTATGTATTTTTCTCCCTGTTCATTAAAATTGTTACTGAACTGGTCCCAAATATTCCCACGGATAAAGAAGAAAATCGGTGACAGGCGATTATTTCAGCTTATCAGACTGGGTGACGGTAATCAGAGTACACAAGCAGAAACCAGCAGCAGGTTCAGATTTAGCCTTGTACTTCAAGTTGGATATAAATCTATAAATTAAAGTGTGAAAGTTGGCTAGTCGAAGGGAAATATGAACTCTAGAATTTGTAACCCTCAGTGCAGTGGTTTAGCCGCTAGTGATGGCAAAGAATATATGTCATGCAGATAACGTTTATTCTCATTGTTTTGGGGTTTAAGATCATCTGGAAAGATTTTTTTTTAATTCTTAGGTTACCTAAGGATGAATTTCAATGACATGTCCTCTTTTTGATAATTTGTACCAGATTACCAAAGTTTATCAGGGCCATGACAAGTTATCAATGAATCGTCTTCCTAACACATTGTAGTCATTTCTAAGGTACGAGCGGTTCGTAACTACTGAGAGCTCATTCTACAGTTTTTCACATTTCATCATTATTTTTTTAACCTCTATCAGTGGACATTTCACCACACTTCTCTATCGTGGGCATCACAGGGCCAATACTTTCTGAATCTGTATAGTTCATCTCTCCATCTAGTACTCAGTTGCGCATGTGGTCTCTGGGATCCATATTGTAAGTCGTAATGTCCATCCGTTGTCAGTTATTCTAGAGTTGTCAATTATTCGCCATTTGAGTTCTTTTAAAGGATTCTTTGGTGTCTCGGATTCCTGTTTTTCTCCCAGATATATTGTGCTGCCTTGTGGTCTCTTGATGAGAGGTTGAGAATAATTCTTTCGTGTGCACGTTGCATGGTTCTCAATTTGCAAATCTGTCTCTTGGTTAATTTCCATGTTTCAGCTCCATAAGTGACGATCGGGAGGATGCATCGGTTGTATACCCTTCTTTTTAGGATTAGTGGGATTATCTCGTTTTTGAAAATTGAATTTGTACTGGCGAAGGCTTGCCATCCTAGAATGATTCTTCGCTTGATTTCCTCCTTTTTTGAGGATCTCATGGAGATTTATTGTCCTAGGTAGATTTAATTGTCTACTTTGTCTAGCACAGCATCTACGATTTTCATCTCCGTACTCTTATTTCCAACGTAATTGTTGCACATGATCTGTGTCTTGCTGAAGTTCATGTGTAGGTTGACTTTCTTGCTTTCTTCATTTAGTTCATCTAGCATTAGTTGGAGGTCGTGTAGATTCTCTGCAAAAAGGGCAATGTCGTCTGCAAATCTGAGGTTGCTCAGGTATTCACCGTCTATTTTGATTCCTTAAATTTCCCAGTGTAGGTTTCGGAATACCATTTCGAGGTAGGCTGTGAAGAGATTAGGCGAGCTGGTATTACCTTGTCTAACCCCTTTTTGAAGCTGGAAGGGCTCCGAGCCTTTATGTGGCCTGATGAAGGAGCCTGATATATGTTGCATCACACTGACATATAATGGATGTACACCCGGTAGAGTCATGACCACAGAGATTTCCACTGAATCAAAGGCATTTTTGAAGTCTATAAACGCTACAGCAAGCGGCAGCTTGAATTCTGCTGTTTTATCTTTCAGCTGATATATCGAATTCAGGTGGCTCATGGTCGGATAGCTTCTTTTAAAGCCAGCTTGTTCCTGTGGTTGGTTTTTATCTAGTGTTTTTGTGATTAAGTAAGCGATATTTTTTGTGAAAAGTTTGTACATGCAGTTGAGTAGGCTTATAGGCCTGTAGACGTTGAGGTCTTTTGGGTTTCCTTCTTTATATAAAAGCATTATGATTGCAGTGTTCCAATCTTCTAGGATGTTACTTTGTTTGAATAACAAATTTACTCCAATGAGTGTACATATTTTTTAGTTATAATGGATAATCATTATTTGTGTTTTATAAGTGTTTCAGATACTCAACCATCTCTGGTTGGAAGATCAGCACGACATAATCGTTTCACACCCTTTACTATTTCTGCAACTTTTATAATGTCAGAATATCGATTGTTATTTACTAATAATGAGAGATTTTGTGAAGAGATTTTGAGAGGATGTCGAAGATGAACGTAGTAGGCGCCCCATGCACGGCAATACAGTCGACAGTGTTAAAACAAATTAAAAATTGTTCAAAATAATCGAGGACTCGGCATTATTGCAGAAATGGCCAGCATTGATAAAAGAGCAGTTCCCGGCGTGTTTGGCATCCGTCAACAATTATCAACATCCTCTTGATCTTAACAAAATACTCTGTGGCACTTAGAAGAACGTGCATGTCACTTATATTTCTTCATTTCAATCAGTATACGGAAAGATTCAGTGAAAGTTTTTTTAAAAATATCTCCAAAGCTAAAGGTGCTGCTCGATTTTTGAAAAGATCATACTTCTAAAAAATATGTCTACTTAAAAAATTTCAGTACTGCGCGGCGCTCATTTTCTTTATTCATTTACACGGTCGGCTATTCGATTCGTTATTCGGTTAATTCCGGTGCCAAGTGAAGTATTTTGCCAAATAAATTAGTACAATTATCACATTCTGTTGGACATAAACTGTTCGATCTAATGAATAACTCTCCGATGGAGTTTTAAGGTGGAGTGCAACTTGATATACATGTATATTAAGAAGTCGATACATGATCCGATAGAATATTTGTTAATTTTGACTTTTACCTTTCTGCCAGGCTATTTAACTCAATGGGAAGAGCAAGGCTACGTTGAACCGGTTACCTTATCAGTTGTAGATTCGATTCCTGTCACAGCCCCATTTTTTAAAAATTGGTTTATGTTATCTAGGCAAAGTGACTCATTCTCCGTATAACTACAGGAGATCATTTCAGATAGAGTTTTAAATCATATAACGTGTGTGTGTGTATATATATATATATATATAGCCATAGTTTGTCAACTGCTGAGCAATGGCCTTCCCTATCTCCTTTCATGTTGACCTCGATTGCACCGATCGATTGCCATATCTTACCAGCAAAGCTGGTGAGATCGATATTCACTAGTTGCAGTATAGTAGTGTCTTTGTGACAAGCCTAGTTAATGTGTTTATGTGTCTTTAACTACGAGGCACAAATTATCAAAACGTCAAGTTTTTTTTTTAATATCTAAGAAGCAGTTGCCTTAAAGCTCATTGGCTGTCGCTTAGCAATTGTGACTAAAATCTGTCCACTTTATGATTATATAAGCCGAAAAAATCTGTTGGACATAAAACCATGTTTTGTTATGGTTTTCCCCTTTTGCTTCCTTTAAAAAATGAATAATTGTATCAAGTTAGTCAGTTAGAGAAAGAACGAGTGGACTTTTGCTCAAAGGCGATTATAGCCGTCGGGCAGAATCCAGCCTGGCGCTCAGTTGTTCCCAAATTGTGTACTACCGTGGAATAATCTACTACGTGGTCATTATGCAGGATATGGTTGGACTATTTTCCTCGTTTATGTGTTCATTTTTTCACAACGTTTCGTCTGTGTACCCTACTGCCTCCATCGTGTGTTATCACTTCGAGAGAGAGGAATCACTACTCTGAGTACACGCTCAGTTGGACTGGACACGTCATATCTGTTTTATGTATATCTGGGTTGTGTTGTTGGGGCACTTCCGAGATTCCTCCCTTGCATTGGGTTATCCATTTGGCTTTATTGAGAAGTCCCTTATGAAGTCTCAAATGCTATTTATATTAATAATATAAACCCACACTTGCAGGTCGGTACCTGAGCTATTACTCTAACCATCCAAACAACACAAAAATGGATTCAAAATACCTTAGTTCTATCATCTTAGTTTTATCATAATGCATGATTGATTATCCTTATCCCCCCCCCCCACTGATTCTCCTTCTTCCTGTTCGAGCCCATCCACCTCTGTACAAAAGTATTATGATTGAGTTCTTATTTCCTTTAATAGTACATTTGCACTAATTTTGGACGGTGTGATTTTCTTGTCCCGCTGGTCGTAACACTGGACCATTCCACTTTGAAGCAGAGTAATTTCCTGAGAAAATACTTCCTGTCCACCATTTCAAACAATGCACTCTCTCCGGTAAACGAAGTAAGTAGTTCGTCAATTATTGAATGACTACCTGTTTATGATACACTAATTATTGAATGTGTACCTGTAAATAATTCATCTATTATTGAATGTGTACCTGTTTATAATCCATCACTTATTGTATGAGTACCTTTTTATAATTCATCAATTATTGGATGTGTACCTGTTTATAATTCAGGAATTATTGTATGTGTACCTGTCGAATATCATGTTCATGATGTTCTGTTACTTTTTTTAGCGTTTGTTAATTAAAATGAGGCTATTCTGTTTTCGAAACATGAGCCAATGGGTGGTTTCCCCACTTAATATTGACCTCAGAACATGTTCTATTATCAATTTCATATTACCCTTATGCCCCACAGCTGGTCGTAACACTGGACCATTCCACTTTGAAGCAGAGTAATTTCCTGAGAAAATACTTCCTGTCCACCATTTCAAACAATGCACTCTCTCCGGTAAACGAAGTAAGTAGTTCGTCAATTATTGAATGACTACCTGTTTATGATACACTAATTATTGAATGTGTACCTGTAAATAATTCATCTATTATTGAATGTGTACCTGTTTATAATCCATCACTTATTGTATGAGTACCTTTTTATAATTCATCAATTATTGGATCTATAGTGGATGGTTACGCTTACCAGAATCATAACTCACATCAGAGGATCCAAACGTTTTCATTACCAATGAATCATTCTCATATAATATACAATCACAGCAGCTCCTTTATCAGGCTACATAAAGACTTGGAGCCCTTTCAGCTCCCAAAAGGGGTGAGACAAGGTGATACCAGCTCACCTAAACTCTTCACAGCCTGCCTCGAAATGGTATTCCGAAACCTACACTGGGAGAACAAAGGAATCAAAATAGACGGTGAATACCTGAGCAACCTCAGATTAGCAGACGACATTGCTTTTTTTGCAGATAACCTACACGACCTCCAGCGAATGCTAGATAAACTATAAGGAGAAAGCAGGAAAGTCAACCTACACATGAACTTCAGCAAGACACAGATCATGTGCAGCAACCACATAGGAGATAAAAAAAACACTGAGATCAAAATTGAGGACACAGAACTGGAGAAAGTAGATCACTACATCTACCTAAGACAACGAATCTCCATGAGACCCTCGAAAGAAGAAGAAATCAAGCAAAGAATCACACTAGGATGACAAGCCTTTGGCAGAGAAAGCTCAACCTTCAAAAATAATAAGATCCCATTAATCCTAAAGAGAAGGGTGTATAACCAATGCATCCTCCCAATAGTCACTTATAGAGCTGAAACATGGAACTTAACCAAGAGACAGATCTGCAAATTGAGAAACATGCAACATGCACATGAAAGAATTATGCTAGGCCTCACATGGAGAGACCACAAAGCAGTACAGTACATCCGGATGAAGACAGTCAGGAACACCATAGAATTCATTCAAATTTTGTTGCTAGAATGGCAGACAACCGATGGACATCGCGACTCATGACAAGGATCCCCGGACACCACGAGTGCAACCGAGGCCGGTAGAATATTAGATGAAGAGACAAGTTAGAAAGTATTGGCCCTGCAACGCCCATGATAGAGAAGTGTGGCGAATCCTGGAGAAGGTCCATGTCCAATGACAGGCGTTGAAAGACAGATGATGATGATGAAATGAATTCCACGACGAACTGCCGGCTTCTGTCAGTCAATTCTGCAAACCCACGGGCCCTATGCTCTTGAAAGGATCATCTATTCAACAAACGCTCGAACCTCAAGTAATACTTTCAAAAAAACATGAAGAAAGTGTCTGGAGTTCAAAATCGTGGGCCCTGGTCGAATGCCCCCACTGACCCTCCTTCTGCATGGCTCTGAACTAAAAAGAAAACTCATTTTGGAAGATTTCAAAAAATAACAATAGAAAATCAATGATGCAACAATTAACACTGTATACCTTTTGTTATTTTGAGAAATAATTGCTATAACCATCTCCGAAAGGTAAATATGATACTAAAGAAATAACATTGAAGACGTGGGAAAGAATGACACGAAATCAATGTTTGAACAACGCTGATGATATGAAGAAAACTTTTGCCAAAGGATTTTAGACATTGTATTTGAATATTGACGATACTACAAAACATAACATGAGAAAAAGTTGGTTAAGATGTGCGTGTATATGAGAGCGCACACGTGTTTGTGCGTATGCGTGTATGAGGGGGAAAAAGAGAAGGAGAAAGCGAGACAATGATAGAGAAAGAGAGAGAGAGAGAGAGTACTGACATACTTTGGAGCCTAAACCCACGTACGTGCAGGTACGCACGGATAATCTGCACAGATTACGTGGACATATGCATCCTTTACTTTTTTACTTTAAATAGGTAATTCAATTTAATCCAGATGAATAAAAATAAAATCTTTTTTGTGAGTTAATCTGGAGGTAGACGCACTTGAATGTTTTGTGTGTCGGCTCAACCTCCCGAGGAAAAAGAATTTCCTTTAATCATTTTTTTAATGTTTTCTTTTCTTTCACTCAGGAGGCGATACTGAAGAGAAAAAACAGAACCATCCATATAATTAATCTGCTACATGAGCCGAGATTCAAACTAAAAGGAAGTGCTGAGATCTATGACGAAGTTAATAATGATGAAATGATATTCAACGAAGTGAAAGAATAAAGAAACGACATTGGGATAGAGTTCGGAAGAGAAAAATCTACTAATGGTAATGCACAAAGAAAGATTCACAACAGCAGAAAGAACCGAATTACCGGACAACAAAAAGAAGAAAAAAAAAACAGCAGAAAATTGACTACACAGGACCGATATAAATACCTGGGAGCTCTATAATGTGATGCAATAAAACGGCAAGAAATGAAAAAGAAAATACTTTAGAAGTGTAAGAAAAATATTAGAGATCAAGCAAAATAGTAGAAATCTGATAAAAAGAATGAACACATGGGCAGTATCGGTAGTAAGATACACAGGGTCATTTCTAGAATGGACAAATGAATAACTCTAATAAATGGACCAGCGAACGAGAAAGTTTATGACAAATGTACAAGTCCTTAAACCCTACAGATGACACAAACTTTATTTGAAGAAGAAAAAAGGTGGTAGGGAACTCATCATCATAGAGGGCTGTGTCCAAAAGGCCAAATCTGGATTACAAAAATATGTGCAAACAGATGGTGAAGACAATATAAAAATGCCCGAAGCAGCGCAACGAACATAAAAAAAAACAGGAGAGAAAAATGGGAACATGAAAACTACACGAAAAATTCAAAAGATAGATACAAAATGTCGCAGATGAGAGATCATGAAAATGACCACGTGAAGGAAACCTGAAAATAGATTCAGAATCGCTCATGATGGCAGCCCAAAACAAATACATCGGGACAAACTATATCAAGATAGAAATAAGTAAAACCCAAACAAGCAGCAAATACCGCCTATGAGGAAAAAGGGAAGAGACAATGAAACATATAACCAGTGAATGTTGTCCATTAGCCCAGAAAGAGTACAAAGACGGACACGACAGGGTTGCATCGACGATGCACTGGGAACTGGGCAAATGAATGGGATTTAACCATGTGACAGCCCAGGAAAATCACTCTCGGACTTGGACCTCTAAACTGACCATCCCATCCAAGCGAGAAGACAGGACCTGGTGATCGTGGACAAAGGAAGGAAAACCTGACAGATAATAGACGTGGTTGTGCCTGCAGATCACAGGAGTAAATATGAAAGAGATTGAAAAACTATGGGAAATACCAGGATTTGGCAACTTACAGTCACTCAACCTCCAGCAAAAACCACCGGGCAACTGGTGTGAAAATGCAAACTACAGCACTGTTGAGGACGATGAGAGTGCAAAGAAGAGGGCTGGAGACTTTATGAGACTTGCTGTCACTCAGCCTCTAGTAGTGAATACCAGGCAACTGGTGTGCAAATGCATATGCAAATAATAATAATAATAATAATAATAATAATAATAATAATAATAATAATAATAATAATAATAATAATAATAATAATGCTGTGAAAGAGATGAGACCGTAAACCACATAACTAGCGAATGTAGTCAACTCGCCCAGAAGGAGTATAAGCATAGACACGAGTAGCAACGATGATACACTGGGAACTAAGTAAACGAATGGGACTCAACCATGCGGATAAGTGGTATCAGCACAAACCAGAGGCAGTCCTGGAGAATGACAACCACAAACTACTCTGGGACTTTGACATCCAAACAGACCACCTCATCCAGGCAAGAAGACTGGACTTGGTAATTGTAGGCAAGAAGA
Organism: Thysanoteuthis rhombus; assembly: GCA_963457665.1. Classification (NCBI taxonomy): domain Eukaryota; kingdom Metazoa; phylum Mollusca; class Cephalopoda; order Oegopsida; family Thysanoteuthidae; genus Thysanoteuthis; species Thysanoteuthis major. The sequence goes on along the minus strand of OY735232.1, from coordinate 13,000,431 downwards.
GAGAGACCTGCCAAATAGTAGACGTGGCTGTACCTGCAGACCATAGAGTAAAGAGGAAGGAGAGTGAAAAACGGGAAAAATACCAGGACCTAGCAAGAGAACTGAGGAAGATGTGAAACATGAAAGCCAGGGTAGTGCCAGTCATAGTGGGAGCACTGGGAACTGTCCCAAAGATACTGAGGGCGAGACTGGAGGAGATCAGGATAAGGGGGAGGATTGAGACTGTACAGAGCACAGCACTTCTAGGAACTGCGTGGATACTGAGGAAAGTGCTAGAAATATAAAGACTGCAACGTTGATTGTTAACAGTGACCCAACAGAGGAAGGGAAATGAGAGTGGAGATGCAAACTGCAGCACTGAAATGATAGGCGAAAGAGAGAAGAGATGTTGGCTGAAGACCTGAGGAGACTTATTGTCACTCAGCCTTCAACAATGACCACAGGGCAACCGGTGAGAAACTGTAAACCGCAGTATTACTGCGACCTATGAGTACTAGGAGAGAAGGGCTGGAGAATTGATGAGACTTGCTGTCACTCAAACCCCAGCAGTTACCACCAGGCAACTACTGTGAGATTGCAAATGATAATAATAATAATGATAATAATAATAATAATAATGGAAGAAATTCATCATCATCATCATCATCATCATCATCATCATCATCATCATCATCATCATCATGTCTTTTAATGTCCGTCATTGGACGTACACCTTTCCTAAGATGCGCCACATTTCTCTATCATGGGCATTGCAGAGCCAGTATTTTCTAAATGTGTCTAGTTCATCACTCCATCTTGTATTTAACCAGCCTCGGTTGCGCATGTGATTTCTGGGGATCCATGTTATGAGTCGTGATGTCAATCAGTTGTCTACCATTCTTGCAACATGGCCTGCCCATTGCCATTTAAATTTTCTAATAGATTCTATGATGTCTTGGACTCCTGTTTCCTTCCTGATATACCATGATGTCTTGTGATCTGTGAGGTTGAGCATGCTAAAGCCTTGCATTATTCTTTTCCATATACAGTCGTATATGCAAAAGAAAGAATGAAATATTGATTTTGATTGTGACAGTCGTAAGTTGTTGTAGAAGAGATGATAGAACAACTGTGGTATCAGAAAAGCCCAAACTAAAGAGTTTGAAATGGAAGGAAAATAGTTCTACAAACAATTCAAAGTACAAAACAAATTAGATATGGGTGTAGTTGCGAAAAGGATATTTGAAAAAAGAAACCGGATCCGTAATAATGAAAACAATGCAATAAGAACCAGCTATGTAAGTCAACAGGACACAACTAAATATTAAATGTAAGCTACATTTTAAAATTTTCTGTTTACAATCATCTGTGAGGATTATCCAGAGGGATTATCTGAGGACAGTTATAAGAACTAGAACCCTATTTCATTACTTCTCTCATGGGTGAGATAGGGACTGACACCCAAGGATATACTAGATAGAATAATATTATAATTAGCCAAAAGTTGGTGCTGACTGACTATAAATATATTATTAATAATTACATGGAAAATAACAAGAAGGTACAGTATTGTGTCAGACACACGTAAAATTTTATTTGAACTGTTTTGTTTTATTGGTAAAAGGATTCAATAAAATTTACAAGAATATAAGTAATATTTCTAACGCTTCTGTGGCATAATTCAACAATAAAGCGTAGCAATCTCGTCAAACAAAACATGCTGTTTAGCTTGATTGTATTTCTCTCATGAAAGTATGGCTATCTAAAGGTAGCTAAATAATTATAAAAGGCGGATGAATAACTACTGACACCAACCTCGAGCACATAAATACATGTAGGTTAATAACCATTAAGCTTACCTCAATGAAACACCTGATAATCGGGAACCAATCAAATTGTAAATAAAATCCATTCATTACACAATTAGGCACGGGTGTTTTGTGTGTCCTGTGAGAAAAAAAAGTTTCTCAGCTCGTTTGAACGAGTGATCATGCCTGCAAGATATAAAACGTGGGGGTTTCTGTGACATATGTGTCTGTAGAGAAATACCTGTAAATTACATAACTGACATAAAAACACACATACCCACACTGATCCGTGCATAAAGAATTCGTGGATATAGGCGCCTGCTTTGTATATCATGCTAATAAAAACATGAAGTCACATGCATATGAATATGTTTCACAATATTTTTTTCATCAAATGACAAACGCTTTCTTGGCTTCAAAAAACACATGCACAGATGAACATGTACGCAAGCGTTCATATATATATATACGAATAAATGACTGTTTGCAGTATATATATATATATATATATATATATATATATATATATATATATATATATATATATATATATATATATATATATATATATATATATATATATATATATATATATATATATATATATATATATAAAGAGAGAGTCAGAGTCAGAAATTTTGCACTCTAATGCATTTAAGGTGTAGTTGAATGCTAACTTTGAAAGATTTTGGGGGGGAAAGTGTACACAATTCCGAAGCATCTACAATGATATATGGGATTTTGAATAACAGTACAGGTAATTCACCATACCATCTTCTAGCTGTGCTGATCGAACACAAACGCCTCACATGTATCTTAATGTTTAGATTTATAGTATTATCATGATTTGTTATTTATGGATGTTGCTCAATTTGAATTTTATTTCATTTTTTAAAATTCAGATCAGTATATTGAATAATTCACTATTTTGATTAAGGATATTATCATGACATACGTTAAATGAAAGTTGTTTATTTTGTGAATTAGGTATGATATGTGAAGAGTATGTTTTTGTTAAATCCTCAATTCAAAACTTGTAACGATTAATCAAATTGTCCTGGTCCACTGTTAAATGGGCTATTCATATAGACAAATATATAAGTTCTATGGAGAAAAATATTTCTAATTTTTTCTTTTTGACTTTCTCATTGTGAGAAATCCTGACTTTTTTCGGTGAATTAGACGGACTAAAAACCTTAATTTGAGGATCACAACTTACTCTATCCACACAAGTTGGGATCGGTGAGAAAAAAACAAAAAAACAAAACAAAAACAAAAAACGCTGAATAACTTTTTATATTTTACTCATAAGTATATGCCTGAAATTAAGACATTTATGGGTTTTGAATGAGATCCCTCTCGCACCATTAGCTTTTATTCTCTGAATAGTTTGTTCTATTTACGCTGTCTAGGCCAACTGATACATTCATCGTGCAATAACGAGTTTAAAGCATTTACAATTATTCTGTCGGATCATATATCAATTTCTTTACACACACACGCACACACACATACACACACACACACACACACATATATATATATAAATATATATATATATATATTTATATATATATATATATATATATATATATATATATATATATATATATATACATATATATACATATATATATATATATCAGTCCAAGAAAATACGAGGTAAGTCTGAGAGTTTGATCATATACATACGTAGTAATGGTTAGAACAGTTAGACCTCAGGAAACCTTCAAACCTGATTGGATGACTGTAGTATACGTTATCCAAAAGTAAGTGGGCTGGTTATTTTTAGAATCCAAGGGAAACGGCAGACAGTTACTGATTCTGTTTCTGAAACATCAGCCTTCTGACGACATAAAATCAACTAAAAAGTTGAGCTTTTTTTTCACACTTTTCTCATATATATATATATATATATATATATATATATATATATATATATATATATATATATATATATATATATATATATATATTGCTCTTATATAAAAAGTACTGTCAAAACTACTGCGCATTTCTCTTAAAACTGTCTCATTTCATTCGAAAACCCTATTAAAAAATATTAAGATGAAAACAATAATACGTGTTCTTATATATTTGGGATCTTGCGTTCATTTTGTATTCTGTGCAAGGAGAATTCAAACCATTGTTGAGCTCGTGTGATTTCAGGTGGATCTCAAACAAACTTGACCCCAGGATGACAAGAATGACAACTGAGCTCAGATGGACATGCATGCCCGTTTAAGACTTCCTGTGATTACTGTGCATGCTTGTCTAACATTGACATCATTGGTCTGGTAACTGAAAACGTGTCGAGTGGACTTTCATCTGAATGATACCACCTTAAGTTTGGATGAAATTGCAAAGAAAGTGGGAATATCAAAGAGAAGTGTACTGAAATCTGTCTCTTCAGCGAGTAGTGTGGCCAAAGGGTGTTCCAACTCAGATAGGATGATGGTAGTTGTCCTTAGGAAAAAAAAGATCAACATTTGCTGAGTATTTTGCAAATTTATGTAAAGCTTGTGGTGTGCAGAGCTGTTCAAGTATTATGATAATAAGGCCTAGAACGGGAGAATAAATAGGAAAACCCCTGATGACTTGAAAGACCTTACAAGTCGATGTTTTGTTGGTCCACATGCCAGATATTAGGTTTACAGGTATTTTAGTTCTAGAGGGAATGAGGCAAGGACACACAAATAAACAGAAGGCTTGGTTATTTATAAATATGAATAAATAGTATAGCTTCGTGAGCGAAGATTATTGAGAGGGTTTTCCCCGGTAGTAAAACCATAGATGAAAGGGCCTGAGCGGAATAATCAGCCTGAGAAATGAAGTTCTAAGGTGACTTTCCAAGGGTCAACCCCACCTTTTACACTGTTGGCACGGATAGGAACAGTACTTCAAGGTCGTAGGTATGACAGGAGTGTCCATCCCTTAGTAGATGCCCGAGCAAGCTATTTGGGTTTGTTACCCCTTTGCAGGATTGTTAGATACACATGCACACATGCATACACAAACACATACGCACGCGCTCACAGGACACAAAGAGACAGCAAAAACACACTCACCCTCCCTTATCTACTTACATATACTCTATCCAACGTAGATAATTGATGACAAATATACAAACACTCTCGTCCTACTCGTGTTCTCACAAAAGTTTGACTGGCACATCTGCTAACGACCTGAAACACGACTCCACCCCACCCACTTACAACATATATACTTCCACCGCCGTGGAGTTTTCCCGTTATAATTTTCTCTTCATGCTGAAAATATCGGATCGTTCCAACGAAATGATCGTCATTAAAACAAATTCATCTAACTTGTGCTTTTTGGTTTTCTTCCTTGTCATAACTTTTCATTCTCAACTCATCCATCCACTGGTCAGTTTTTATTTATTCATGTTCGTTTTGTCTTCAGTGTTACACAACTTCATTGTTGTCCATTTCCGGCAAATGATTTGGTCCCATTCACATGACAATTCAAGGACAAAACATTTAGTGCAGAAAATTCTATTAATCTTAATCCGTTGACGCTTAGAGTTGCATATTCCTTTCTTATAATGCGGTTGTTGTTTGAGTTCAAAACTGGGATTTCATTGTCAAAAGAGGATTTAGCAGACTGTTTTGAAAAGTTTTGGATGCTGTGATAATTGCCTCTCAAAGGACTAGAGCACCATTATCCTAGCTATACTGTATTTCAGTTGATAATAAATGACTTGATACTTTCGGGCAGACCTCCTTCATATACATAGGTGCATAAGTGAATATATCAGAGTTCAACATCCACCGTCATTATGATAGAACTTTCAAGATCACCCCTAAGAAAAATTGAATAAATAAATACGAAGGTATGTGGTACAATCATAATACATACGCAATATTTATTATATTTAATTTGAGCTTCGGTCCTGTTTTAAATGATCTATTCCTCTACTTTGACGCACACACATATATCAAAAGAGCCATAAATATCTTACATTGACTCTGAAGAGTCCTATTTAAAGAGCTATTAAAACAATTACGTCACTGACAAGGACTCTCTACTAAGAAAATGATACAATTTAACACCTGAGAGGTGACCAAGTTGTGATAATTGGTGAAAGTGCACATTTTCTGTCAACCTATAAGCCTTCTTATTTGTTTGTGGGGCAGGGTTCATAGCTTTAATGATAAGAATGCTGCGCTTGAAACAAACCAGAAACAGCTATGAGTATTTGATGACATGATTATGCCACACCATTGATCACTGATTTTGGCTAATATGAATTGAATTCTGATATCTCTAATAGCACCACTATCGGCCATTCATAGGAACGGGTTACTTTTCTTGTTCAAAACTGGCATAATCAAACATTTTCCTACGGTGTGCTACTCGTCAGATCAGATGAAAGATCAGTTGGATTTAGAAACAAGGCGTTTCATTGGTCAGTCAGATTGTTGTGTATTTCTCACCAGCATTAGCGGTCAGGGTTCAAGCTCAGGCAAAACATTTCCTCACTTGGAATATCGGCACAATCAAATCTTCTCACTCCTGTCAACTTCATCTATGGCACTAGAAGATAATTTTTTTTATTTGGCTGAATGTCGAACAAAGCTAAGATGAGCTTAGTAATTATCAATAAAGAAGCATTTGTGACTTTTTGTCAGACTAAACCAAAAATGAGTAAGACAAGGTGATATCAGCTCACCCAAACTCTTCGCAGCTTGCCACAAGATGAGCATCCGATACGTGGACTGGGAGAATAGAGGAATCAAAACAGACGGCAACCTAAGATTTGCAGATGACATCGTACTTTTTACAGAAACCTTACATGACCTCCAACTAATGCTAGATGAACTAAATGAAGAAAGCAAAAGAGTTGGCCTACACATGAACTTCAGTAAAACAAAAATTATGTACGACGATCACATTGAAATAAGGACATAGCTATGAAAATTTGAGATGCAAAATTGGGGAAAGTATATCAATACATTAACTTAGGACGACGAATCTTCATGAAACCCATGAAAGGATGGCAAACCTTCGACAGTGCAAGCCCAACCTTCAAAAACAAGTTAATCCCAATAATCCTAAAAAGAAGAGTATACAACCAATAGTCACTTACGGAGCTGAAACATGGAATCTAACCAAGGAAAAGACTTGCAAACTGAGAAGCATATAACGCGCATATGAGAGAATCATGCTCAACCTCACATGGAGGGATCACAAAACACAGTATATAAAGAAGAAAACGGAAGTCAGAGACATCATAGAATCTATTAGAAAACTTAAATGGCAATTGGCAGGCCATATTGCAAGAATGGCAGACAACTGATGGAAATTACAACTCTGGATCCCCAGAGATCACATGCGAAACCGAGGCCAACAGAATACAAGATGGAGAGATGGAGAGGACAAATTTAGAAAATACTGGCTCCGCGACGCCCATGATAGAGAAGTGTTGCAAATCCTTGGGAAGGTCTAAGTCCAATGTTGAAAGACTGATGATGATGATAATGATGTAGCTGAACTCAGTTAATACTTTATAACCTGCTTCGTGTCTGAAATAGTTATATATTTCATACTAATGTTCAGTGTTCAGGCCAGATAAGAGCTCCAACTTTGAATACTGATATTCAAGGTAGGCACCAACAAGTATTCAGGCAAGAAATAAGATATTTCTACCAATATGGCTAATTTGAAAACAAATTGCTTATACAGTCAAGATACACTTTGATGAGGCCTTCGCCAAACACTAAGAATGTAATATTTCTTTTATGTGAATTAGGATAAAATACTTTTCCTATTCATGATAATGTAATAGTTTTTTTCCATTATTGTGCTATCAGTTTATATTTCAACATTTATCAATAGTTTGTTATTTTCATTATCACTTGATTTTTGGCACTTAAATCTCAGGGTCAGATAACTTGACATTGATAACGATTGGACCACAAGCAACAGAAACCTATATAAAAGAGAGAAAATCCCCACAGTGACACAGATAGATGTGACATATATATATATATATATATATATATATATATATATATATATATATATATATATATATATATATATAGTAAAAATCAGGTTTGCAATATAACATAATATCATATAAAGCAATGTCTGATATGTGATGGATTTAATTCATAGAGAGCTCGAGACATCCAACTTTAAACTATAAATGTTAAGTTGGTTTGGAGTAGGGCTGGAAATATAGAAGAAAGTTGATTCACTACAAAGACACGTCTATGTTTATACCATGTTTGGGCATCTCCAGGTGAATGATTTAGATCCATTAATTACGACAAAAAAGAAATCCAATTACAAGAATCAGAGAAACAATAACAACAAAAGAAAACAGAAATAGAAAAAATCATCTGGTGTACACCACCATTCAACTTACAAGTAAAAACTAACTTAGGTTAAATATTCATTCAATTAACAGAAAAATACTTCCCCCAAACATCCACTAAGCAAAATATTTAACAAAAACAAACTGGAAATCAGCTTTATTTGTACCGAAAATTTCAATACACTTATCACGAAATATAACAATAAAGTTATTAGAAAGAACACAAGACTACGATTGTTCCAATGGGGAAAGTTTCCCTCTGCTAAACAAATGTCTCAGATAAAATATAGTATAACAAACAGAAATATCAACCCAAGAAAAAACCCAGAAGTGAAATATTATATCGGAATATCTATAACGTCATTTAAACTTAGATTAGCCAACCAAACATCATCCTTTAGGAAGAAAATATATAAGAATAATATATCATTATCTACATATTACTGGAAACTGTACAAAATGAAATACAAACCAACTGTGAAATGGTCAAATTTAAGACAAACCTATGTATGCCAAAACATAGAAATATATATATATATATATATATATATATATATATATATATATATTGCGTGCGATCAAAATGATTATTCATTCAGAAAAAACAAAACAAAACACAACTGAGTTCTATTTTAGATAAAGAATTCAGTAATGCATATATTTCATTGAACGAAGTAGTTCGTTTACTATTTTGTTACAAAGATTAATCATCATCATCATCATCATCACCATCATCATCACCATCATCATCATCACCATCATCATCATCACCACCATCATCATCATCACCACCACCACCACCATCATCATCATCATCATCATCATCATCATCATCATCATCATCATCATCATCATCAATCCTGTCCATTTATCTAATTACCGATATTTTAATGTCTGACGTATAAACTTTTGAGTTTGTGCCAGTAAATATTTATTATTAGTGCTTACACCTACTTACAAGTTTGCACCAATGTATACATATGTACATACATATAGATAAACAATTCCTGAGTCACATTTTGGTATAAGTGGAATTCGGCTATTGTTGGCGTTGAATAAAGTTTACGCCAAGTTTGGTCAGTCCATAATAAATTGTTCTACACCTAAGAAAATGGATTTCTATTTCCAGCTGAACTTTTTACCTGTCTATCAACCAATCAACCAACTGGACAAATTGCCTCCACCCACACACTCACCACTATATATCCGTGTCGGAAAAGCATGTTCAAGATTTAGTATATATTGATGTAATCTAGACAATAACGCATACAGAAGTTTTCATGAGGTTTTGAACATTCTTTAATTTTGCCATGCATAGAAAAATAATATAATTTAGATATACGCACACACATACGCACGCACAAACACACGCACACAAATATATATATATATATATATATATATATATATATATATATATATATATATATATATATATATATATATAAATAGGAGATAGATACATTGATAGATAAATAGAAAAATGGAGAGAGAGATGGATAGACATAGATGGATATAGATGGATCGACTGATATGCAGAGAGAGGTTAATGATGATTCACGTTGCAAGATTCTCAGTTTGAAGGTCAGTCCCTTCGTTAGGTTCCATGTTTCAGCTCCATAAGTGACTATCGGGAGGGTGCGTGGGATTTTCTTGTTTTTGAAGGTTGAGCTTGCTCCGTCGAAGGCTTGCTCCGTCGAAGGCTTAATCCGTCGAAGGCTTGCTCCGTCGAAGGCTTGCTCCGTCGAAGGCATGCTCCGTCGAAGGCACGCTCCGTCGAAGGCTTGCTCCGTCGAAGGCACGCTCTGTCGAAGGCTTGCTCCGTCGAAGGCATGCTCCGTCAAAGGCTTGCTCCGTCGAAGGCTTGCTCCGTTGAAGGCTTGCTCCGTCGAAGGCATGCTCCGTCGAAGGCTTGCTCCGTCGAAGGCTTGCTCCGTTGAGGGCTTGCTCCGTCGAAGGCATGCTCCGTCGAAGGCATGCTTCGTCGAAGGCACGCTCCGTCGAAGGCTTGCTCCGTCGAAGGCACGCTCTGTCGAAGGCTTGCTCCGTCAAAGGCTTGCTCCGTCGAAGGCTTGCTCCGTTGAAGGCTTGCTCCGTCGAAGGCATGCTCCGTCGAAGGCTTGCTCCGTCGAAGGCTTGCTCCGTTGAGGGCTTGCTCCGTCGAAGGCATGCTCCGTCGAAGGCTTGCTCCGTCGAAGGCTTGCTCCGTCGAAGGCATGCTTCGTCGAAGGCTTGTTCCGTCACAGGCTTGCCATCTCAGTGATTCTTTGCATGATTTCTTCTTTTGAGGATTCCATAAAGATTCGTTGTCCTTGGTTGATGTAGTGGTCTACTTTCTTCAGTTTTGTGATTTCAATTTTGATCGTCGTGCATTCATTTCCGACATGATTGTTGCACATGATTTTTGTTTTGCTGAAGTGGAGGCCGACTTCCTTGCTTTTTCCATTCAGTTCATCTGGCATTAATTGGGGGTCGTGGAGGTTTTCTGCAAAAAGGGTGATATTGTTTCAAATGTGCGTAAACAGTTACGAATGTAGTGTTTTTATGTTTGTACATACATTAGTTAGACAAATGAACTATGTCACTTGGCTAGAACGAAGAGCCAGTGGGGAGAGAAATCATAAACAATAGACGCAAGACTAGTTTGTTATTCATACTTTTCATGTAGATGCATGTTTCATGTACAAGTTTTTCATGATTTCTCTCTCTCTCTCTCTCTCTCTCTCTCTCTCTATATATATATATATATATATATATATATATATATATACACATATGTGTATATATTTGTGTTTGTGTGTGTGTGTGTATATATATATATGTATACATATATACACGAGTGTTTGCACGTGCTCATAAACACGTACGTTTATGTAATTATACAATGTACCTTAAGTAATACTTTAGATTCCCACGTTTAAAGCCATACGGAGATGAAGTGTTCGACAACTTAATTTCAACTTGTCAAATTCCCCACATTAAATCATGAATAACGTTAACATTAGACCAGACAAAAATATTCATTTAATTACTGGTACGAACACGCACCTACATGGTATGGAAAACACTACGTCCTACTCAGAATCTGAATCTATGTCGTCTCATGTATATGTCGCTTCTGCATTTAGATTCACTTCATTTGATGTAATAGCAGCAATTCAAAGGTGAAAAAAATAGAAGGCTTATCGAGATCTAATGACAGCATCGGGGATTTTCTGAATTTCTCATCAAGCTAAAAGCAGAAATAATGTGGGAATATTTTATTCTAGTCAATGAGAAATTGAATTCATTGAATGATACGAGAGTTTTTTTCCATTTCGTGTAGGATTGGTCTGTCAGTGATCTCGTCCTTTTTCAACCTCAATCAAAATTTCCAACGCCCTCTTATACCGAAGATTCATTCTAGAAATGTGTGATCGCTATGGCTACAGAAATATCCCATTCTTTATAACTATCCTCTCGTTTCCTGCTCAACTGATATCAACGTATTCCATTCGTCCATTTCCATTATAAAAAATGAGCCAATCAGGGACGTGATAATTTGAACAAACATCCATGATTTATTGACACATATTTTGAAATCGAATGAAATCCAAACCGTCTACAGTATTTTGAAATTATACTCCAGAGGGGAATTCCCTCTGGTTGAGAATCACTCATCTAACAATTACATTCACTTGATTTATTTAGTTTCCACGTCAACGGATAAATGCAACTATTCTTTGCTGCCGTAGCGCAAGTGATAAAGTGCTGGACTTCTAATCGAGGATTCAAAGGTTTCTATTCAAGCAGTTGGCAACAGATTTAATTATTACAGTAACAGTATTTGTTATTGTAGTAGACGGAAGAAATCGTGTCGTTCATCAGATAACCTATTTTGTAGATAAATCATGTCGTTTTATTACAAAACCTATTTCGTTATTATTTTTTTAAAAAGAGAATTTTAATGGGATAAATAAGCAACTTTTTCTTCAGAATTCTATAAGTCCTTTAACAATCGATCAATGTCATCAATTTCTTAAATAGAAAATAATGTGAGTTTAACTTTAAAACATGAACAGTAGAATTGCTTGATGGATTAGGTTAAAATCTGTCATCCTTTTTGATTTGATGCGATAGGAATCATTCGAAAGGGTTGCTGATCTGAAAAAAATGTAAGTTTAACATGTATCTAATTATTGATGTGATTTAACATGTATCTGACGAATTCACGCTTATGACCGTTATCAAATCATCTTTTTACTTATATCTATACTTTTTCAGCACCAATAGAAATTATAGTTATATTTCAACCGCGTTTATTCAATAAATGATATTGGATAATTAAGTAAATCTAAAATATATAATTAACCAATATTATTGATGATAAATTATTGAAAGACGTTGATATTCATATATAAGTTAAATAAAACATTAGAAAAAAAAATTTGTATCCATTTTTCTATGAAAGGTTTTTAGTAACGGATGATCATCTGTTTATATTAAATACCTTCATTGCCCATTGCTAACAAAAGTAAGTTTAATCATAGCGAAAATTATGTAGATTTTATCTTTCGTGAATGCCGATGTTTTGTCGGACGTATCGTAATATAGCAGGAAGGGAATTCTGGTAATGTGACCGTGTATTACTGAAAGTGAAACGGCGTCTGTGGAGCCTCTGAAAGGGAAATAGCGTATACTGTACACCCGAAGGAGGTTGAATGTATTAAAGATTTTTTTACAACATACGACTTCAATAGTTTCAATAAACCAATTATATGAGAAAAAACTGAGTTGAAAAAATGTCTCGATTTCTTAAATAATAAAATGCTCTTTACATCACATATCTCTACGAGAATTGATAACAGAAATGAATCATTGTTCTTTGATGATGTCAGTTAACGAGGGAACCAACAAAACTTCATAAACATCTAAAAATAGAAGAAACTCTCGAATGGTGAAGGGTCATTTAAAAAATATTATGTGCAGAAATATCTATAAAATGCTTTTGAAATATCTATCTATGGCATTTTTCTCATGTTCACCACCACTTACAAATATTGTGGCATTTACCAATCGGGTAACTGATCTATGTAAAATGCAAAATACACTTTTCATTTTCAACAAGAATATTCTCTACATTTCAGCTTTAATCACCCAGACTTTGATGAATTTAGAAGGTCTTTCAATAATCGTTAATTTGAAATACTTAATTCATTCCAAAGGAGTTTATTTCAAATTACTGATATATGTAAAAAAATATAGAAATTTGGACCAAAAATTCCAGATTTTTGTGCATAAATTTACAATTTTCGATCATATTCCAATATTTTCTTGATTTTTGCATTTTTTAATCTTTGCTCCCCAATTGTCAATTTTGAAGCAGTATGACGTTGAAATAAAATGTATGGGATACTTTTTGCACTCACTGTATCTATCTTTAAAATGGAATTCATTTCAAAAATACATTGAAAAAAAAATATACACGAACGAACCGGATTACAGCCGGTAGATCTAGTCTTACATGAGAGCTGACGACTTATACTTAGAACATTTAGATCTTATGACTTGCAAAACAGGTAGAGATTACGATAACTACATAGATTTTCAGTATAAATCAGTTGAAATATATAATTATGATGTCAAGAACGCCACTGATAGTAACCGAGTTTTGATAACTGATCTCTTGTCAGATTTTACGGATAAAGCAATTGGGTTAATGGAAAGAAATATATCAGGAAGCTAATTTTAAGCTGCCAAAATGGAAATGATTAAGTTGTCTCTTTCCTTTGAAATTTTCTGTGATCGGAAATCTTTCAAGGGTTCCGCGATGAGTTTCGAATCATCTGACCAATGCTGAAAGAATTATTTTTAATCACCCTATAGAATAATACATACTGATAAATATCATCCAAAGAGAATCAAGACATGGACCAATTTTGGATCGAAATATTATTAATGTTCTTAATGTTTTGAAAATAACTAATTCATAGTCTTTATATATTTTTAAATTTCTGGTATGAAAGTTATTTTTGAATAGACTTATTTGGTGCCGAAGATAATAGGTTCTTCCTGTGAAGCGTCCAGTCTTATGGAAAATGTAGCAACTCAATTGAACCTTGGTACCTCTTTTCCCTGCATTCCATAATAACTAAAAATGATATCATACAGTTTCCATCATGTTTTGAACAATGTCTTAAAAACAAATTGCAAAACATTTTCTCACCAAGTTATACCAACATAGCTTCTATTATAAGCTAACACAAATCAGAATAAAAATGATAGAAAATACAAAATGTAGAACCCATTGTCGAAATTTTCTGGAACTGACAAAACTGTTGTCTATAACAACATCAGTGCATGTATTTGTTTAAGCAAGAATCAGACGATAACTTCGCTCACTTGCATTTAGAAATCATACAGTGGAGTAATTGCAGAGCTTAAAATCCTTTTCAACCCGCAACGAAACTATTTTTGCACCATTCTCTTTCTAATCTTCTTTCAGCATGATTTATTATTTTACTGTTTGCATAACTTTTGTTCAGTATCTAACATGCATACAAATTCTAATATTGATTATTCCATCCAAATGTAATCGAATATCTGTTTTTACTTGAATTATCTCTCTCTCTCTCTCTCTCTCTCTCTCTCTCTCTCTCTCTCTACATATATATTTGATTTAGGAAATATCAAACAATCATAAGCAATATACACATGAAAGAAAGCAACTAGTAAGGACTCATAGATCATATAGCTTTGCCAATGTCATTGTCAGGCGAAGTATTGTGCATTCCCAAATGTAATCATTCCTTCAGTAGTCTATTGAGTTTTCTTCCACAAAATGTCATTGAAATTCATTAACTGCATATATAAACTTTTCATAAAAATCATCACCAACTGGATTACAAAAACATTAGACGAAAATCAACCACGAGAACAGGCTAGATTTAGGAGAAATTACTCGACCATGAACCATCTTCATTCAATAAATCAGCTGAAAGAGAAGTCAGCAGAATACAAAATGCCACTTGCGGTAGCAATTATACACTTCAAAAAAACATTTGACTCTGTAGAAATTCCTATGGTCATGAAGGCCATCACCTTATAAGGTGTTGACCTTGTATACGTTAAAGTACTGCAACACATATACAACCACAGCAACTAATTAATTAGGCTACATAAGGACTCTAAACCGTTTCAGTTCCAAAAAGGAGAAGGCAAGGTGATACCAGCTAACCCAAACTCTTTACAGCCTGCCTTGAGATGATCTTCCAGAACACGGACTGGGAAAATAAAGGAATCAAAATAGATGGCGAATACTTGAGCAACCTAAGATTTGCAAACGACGTTGTCCTTTTCACAGAAAACCTACACGACCTCCAACTAATGCTAGATGATCTAAACAAAGAAAGCAAAATGTCGGCCAGTACATGAACCTCAGTCAAACGAAAATCATCTGCAATAATCATGTTGAGAATAAGAACATAGCTGTCAAGATAGAAGATCCAAAACTCGGCAAAGTAGACCACTACATCTACCTAGGACAACGAATCTCCATGAGACCCTCAAAAGAGGAGGAAATCAAGCGAAGAATCACTTTGGGATGGCAAGCCTTCGGCAGAACAAGCTCAACTTTCAAGAACCAGATGATCCCAATAATCCTAAAAAGAAGAGTATACAACAAATGCATTCTCCCGATAGTCACTTATGAAGCTGAAACATGGAACCTAACCAAGAGACAGACCTGTAAGCTGAGAAGTATGCAACGTGCACATGAGAGAATCAATCTTACATGGAGAGATCACAAGACAGCACAGTACATAAGGAAGAAAACAGGTGTCCGTGACATCATAGAAACTATTAAAAAAACTCAAATGGCAATGGGCAGGCCATAATGCAAGAATGAAAGACAACCGATGGACATCACGTCTCACAACATGGATCCCCAGAGATCAAATAAGACACCGAGGCCGACAGAACACAAGATGGAGAGATGAACTGGATAGATTCGGGAAATACTGGCTCCGCGACGCCCACGAGAGAGAATTGTGGCGAATCTTTGGGAAGGTCTATGTCCAACGACGGACGTCAAAGGACTGATGATGAGGCAGACAGTATGTGATGCGGACATATAACTACAACATAAAGTAGGTATCCATCCAAAAATATGTAACCTATTGTCCACCTTTCTACAAAATTTCATCGAAATTCATTGAGAACTTTTGAAGATACTGTGTGGACAGTCATGTGCCTATACATAAATGTATGAAACAATAAAGAGAGGAAAATTTTTCTCAATAGAAAAATGTTCCTAGATCCACCATCAAATTTAACCACCCCTTCCACACCCGATTTCCCTCAAAATTTCATGGTGTGAACAGACTGGCAGAAAGACAGAAAGAAGCGACCGAATACATACATCTCTCTCCAACTTCGTTGGCAGACGTAAATATTTCGACATTCTTCTGTTAATGAATGAAGTAGGTGGGAGTCCTTACTCTGAATATGGCTTCAACTGTCCCTGCTTCACATTACAACTTAATCGGCCAGTTTGCAGTAAGTGAAATAGACATGGAGGCAATAAGTTTCCAGAGTGGCGTCACTTCACACTGCACAATTTTACTAATAGCAAGGGGATGGTACTGTTTTTTTCCAGTGGAATTAGTGTGAACAGTTCTAGTTTGAGCTTGAACTCACCATGCCGTTACTCACTCGGTCATCTCGTCGTTCCTTTTGTTAATGAATGGACAACAGTCAATTTTAATATTAATTCTTTCTAACATGGAGTCAAACAAACACTATGTATTAAAAGAGTGCAAGAAGCTTTTGACAAGTTAATCTAACAACATTTTGTAAGCCAGACTTATTATTCAGGAGTGATATTTTATTTACTTTGAAGGTTTTCGTTGTTAAGATTGCAGATGGATATATTTATTTATACGTACATACAGTTCTGTAATTTGTATACGATTACATATTTGCATATAAAATTAAGAACCGTTTGGAGTTCTGTCCTGGTAAGTAAAATTTTTGATTAAGACATACCAATATAGTTAACCATACTGTAACTGATAAGTAAAGTCTCCCTATATTGTGTCAGTTCACTTCGCTTTGGGGGCATCACAGATAGATAAAAAACGGACTCATGCCGTTAGTGAAAAGGTGGGTTTGGTTGGGCTTAGTAATCTGGATAGAGAGCACTTTTTTTCCAAGGACCCGTGTATGCGATCAAAGTATACATCTCTTCCTTTTCAAATTGGGACGATTCCCAACCTCATTAAAATCTTCAACTAAGAAAGAAAATTAGATAGTTTCCTAGTAACCAGTACCTTAAGGGAACCGGGAATTGGCGTGAGAAAAGAATGCTAAAACAGATTTTCTGTGATCATATTTCACTTAACATAGACCATGTAGTATTTTATTCATAAGTATAAGAAGACTGAAATGTATGGAGAAATTAGAACAGATTCTGATAAATGCTTTGAACTCGATTACGTCTATTCTATAATATATTTATCCTTAGGATTGCTATAAAAATTATCTTTTTTTACGAAATGTTTGGATTTGGCAATTATTCAATAGTGAACTTTCTTTTTATAAGTTTTTTTTTGTCAGTCTTTTAGATTTTCTTTTACATATTTGTGGGTAGCTTTCTATTCGATGTTCCTCCTCTATCCAAAGATTTACCTTTAATATAATTCATATGCCCGAACCATTCGTTTATCTTCAATTTTAATCACTATCTTTATTCTTTCTGAATGTCGATCGAACATAATTTTCAGAATTTTCTGTTTTCAAGTTTGAAGTGACCAACCAACTTATGAGTTGAATGAATCCAAGGATCTCTTAAAATATTACTTTTTCTTAAGCAAACATTGAACAAAAAGTCATCGATATTTTGTCTATATTAGAATAAAACACATGTTGCTCTAATGCCGATCTTTGAGAGGATAGCCCAAAGATTACATCTTTCTTTAGCATTTCTGGCTATATGGCAAAGGTTGAAGTAAAAACTTCGGTAGTTTTAGGTCCGAAGCTTCTCGTGTGACATATTTAAATAAATAAACAGCTGCCTTCATTCAATTACTTTACTATCGAGTCGAGTTGAAGAATTTGCAACACAACAAAATGTAAAAGGCTTGTCTGCTTGGGGTATAGGTTTGTGGAGGATGGGAACAAAATAGAAACTACGCCGTAAAAAGAATTAAATGAAAACAATTGTAAAAGCTCCGTTTAATCGGAGAAAATTTATGATATCAACGACTGATAATTCGTTAATTGCCATTACACACAGAAGATTTTGCAAACATTAAACTAATCATCTTTGGCCAGGTTCAAATTGTAACTTTGCTTCTTTATGAATGCGTATTAAATGAGTGCAATCATAGCTGTGTGCAAAATGCTGAACTGCTTCAGTGAGACTTATTATTCATTTATATTTAATTACAAGGAATTATAAATGTTAGTAATTTAGCGAGGACCAAGAAGAGTGCGGAGGATGTTCCAAAAATATCCAATCCACTTTGTCATAAGGTCACCTTTAAAAGCCTCGCCAGCAACACCGACTGAACCAAGCCACCTTTACCACTAGTACGCCCACCATCCAACGACTAATTAACTTGTAGGTGCTACATCGTTGGCACACGTGGTGTTGTCGAGTAGAGGCAAACTGTCATGTTTTTTTTTTCGGGTCTTATCAAAAGGAACAGGAATCAGCAGACCAGGGCAATTACTCAATTAGTGGATTTCTGACCACGGGATCCGGTACATCCCTTTGATCTCCTGTCACCCTCTTGTTTCTCAAGACCTCGCTGCTAACCTTTACCACCTGAAATGGAGACAATGTACAGGTGGCGTGAGAGAGGGATGATGAAGGAAATAGATTTGAGGGTTGGGTAATAAACATGATTATTTCATGTCAGATAAAAGAAGAATACAAAGCTAACAAGTATTTAACGATAAATGAAAGTTGTTTGCCTGTAGACTGGTGTGCGATTGGTGATTAGGATAACCAAACATTCTGATGATTACATCTTAATTAGCTGATTTTATAATTCTTCTTTCTCAACTACAAGTAAAGTTCTGGTGATTAAATAAGCATCAAATTAATGGCACTTTCAAAATGCAGTCAGTCATTCACTAATGGAAAATTGATTTCTTGGTCGGATATACAAACAATCACCACGAATAAAACTACGGTGAAGATTTTAAAATATTGAATTTCGTGAAGGATAGAAAATATTGTCAGATAAAAATGTCCTGACATTTTGCTTGCTAATTGCTGTCCTTGTTCTTCCTCGAGACAGCATCAATTTTTCATTCTATTTAATCTTTCTTGTGGAGGAGTTTATTCATCTGCCAGGTGGGAAGAACCAGAGCAGCTGTTAGCAAACAAAATGGGAGGATTTTTTCTGGTTTACGGAAGATCTCAAGCCTCTGTGTATTATGATTTTGGGAGAGAAGAGCAATTTCATCGTTAAAAAACTGCCTTTTCTTATAAGAAAAACACCTGTCAAATTAGACAGCTAGCGGATGAATATGGATTGACTCTATTCAGACACAAAGAGAAGTTTTAGTCAACACTTGATGAAAGCTTCTCTCTGACAACGTAATTTTGAAGAGTCCCCCCCTAAGATTGTACAATACATAGTTGATTCCCGTTGATACAATACCTTCCATTATGACGAATGTGCCGTTACAACGCACATTAAAAATGCTGCATGCAAATAAAAGAACCCAAATGATTTTATTTTCAATTTGCCATGGAAAAGATATAATCTCCCTCAATATTCTTGTGAGAATATGAAAACGTGTTGTTAGAACGCGTGTGACAAAATGCATTTGAACCAGTTTGGTTATTTTAGCTGATTTGATATACGCCTTCCACGTCAGTTGAGTAAGAAAAATCCTAATGGATTGTATTGCAGTGTGCATTTCGTTGCTTAAACGTATCGTGAATGTTCTGTTTTTTAAAATAATTGTTATGGGCGGTGAAAAGTGGATACTTTTCAACAACCTGGACTGTAAGAGATGATGGGATAAGTAAAATGAACCACTTCCAACTGTATCAACTAATTATCTTCATCCAAACAAAATGGTGTTGTGAACATGGTAAAACTAGAAGGAGGTCTTCTACTATAATTGATTAGAAGAAGTTCTGTGCCAAATCAGACCATTGAAGTCAGTAATCGATGAAAAGCTCCCACCTAGAATAATTCAATAGAAAAGACTTAATGTTCCATCACTATAACGCTTGAGTGTATGTTTCTTCGATGACGAAGCGAATTTCGCTTTGCGATTACCATTTAGTCAACTTTTTCTTTCGATGAAATAGCATGAATACTGCATAAAGAACCTAAAGTAGTTCTTAGCAGATAAATATAAGCAAATCTGGGAGGCTGAAATTATGAAGTTGCCTGAGAGATTGAAAAATATCGCTGAGAAAATCTCAAAAGTCTGAAGGAAAACTCATTTTGATTACCACATTGTCTCTATGTATTGCCGTTTTTTTCGTCCATCTGTGTGTATTCCTTGGCGAAATTCTGAAATAGTGGAGGCTTCTCTCAATCATACCATTTTGGAGATGGCTGAGCCAACATCTATGACTTCGTCCGTGGTGCAACGAGTGAGATTGTTCTGAGAAAACAGCACCTGATGAGTCTCGCTCTAAGACGTTATGTAACTCATGGAATGATCTCTATCCAGACAATTTTCATATTCTGGAAATAAAAGGTGATTTTGCTATTCTAAGATACATTAAGGAAATTAAGAATAAAATTAAAGATATTGTCTTCATCAAATTTTGGGAATAGGTATGTAGTACAGGGGGACATGGTCAGTTGAATTCCAACAGATAGCCTAGGCTACTTTGGGCAAAATGCTAAACCTTACTTGATATCAAAGTGATAGATAGGCCTTGCACACTTCAGTACAAGGATTGAACAAAGGAGGCCACGCACTGTAAATTCGTGAAATACCGGTCAGGGCCTCAAAGAAACAAGCATCTCAGACCATCTTGTTCCTCTTTCTCGGAAAAAAACCCCAGCTGACACTCTTTTAGTCCGATCAATTTCCGTCTATTCAACCACTTCAACATAAACAAGAGGTTATTGGAGAAACTTGTTCTATATGACAGTCATCTGAAGAATACCAACATGCTTTAAGGAAAGTTTCCCATGAGCATGTGCATGCTCTCAAAAGTTTATATTAACGTACATCTGGGGGCCCCTCTCGATCAGAGCACAATTCTATTTCTTTTTAGATATCTTAAGAAAGAGATTTTATAGATCAAAACCCCACATAAACCAATATATCCATAGGTTGACGTTAAAAACAATAATTGATACTTTGTTTTTTTCATCTAATATAAACGAGATGTTTTCTGTTATTTTCTATAATTCTTTTTACTCATTGGTTCTATGTTAAATTTCTTTGGTTAATTCATCTTACTTTCTTTCAATTCCAGTGTTAAAAAAACTACAATTCAAATGTAAGTGAAAATTGTGGAACACGGATAACTCTCTTGTCTTTGTTGTTCGAAATTTCATTTTGTAAAAAAAAATTCCATTTGGAGACCCTGGCTCAAAATCTATTTGAACCCTTCCGCTGGCTAAATTCTTCCATCAACCACCGGTATGGACAGACAAACCTAGATAAATGTGTATGTGAATGTAAGAGAATATAGTTCGAAGCAAAATATTAGCCTATATTCAACGCCCAAAGGTCAAATGCATTATTCTTAGGTGCGACATTTCTACATACAATATCGGATCACTTTCATCGTTTCTTTTCCACTGGTAGATTGCTGGAAGGTCATCTGGCAATGAATGCAAGGTGAGATATGCAGTTTTTTCTTTAATACTTATGTCTATTTCAGTCTTAACCAAATCAGACATGTCTGTAACAGCAATCAAGGTTCAGGAACACACACACACACACACACACACACACACACACACACACATATATATATATATATATAGAGAGAGAGAGAGAGAGTTGGGGATGATGACAAAAAAACATTGCAAAATTCACAAGTATATGAATTTACTTACTGCCTGTGGGTGTATGAAGAGAGTGTTTGCTCAATCTTCCAAGGGGTGAGGGTTTGTCCGCATAGAACATCAACATTCCAAACCCTGGCTGTGCCCTGGGTTCAGACACCGACTACAGGCATTATAAGCATATATACAATCACAAAAAGCTAGAAAGGTGAAAATGTGCCGAGAAAATCGAAGAGAAAGGGCATTGAGAGGAAAAGATATACTTTGAAATTAGATTTGGAATGAAGGTGAGTTGAAGAAAGAAGGAGAAAGAGAGACAGACCGACTGAAAGAGTAAGCGGAGAGAGTTCTGTTCAAGTTTTGTTAAAGTCAAGTACATTTAGGTAAACACTGATCAGTTTAGACAAGCGTAAAACCTGAAGTGTTGTTATTAGATGCAAAGTTATAATTAACCTGCTTGAATTAAACATACGACTTCTCAACACCATAGTCATAAATATAATTTACTTCTACAATGTGTGACCTACAAATATCATTGAAAGTTTATAACTAGACTAAAAGTCCTAAAGAATCTTGATTAACTGAGTCAAAGAGAAAGAAAAGTTATATAGTTTTGCTGCGACCGGTAATTATTACTGTAGTGACGTTTTCTCTTCTCACTTCCTCAGTGACAATGTAAAGCAGAATTACAATGGTTATGACTGGCGATAGAACAGGAAGTGTATTAATGTTATTTTTTTTTTCAAGGGGCATTAGCACTAAAAAACCATGATAAGAATTTGAATGACATTTTATCTCCAAGGCCATTAGCAACTTGCAAAACTGACAGTTTTCTATGAACTTTTAATGTAGATAAAGAAAGGTAAACAAGAGAATGGGTGATAAGCAAACATTGCAGAAATTAAAAGCGTAACCTCACGGTTGGTATTCATTGTAACATATTCTGAACATTTCCTATGCTGGGCAAAAGAACTGAAATATGTTAATAAGCGAGCTAGAGAATTAATGACTATTCATGAGGTTTGACATACCATTTTATCGATAGACTATGTAAGAAAATGAAAAAAGTAGGAAGAAGAAATATCATCATTGATGACTGTGTTGATCTGACAATCAAATGATTAGCGAACCACAGACAATAATCACGACAGCAATAAACAGTAACAAATTTGATAAAAGAGCAATAGATGTTGAATTAAAAAACTCAGAAACTAGAAACAAAAAAAAATGAACTTTTTGAATTCGAATCATTATTAATAGTAACTCAGATCAACTGTATTAGAATGACCTGCATCAAAGCCAAAACACCAATTAACAAAAAATTGACTCAAGATTCTTTACAACTAGGTCAAAAGTATGTATGTTGAATGTATACTTTTATTGATGGGTGCATTGATGAAATTCGAAATATAATTGTAAGTAATCAAATATTTGAATTGGAAAGAAAAATTGTGAAGGAACCGCTCAATATTTTGACGTTTGGTCATATCTTTAGGATAATATTTGAAGAGATTCGGGCTGATTATTCTACAAATGAATCGAAAATGACTAAATATCGGAAATTATAGAACATGAAGATCAAAGGATGTTCCAGTTGATACATTTGAGACAAAATTTATTACTTCAAATATACACTTATCTATACTTATATTTAAATATATGCGCATCTAAGATATATATCATTCGCCCCTGACTTTTGATAGGAATTGTAAAAAGGTAACGCACATACACCTTGAGTGGCGTCTAAGTAGTCGGCAGGTACCAACCCATCCACCACTTGAGTGTTTCATCCATCTGATAACACCTGTAATTAGTCCAAACATACGATACCTCACCTTGGCTGAACCTAATCTAGTCACAAGAACTATAAATTGCAAACAGCTGAAATTCACAACCATAATTTTGTATTGTTGGTCCGACATTTCTCTTTTTATAAATATTGTAATTACCGAATGTATTTCTTTAACAATGAACAAGTGTCTGTTTCATTGATTGTTCTAAGACTTGCTGAACAGAGTTGGCTCATACTTCAGCAATACAAAAGTTTTCAAACTTTCTATTCTAGCATCTGGTAGTGTTGGCATACCCCTTGGGAAGATTATAGTTTAAAATGTACTGATACCATATAACAGACGATAGACATATAGTATTTAGGTATGGAAACCCAGGCCTACTAAGGAAAGAAAAAAAATTACCCGAATCCTACGTCATAGTCTTACTACCATTGGAAAAATATGTTTACCCCGATCACATTGGGATAGTACAACTGACGAATGTTATCATCATAAACGATAAGGAGTTCATTCGTCAGAAAAAAAATCTTTGAACACATAGGATTTGTTCGTAATATCACATTTTAATGCGATGGTTGAGTTCGTCTCTATCCAATTGGTAAACTATATTCTAGGCACAATTTTAGAGAGACACATCAACAAAACTTTCTCAATCATGAAATTCGTTTTTGGTTACACACATGGTGACAATTCACTTTGTTTGCACTCAAATTGTCTACACCAAGTGTGCTTACAACCATCATACTTAAACCTAGAATGTTTAATCTATTATAATCACTGAATCTAATTTTGTCAACGATTTTGTGTGAAGACATTGAAATTTCCTGATATTTTAGAAATATTGCAAATTTTTCATATTCCGTCGAAGTGGATTTATGTAAATGGATCATTTTCATATGCAAACATCTTCCTACACGGTGAAGTCTCTAATTTTATTCTGCTCTCAGTCTCCCCCTTTTCTTTCTTTTTTTTTTTTTTTACCAGGCCACATTTTTCATTTCCAAGATCATACATTCAATTTCAAAGACCACACTGTACAGCAAAACCACCCTTATTTTAGGCCTTGCCTCTCATTAAACTGCCTTAAGTTTCTCTTATGATATGAAATAATGATTCCCGAATTCAGTTAGGAACAATCAGATTGATATTATAAATTTACTTTCCATTGTTGATTGGTTTTAGTTTTAGATTTGATGTAATAAAAACGACATGTATTATTTTATCAATATTATAACATAGAGAAAATTATGTCTCAATTAGAGATGCCTTCACTTCAAAGTAGATGTGGTTGGATTGAATACAGCAAAAAGAATCCAAATTTGAGAAAATATGAAAGAGAGATAGGAATTCATTTGGGTAATTTATTTGTATTCGATGGGAAACAGGTTAAAATCTACCATAATATTTTATCAGAAATATAACCTTGTTTTATCGGAAATATTGATTTCTCGTTTAATCCACAGCCTAGAAACTACACAAGTGTAAGAAGTGTAACCTCCTTGACTAAAAAGAGATATTTCAAGAGCTTCGAGCATCGTTAGCATCAAAGCTAATGAGATCAACATGTTCAGAATTGCACAACAGTAGTTGTTCAGATGAGATGTAACAATCCATATATATGAATGATACTTGTCACACCATGGAAACAACTTGAAGCAAATTTGGCATGGATACACAATGGACTCAAGGGATGATTTTAAAGTATAACGTTGTGAAAAGTAAACAAGAAAAACGGGTAAATTAGTATAAATCGATTCAATGATTGATAATTCCTGCCTACAATTTGAGCACAGATCTGAGACACACCACAGTAGCAGATACCTAGCTGTCTGTTGAGGTCTGCTCAAAAATTAAAAAAAAAGTCTTCAAGAAACTAGGGTCAGTAAAGTCAAAAGCAGTTCATTTTACGACTCCTGACAAAAATTTCTCGGATAGTCTCGCCTAGACAACGATTATGTGCGTGTGTGCATGTGCGTGAGTGTGTTCTTTGTTAACTTCAATGATAGAAATAGTATTTATTATTGTTTTGTTGACGAAAGAATTACACGAATTTGTACAAAAAAAAAAAACAATTTCATCGGAAATAAAGTTTTACCATACGTAAGAAGAATTACAGAGGGAAATTTTGATATAAAAATATTTTCTTTCCAATGTTTAGAACCGAGGATTGAGTGGAAAACCTGACAAAATCTTCTGTGGGAAGCTCCTCTTCTCAGTCTACATGCATAATGTTAGGTCCATAGACCTGTACTTTCAGCGAAGAAAAGGCACAGACAAACTAAAAAGCGCAAATATAAGTATATACATATAGATAAAGAGGCGCAGGTCTGAGAGACACCACTATATTTGCAGTTGGCTGAGCTGGCTGTTAAGTTCTTGTGTCCCTTCATAGGAATACTTGCATTACTGTATGTGTAAATATATGTACAACATGTATATGTATTGGAGTACAGGTATGAGAATCAACACGGTTTTAGCAGATGTCTAAGCTGACTGTAGAGGTCTGTTGCCTCTCTAGAGGAATAACCAGATATAACGACTGCCTGAGTAGGTATATATTTACATTAATGATTGCCTTTTTAAATATTTTCCTCTGGGTGGTGGATTTACAGGAATGAATACAGTAAGAGCGGATAAGGTGTCGGAATATTACAGCATATAGCACAGAGTCAAAGTTGGTTGTTGCAACAGTTAATTAGCAAGCAGGTTTGGTGATACAAGTCTATTTTTAGTCAAAGCAACACATCTTTTTTATGTTAATAATCATTGGAGTAATGAACAATACTGGTAAATTGTCATATATATATATATATATATATATATATATATATATATATATATATATAAATAATGCAATATATATATATATATATATATATATATATATAATATGATAATATATATATATATAATATGATAATTATAAGTTTTAATTTTTCGTAATATTTTCTTGTTTTCCTACGAGTGATTTGAAAGTATGCATGTGGTTATAGTCTAGAAATCTTGAGAGCTTTTAACATTAAACATTAAAAACTTTTTCAGAATTTTTTGTTTCACATCAATTACTTATTTCCGAATAGCAGTTTATGTAATTCATATAATTCTTTCAGTACTTTTTCTCCTTTGACTCATCCATTTTTATCATTGTACTATGTGTAAACTTTCTCTTTTTGGGGTGATCAGTTGTTTACCATTTGACCGTTTCGGGAATTTTGAAAACAAAACATGGCCCCCAACAGTGTTGATCATGCATTACCCTCTTAGCTATGATTTTAATATGTAGCTTATGTCATATATGCAGTTTGTTATTTCATGTATTATAATGCATTGTATATGGATATCATTTTATACTAAACATCATTCAATTTTTGTGAAACAGGGCTTACTTACGTAGGTTACCCCCAAAATGTATCTATCGATGAGAGATCAGTAGGTATAACACTACACGTGACTCGTTGATCGTGTAACTTCAACTGAGTCTATCTCTTTCTCTATTATATATATGAAGTTCTCTGATCCGAGGAAATAGTCTCCTGACTTTTACAGATTCTAACCACGGGCAGTCAGGTGACCATTTCCATGGACTGGAGAATGCAGTTTCTCAATGTAATCGCTGCCTGTTGATTAAGAAACGAAAAACGCCAAATGCACTACACTCACGTTTGTTTTGTGAATCGAACACTCTAAAGCGTCTAACTTATGAATTTGATTTTTGCAAGTTCAGCGTCTCTTTAGAACAGTTTTATGTATGAGTGTGTATGTGTATAATGCTCCTTTATTAAGTGTTGAGCACTCTTTAAGTAAGGTAACTCGTTCATTATACGCTTATGCAATGCTCTTCCAACTCAGGAATAGAGCACTCCGGTGGATTGGGAATAGTGCGTAAGTAAGTATATTGCTTAAATTCAACCTTACTGAACGTTCAGTTTTGCACAGGTTACAGGTAATATGCCAGTACTCCGGATCTGGAGCGAAGGTTTCTATCCTACTTCATAGTAGTGGATGGGATAATGGATAGTCTATAGCCACCCTGAAGAGTTGTAATACAACGAAGCAGCTGTCTCTGGGTGACTCAATTATATATATATATATATAGAGATAGATAGATATAGATATGTTTATATATGTATTAGTTATGTATTATTATTATTATTACTATAATTTTTATTACTATTTATAACCTGAATGAGTGTTTGACACGGAAGAGATTTAAATTTGTTACTGGATATATTCCTGTTCATATATATTTAATGTTTAATATCTGATATCTAATATTTAATAGTGTCTCTCTTCCTCTACTGAGATTTCTCCAAATAAATATCAACTTGAAATATACGCCTACATGTATTCGTAATGTACTGTATATATATATATATATATATATATATATATATATATATATATATATATATATATATATATATATATATATATACTACCAACCTATACCGTAGGTCAACTTGCCATTTGTCCTGTCAAGGTGACATTCCCGCACATATCAATGAACATAGACTGCTGGGTACTGATATTCACACTATTTCAGGCCAGATAGTCATAAACAATACGCATATAGAATGCAACATCAATTGTAAAAAAAGACCAGATTAAAAGTGTAAAATTAACTGAAAAATCAAAATAGTATTTCTTGGCTATTGTTTTTGATCTAATTTGTATTCTATCTATCTATCTATCTATATATCTATATATCTATATATACATATATATATATATATATATATATATATATATATTACTATCTGTATCTGTGCTTGTGTTTGCATGTGTCTGCATATGTATATATATGTATATTGATAGAGGCAGAGAAGGAGAGATGAGGAGGAAAAGTGATTGAGTATTATTTTACTCCGAATGCACCTACTCACATCCAGTCGCCCGCACGTTCATCGACAAAACAGCTGTAACCCAGTCTAAGAAACATTTTGATGCAAGTCGATGGTTCACAAATACATACACTATGACTCATACAATATGCACACACACCCATAAAATATATGCACACATCCATATCAGCATAACTATACACATAGAGAATGTCTCCTGAATATATATCTATACATATAAACCTATACCGATAATCCACTCTCTATTCATCATTCTCTTCTTGCTACAATCTATGTACAACTGAAACAGTTCTATTGAATTTAGTTAACTACTGAAGTTTAAGTTTGTTAAGACTGATTGTGGGACCAGTCTATCTGCTAATTAGCCAATACCCCTAAACACACACACACACACACACCCTTCTTTCTGGTCTTTTTTGGCAGGATCAAAGTGTAATATCTGTTCCACGGCAGAGCCCGAGGAGTCGGTACTGACACTTGCCTGTCGAGTGGGCTGGAGGAGTGTGTGTCCAAGACCGAGTGCGCCGGTGCAATGCGTAAGCCAATAAGATTTTACTGCGGCTACGCACTGCTCCGCACATTGGGGAGCCTTTGGACTCGTCCTTGGGCTCTCCTATAATTACTCGGCCCAGCTGCGGGGAATATGGCACCCTGGGGTAGCACTGCTCCTTTGCACTTAGAGGATCAGGTCCCAAAGAGGACCTTTTCGTGACGGAGGTTGTTTTAGCTTCTATGGTTTCTTGGCAATGTAAGTCACTTTTGGCTTGAGTCATTTTTGGAAGGGTGTCTCCTATTTTCCCCACGTTAAGCCTCGACCTTGTGTCACATTTTGCTGTGGTGGGACAGTAAATACATAGAACACACATGCGAGCGCAGGCGCACGCACACATGAGCGAGCGTGCGTGCACACCCACATATGCATAAACACACTTCGACACACATGTTTACACGCATGAAAAATTCGCTCTTGAAATTTGTGCCCGAAGTCGTTTGATTCAAGCGACTTGGGGCAATTTTTAAAATCTTTCCTGAAGTGTCAGTTCTGTGCCCTTCTGAGATCTGCGCCTTAGGCGGCTCCCTAGTTTGGCTCAATTGGTGGCACCGATCGTGTGCATGTATTAATGCCTTCAGCACTAACGTATTTTCACTCTAAAAAGATGAAATACAGAAAATGTTAAGTGGCGCCCTTTGGTGCTGAACGTGTTAAGAAACATCTAAATTTTGATAGACACTGGCATATTCTCACACACATAAATACACACACAAAATTGCACGCACACACATACACCAAGTCACCCCCTCTCTCTCTCTCACACATACAAACATGTACATAGGAAGGATTGGGGTTGATAGGCCCTTTTTTCGCACTCCAAGCAATGTGAGGAATATTTTAATTGAATTTGAGTAACCATTCATGATTTGACCAACGGCATCAATGGCAAAACTATTGCAACATAACTCCAAGTTTGGTTCATATCTGACCTAGTGACACTGGAACCAACATGTCTGGGTAAGTTTGCCCTCAGTATGGGGCAAGTCGGTACCTCATTTTCGACAATTCACAAGAACGCTGAGCTGTGTAGGTTTTGTATCTTTCTATTCACCCCCCCCCAACAGAAAATAATAATGGTGATATTTGTCACTCTTTCAGTAGATACAGTAAGAAAAAATCAGAAAATCAAATTATAAAAGGATTCCATGACATTCCTTTTTAGACACTGACTTGAGAATAACAAATCTGCATATTATCATTTTGACAAGGACATCTGATCTAACAAACACAATCTGAAACAATACAGTAGGACCAGAAAGGGGAGACCGCATCACCGTTCAGTAAAACATCTCTTCTAATTATCAGCAAATGAAATTGAACACTGGTCCATATATCGCACTGGAACCAACACATGTATTCATTCAGCAGATACAGACAAAGCGTCACTCACCAACAATATAATAATATACAGGTCTTCTCAGTTATGCATATCTGAATGATACCATTCTGTAGCTTTGAAAACTGATCCAGACAAATCTACATTTCAAAATCAGTTTTTAGCGCCTGCCTCGCCAGTCTGCAACGTGCATGCGCTAGATATCCGGTTCAAGAAGGCAGGCGATCATGGTAGCCATATCATCAAAATGACAGAAACCCCTCGGGCTTCAAATAAAGGCATGTGGTTAACTTATCTCGGGGTCTAACTAACTCTGATCTCCTTATGTACTCATATATGAGGTAAACGTTCGTGATTATGTATGTGTGCGTGTGTGTATAACTTTTGGCCTTTCATGCATGTCAGGCCGATTGCTCTATATATTCATACCTATGATTCTTTTCATATTCAGGGTAAATAAATCTAACCGTACGCATACACTTATAGACGTATACACACACACAAACACATGTACAAAAGAACAGTTCTACTCACAATATTGCACTTTGATATATGAAACAACTCACTCTCAGATGATAATATCGAAAATTTCAACATCAATGATAAAGGTAACTCTAAAAACATACTTGTGGGTAATCAGTATTTGATGAACAGATTAGTGATTGGATAATTATTTTGATGTTTATTCGCACCATCATTAAAACATTATGAATAGCTGTATGTCCGATTCAAAATCGGAATAAAGCGAAAATACATACCAATACTCACTAAATCTCTCGATATTGTTGTCTATTTATCAGAAATTGCTTATCTATTTGCATGTTATACTGGGATGTTTCCATTAGACCAAGAAAGTTTTGGTTTAACGCATACATCGAGGCACCCTTCTATGTTCTCAATGAAAATTCTAGAAGCAAATCCAAGTAAAATTTCATACATTTCTTTTTTTTTTAATACCTGATTGTTTTACAATGAGCTGTTGAATAACGATAAACGATCCCAAGATGATATATGCAAAATTGTGACCGGCAAAAAAGATGGCGAGTCAATTTTGATATATTCAGGAGGTATTGGCACAGTGACGTGTGAGAGATCTGACGAATCGTAAGAGACGTCCAACGACGGACGTTAAAAGTCTGATGATGATATTGATGACGATGAAACGAGATATCATACATTCACAAATAGATGAAGGCAGCTATAGAGTCTTCGCTCGAACAATAGATAGAGAGACATTTGTACAAACTAGGTTTTGCGATGTACAGAATACTAGCAAAATAGGGAGATTGTGTTGCACCGGGCACAGACTGTTCAAGTTGGACAACCTGTTTTCTGAATCAGCACTCAAAATCTTGTCTATTATTTTGTAAATACCAACTAAAGGTGTTGCATACAAACGTGTAACTATCTGATCCACTGTGCAGGTTTATGTGCATGGATTAGTATTATAAATCAATTTGACTGCTACAAGCAGAAGAAAAAACAATTTGAAAAATGGGATCAAATTAAATGCAGAAAAGATACGAAAACAGTTGCTGAACATTTTAGTTAGCTGAGGCATTTTATTACCAAATTGACATATGGCCTGCTTTGTAATCAGTTTTCTCTCCCATAGGAAAGTGGTATTAAGCACCAATCGGCTTCAGGGCATTAAAATAGACGTTTCTATAATTGGGATCGTGAATTTTACAAGCATAGGCATGGACTAACAGTGGAATGGGGGGGAACTCCTCAACTCAAATACTTCATTTCGTTCGATTTATATTAACATCAAAGCAGGCTGTTTATCTCTAATACGGTTTTCTGTGGTAGAGGGAACTCACAAGGTCCGGCACGTTTGGAGCCTACCGCCATTAGTTTGCGAACTGCAGTTTGAGCCGCAATTTAGAAGTTTATAAACTGATTTGTTGAACTGAATGTGCAAAAAACTTAAACATGGTTTAAAACCTGATGGAAACCAAAGTCGACAACTTTCAATGTTTAATTTATCATAAAACTAAACATTTATTCATTTTTTTCTGAACCTTAATAATCAATCAAATAAAAAGTGCAAGCAAACTAAGATGATTTTATCTATTATATCATAAAGATCTTATAAAAAGTATTTCGTTCTACTTTCCATACTATTAGAAAGATCGTTAAAAATCGATAAACAGTAGAAATTCATTACTTAACAATATGAGAAAAATATTTTTTTTTCCAACAGTTTTCATGATCCAGCAATGACCAGGCCTCAAGGCTGCCGGATTAAAGAGTTACAAGTGTATCAAACAGTAAAAAGTAAACAGTGTGTATGAAGAGAATTTGCGTACTACAAATCAGCTTTCTTGCTTGATGGTGGATGCATTTTTTTCCTCATTTATAGGCTCTTGAAAGAACCTCACCAACCAAGCACTGAGAATGCAGCATCAGACTTTTCTCTTGCATTAGTCCATTGCTGTAACCACTGAACGAAGCATATACATGTGCATGAGTAATGGGAAAGTATAGGGGTTGGGTGTGATGCATATACTGCAGCCGTCTACGTGCAGCTGCTCACATAGAGTGACCTTGGCTGAGCTGCAATCTGTTGGCCAGACACTACCTGACCCTGACAAACACCTGAATGACGTCACCACCTGAACAAGCACTCACTGCCAGATATACACTTGCTCATCACTGCTTATCCCATGCATGTATGTGGAAATGGGTGGGAATAGATCAATGATTATAAGCACTTCCCACAAATATAGCTTATGAATTTCAAATATTGAAACCCACTAGATTTTACATAAAAAAATCTAATGAGAATTCAGGTTTAAAATTATTTTTAGCTAGATGGTTACAGTGCTTAGTTATATGCAATTTCTAAAAAAGATCACTTAGAAATAAGAATGATACTTCATGAAATTTAAAAAAAAAATCAAGCAAAAAAAAGGAACAGCCATTAAAGCTTGAATACACTAGTTTTTCATAGACAACTTAAGATCTCCAAAGTTTCAAGCGGAATTTCACCCCAGCAACACTTTATACAAGAGAATTATCTGTTCCTCTTTTCAAACTGCCTTTCTCGTACATAGACACGTGTTAAAAGGATTTCCCCAAAATTTTCAGTGGTATTCCGAGCTGGATAGTTTGTGGGTATGTCAAAAACCGTGATACTCTTGCAGACAATCCATACCTTGGTGAGTGTAGCATTTAGGAATGACTGTCTCATCTTGGTTGAACATTTCTTTCATAATGGCAGTCGGCAAATTACAAAAAACTTCTCTTTAACAATTCTCTGTAACGCTGAACGCTTTACTTGCCTTCCATCACCGACAATTCAGTTATACATAAAACTGAATAAGCTCTCCCAACAATAACAGATCCGCCAAATTGATGTTTGGTGAAAAAACACAAGTTTATCCAGATTAAGGTAAATCAGGAATGAAGAATTGTCCTCTGGTGAGATTTTCCTCGGGAAACCTGCTTCTACGGTAAAGGTGTCTTGCAGATAAGCAAGGGGTATACGAGTTCGAATCTCATGGAAGGCTAACCATTTCCTATCTGCTCTGCTTACAAACGACCGACTAATTACCATAAGGGAGTTGCAATGAAATGCATCAGAAATAAGATGGAAGAAATACTTGTCAAAAATTACTAATAACTGACAATGCATGTCACTGTACCTGATTTTTACATTAGAAGTAATGATAAAATTCCAAAATGTCTTTTTGAGCAAATAAAATTGTATGTTTCACTTGAGATACCTTCGCTTAAAATATTGTTTTTAAGAACTTCTGTTGATTCAAGTGAATGATATTTTAAGCTGTATTTTACGAAACATTTTTACGAAATGTTTGAATAAAATTCAGTCACCACCAGAAAATTATATTGGAAATTCAAGTGCAATCATTTCAATCCATAGTTTTATATTCAATTGATAAGAAAAAAAAAATTATTTCATGTATCTGTTGCATCGATGTCTTCAGGTCTGCATCCTTTTTAGCCCATTGCTTGGAATAAAGTATTCTGCAACCTTTCGTCGGCTCTTTATTGAATCTAGACTTTAGAATTCCCAGCCTAATCTCTCTTCTATCCCTGGACCAGGTAGTACCAAAGATGCAGTTGACAGTGGTTCAGTGGAAGAAGCAGGAAAGCAATAACGCACTGGCAACTTGCATACAAGTTGACGCATATCAGTCCAAGCTAAATTTCACTGACGCTGGCAGTCGAAGGCGACCCCAAATACTCCTCTTTCGTTCGCTAATATCCTTTGCGAATACAGGAAGGCACATCTTCATTCACAATTTCCCACCTTATTCACACAGATGAGAACAGTTTACTCCTGTTGATGAAAAAATGGTCATCATAGTCCATCTGATTATGCGTCTTATCAAGAAAATGATCAAAAAGAAACCAATTAATAAACAACCTGTAAAAACTGGGCTCTTAAACCTGAATAAAGGCTAAATAATAGATTGGATGAAGCGTAATGAAAACAAATAGTCAATAGTCCGAAAAAATATTGTATAAGTATAATTTAAGAAATCTGTGGATGTGTATGTGTATGAGAGCTTGACAACTGTCGATTGTACGGAGTTTATATATATATATATATATATATATATATATATATATATATATAGTCCCTCCCAAATATGCACCTTTGGAACGGGCACTGTCCTAATAATTATAATACTTCATCCAAGAACTTCTGGTAATACAACATATTCATTAATCTCAATTCTTGGGTGAAAGTATGATTTACAGTGAAATAGCAACATTACAACATTAGAAACACATGTGTTTAAAAAGAAGTGCAAACTTTCCAGTCAATATGAATGACATATATATATATATATATATATATATATATATATATATATATATATATATATATATATATATATATATATATATATATATGTATATATATGAACATAATTCATGACAGTATCTGCATATATACGTGTATTTGTTTGAAAAAACATTTGAATAACAAGTTAGTACACATTTTGGGATCGCCCAAACGAGCCTGTCCAAGATATCAGATAATATAAATATACGAGGAGAGAAAAACTGCTTTTGAATGTCCACATATATTCATTAAGTTAATAAACATCATTGAAGATATCTCAAGTCAATAACGCAGGAATGAAACTTTATTCAAAGATATTTCCTCTTGTTTTATCTTCAGTTAGTATGAAGACATGGGATGCAGAAAGAAGAAGAAGCGAGGGAGAAAGAGTGAGGGATGAAAAATAAAATAAAGAAATAAAGAATGGGAAAAATGAACAAAAAGAGAACAGGTCTGGTTAGTCAATCATGACAAACGTCTTTTGTTAGCATGCTCAATTAAGATGACCAATTAAAAATTGGGGGAAAAGGGGTTGATCAATGAATTTTACTTCTTTCACCTTCTGTTTCGGTGGTGATCACAGAAAATTCCGAATCTAAAAAAAGCAACAACAACATACAACAAAAGTGAATACTGCTGGGCACAAACCAAGGGATCAATTTAGCAAAATTTTGCATTGTAGATTGACCGCCTGAAACCTTTTTTTTTTCTTAAAAATACAAAAAAAACCCAAACTCTTTTTCTACACATTATAAGGACTTCATGTTCAAATTTCCAACTCTCTAGCCCTAGCAGTGCGATCCGTAGGCGTGATACATAGCCAGGTAGACTCGCTTAAAAACTGAGGAAACCGATGTAGATAGTTTTAGTGACAGTTGGTTGACTGCTTCCAAATGTTCAGACGTCGAATCAGATGGTGAAAGTAAAAGAGATTTAGAAATTGCCAGTCAATTCATGAGAGGCAATCAGCAACAGATAATGATTCGTCTCTCCTGACATCTGGTGGGCGTTATACAAAACAAGAGGCGATAAATCAGTTCCTCCTTCCGTTTTCAGAGAGATTTTTATCGATATTTATCTCATGTCTTGAGACAAGAAGTATTTACGCAAAAATGCTTGAAGGGTGTATATTTGAAACAATTATAACAAGGACCATTCTTTTCCCCAAAAGTTTTACAAGTTTTTCTTTCATAATGAACCAGCCTTTTTGCAAGCAGTACCAACTCAATGGACTATCAATATATTTTATTGATTTCCTACGAAGCCTCCACATGATCTAATCTAAAAGTCTTTGTTCAACAGGTATAATTGGAGATCAGGGTCTCAGCGGAGAGGTCAGCAAGAGAAGACAATCCCAAGAACAGACGGACGCAAAAATGATGCTCTAAAACAACCGACCCCCAAGGACTGAAGAAAATTCATTGATGACAAGTGAAACAAATACTTCCAAAAATGTTTTAGAAATATAACTTTTTTAAATTTTATCTCGAATAGTTTTAACATTCCGAATCTCATCTTTTATGGAATGAAAGAAAAGCGAAATTATTATAATTATATTGGAAAAAGAGTCAAGTAATCATTGTCCAGAAAGTTAATTCATTGATAACAATTACCATCGATGACCACAAATACTATCGAATCTTGACAATACCTTCTCTTTTCAGCGGTATAATGGATAAAATTTCTGTATTCTGTTGCAAGATATATCAATATGAAAATGTGCTTGCTTTCTCTCTCTCTCTCTCCCTGTGAAAACGTGCAGTAATTCCTTTTATAAAAAAAAACCCCAATTGTTTGTATTGAAATGTACGTGCTAAAAGCTGGTTGAATAGGATTTCATAAGTAAAAGTTTACATGAAAAATGGTTTCATTAAGAAGATGTGTGTTTTGTTTTTGTTCCTTTCTATATTGACCTTTTCACTGTTAGATCGCCAAGTAGCCTCATTCCCATTGACGACAGCAACTCAGAAGAAATGTGCTTTTGATTTCCGACTTGAACTTCCGGTTCTGCGCCAGAGTGAAATTCACGTTCTTTATTTATTTCATTCGCATTTTTAGCATTTCGATGTTATTGTTGAATATGATATCCCACCATACATGTTTCACTTTCCCAACTCCAACGTATTCTGCATCAAATTGCATGGAATCATGGATTTTTTAATGCTTTTTCTTTCGAAATACTGTCCATAGCCAGCGAGAAATTCGATAGGACAAATAATTCTGAAACTATATTCCTTCCTAGAGTTCTTTTATTATGGTATCACATCCAACTGGCAATGAGTCACACATATTTATGATTTCAAATGGAATTACAAGGCGTTGGGCAATGTTCTTAGGATTCTCTAAAGCAGCCTTCGTCAACGGGGGCCATGTGACCTATTTGGAAAGCCTGGTATACATATAAAGGTGGCCATAGACTTAAATAGAAATGAATGAATTCTTATCTATCTATTCATGTTATATCCTAATTCAACAAGGGGTCCCAAAAACTCTTCAATGGGTCGTAGCAAAAAAAGGTTGATAATGTCTGCTCTAAAGCTTATTCATTATCATTATTATCATTATTATTATTATTATTATTATTATTATTGGCAGTAGTAGTAGTAGTAAATGCCTCCTACTTCCTTAATGGTATACCTATTGCTGTTTTCTGTGTCAGTGTGTTTACACAGTAAATTGAAAGGTTAACGTTAACTAAGATTCTTGTACTCATTCTAGGTTCAAATAAATCGACACATCAGCAACTGTAGCTGTAGCAGTAGAAGTTGGTGATATATTATAACCAGCCATCGAACGAACACACATACATGCGGAGCAGAAGATCTAATTTTTCGTTTGTGTATTTACATTACCCCTGTCTTCCTTTCTATTTGTTATCACAGACAGACTGTCAACTGGCAAATACTATTTAGGATGTACTTCTACTTCCTTCTCATTTTTCATGTTTTCTTTCTTCGTAAATTTTTGTTTCCTCAAACTACTGGACACAATTCGTATGAGACGTGCTTTAAATATTCGTAATAAAAAGGGAGAAAGATTAAAAAGAGAAAAATTGAGACGAACAGATATTCAAATAGTATTTGATTTTGTGGATGTTCATGAAAGGCACTTTCCAGCCAGCATCCATGAATCGCAATGCTTGTAAAATATGACACAGCTTCACGGTAAACGTACCTTCAAATGACATAGTTTAATTTACTTTTTATGTTCACTTTAATGTTAATCATATGATCTCCTTCTCTCTCTCTCTCTCTCTCTCTCTCTCTCTCTCTCTAAATAAAGGTGTATCGTTGCCCAGGAAAAAAGTAATTATTATCTAAATGTCGTGTAGTGAACTGTAACTAAGAGCTTCTCAGAGTAGGAATCGCAACCCTTCAGGGAGGTCGAAAATGCCAAAATTAACCTTCTTGAATTCGCCAAAATTGACCTCACCATAATTTGACTTTTAGACTTCACCAAAGGTCAGCGCCACCTATCCAAAATTCATCATCGGGTCAAATTACCTTAGTACACATATTTGCAGCCCATAGGATGCAGCCGTCTCCCTTATATTTGAAAATGTCAAGAGTTACCTGATCCTGAATTGATTCTTGTGGTCACCAAAGGTCAGAACCATCTATCTTATGTTCATCCTGGGGAAGGTCACCCTTGTACATAGCCTTAGGGTGCAACCGACTTTTAGATTTAAAATGCTAAAATTTACCTAACCCCAAAATGACTTTGAGAAATCACCAAAGGCCATCAGCATCTATCCTATGTTCATTGTGGGGTCAAGTTACATGTAATCACAAATATTTACCTTGTTGGGTGTTACTATTTAGATGTCTATAAAGATCATATTCGGAAACGAACATTATTCGTCTTTATCTTCAAATTCTCACGTTGCTCATTCATTGTCCATATCTGCTCTTTTGCTCATTTCAAAAAGAATTTTACAATAATATATATATATATATATATATGTATATATATATATATATATATATATTATAATATATATATATATATATATAATAATTTATCATTATTTCTGTCAGATCATGTATCCATTTCTTATAGAATTGACAAAGTTGAGAAGCAATATTTATTCTGTTTTTGCTCTCTAGTCCAAATGGTTCATTCACCGTGTATTAATGGGAAACCATTTCAAATAGAGTTTCAACATGATATCATACATTCATGATAATTTTTGTGCGATTATATATCAATTTCTTAACTATAAAAATAATACATATATGCGTGTGTGTATGTGTAAGTAATGTAGTATAAATTCATATACATGCTGCCGTAAAGAGCAACAGCTGTACAGCCAGCATCAGATGATGATTGTGGGGTCAGGCATGGTTTCGGGGCCGATGCAGTATATATATATATATATATATATATATATATATATATATATATATATATATATATATATATTCATTCTTTTTTGACATTTGGGAGACTTACTACAATACAGCAGACCGTTATAGTCCACTTGTCACGGAATTCGAACCAGCAAATACCATGTGTGTCGACTGATATGGCTGCTGTCGGGGGAAGTGATTCCCATAAGACAAATTGTGTCCCCATTATTACCAGAGGGGAATTGGATGGGTTCTTCCTGAAGCGAGAAGGGCGTCGTTTGAATCAAATGTCATATTAAACACTGAACAGAAATATGTTTATAGCTTGGGCGCATTTTGGTAAGGTACAATACTTGTTATTTCGACTATCTCCACGTAGCTGATTGTACAAGAAACAGTCTCACCAAGGCAAATAGGCCTTCGTTTCCCTCCAAGTGACTTGACATTCACCTTCTGCAACTTTTTGAAACACAGCTGTTATTGTTTCGGAACT
This sequence comes from Thysanoteuthis rhombus, assembly GCA_963457665.1. Classification (NCBI taxonomy): domain Eukaryota; kingdom Metazoa; phylum Mollusca; class Cephalopoda; order Oegopsida; family Thysanoteuthidae; genus Thysanoteuthis; species Thysanoteuthis major. Next base: position 12,960,111 of record OY735232.1, on the reverse strand, counting down.
CTTGTTAAAATCTGGAATTGCTGGTTACTCTTGGAGTTGACTTTTGATTACTCGTAGAGATCAAGTGATACATGACTAATATCTGACTATACCAGACTTATCTATAGTTGAAATTATTGGCTACTCTCATAGATCAAGAGCTATTGATGGTATTTACCTATTGTTGATATTACGTTTAAAAATATGGTTGCAGAGCAATGGAGAAATTTGCTCGAATTGAGATCAAACACTTTTTAGGGTCTGAACTTTAAAGACATTCTCCTAAATATGATTGTAGTCAAGAAATGAAACCGTTAATATTGAACGAGCTGATTACACATGTATCAGTCATATGTATTTGTCCAAATTCAAAGTAGATCCATTTCATAACTGATTTTCTGTCCCTTGTGGTTCAAAAACTTCGCTGGATTATCTTTCATTTCTTGATCACCCAAGATCAAATAAATCCCATGATTCAGCTCTGATTATTGATTCTAATATCATTTAATTTTGTTCCATCACTTCTTTAAATCCTACAAACTTTTTGAAGATCTATTCCATAGGTTTTCTTTTAGTGAAACGGGCGATTTTCAGCTAGTTTTCACTGAAGGCCTAGATAAGTTATTTTTCCCTAATAGGAGTAGTAATAGTAGTAGTATTAGTAGTAAATGCCTGCTACTTCCTTAATGGTATACCTGTAGCTGTGTTCCGTGTCAGTGTGTTTACACAGTAAATTGAAAGGTTAACGTATTTTTTTCTGGGGTATATAGACCTAACCACAATGCACCATTCCAGTTACTCAGAGGTTACATACAGGTGATCGACTTTTAGTATTATATAGATAGATAAATTGAAATCATATAATTATCATAGGAGACAGCACGAACGTAAACCCCACACTACTACTACTACTACTACAGCTACTACTACTGCTACAACTACTACTACTACTACTACTACTACTACTACTACCATTTGAATTTTCAACAATTAATATGCTTAGAACATGTTATGGGTTCAATAAGTACGCAAAGAAAATGTCAAGTGTCTATGTTGTGTGGTTTCTAAGTTACGTGGCCTCATACAGACGATTTTAGTTAGCGAAAATAGGTATTTTGAGATCTGACCAATTAGATATTAATGTTGCATGTGTACAGTATTTGACAAATATCAAGCTTCTTCTCGTTAAGGAGACAAAAGGCTTAATTTTCTTGAAGTTTTACACTGTTTTGCACTAATTGCTCGTACACCTATGCATCCATTAAGCCAAACATCTCTTGTAAGAAACTTCGCAAACCACTTTTGATTCGCTCAATCATTCACAATGCCCTCCCCATGAACTGCACAAATCTTTTTGTTTTGTTTTCCTTTCATCTTCCTTTAAGTAAAAATGCACAATAGACTGAAGACGTTGCTTTAAGAATTAATAAATAAAAAACGCCTGTTTTGACAAAATATGTGTGTGCATGTGTGTCACACCTGTTTTATTTTTTTTCCAGTCTGTTTCTTTATGAATTGTCGAGACAAGATTAATTACTTGCCTATTTCTAGACATATTACTCTCATCCTCATTACGCAAAAAAGCACCGAAATATAAAAGTGATTATAAAAGATAACCCCGCCGCCCGATTGCGATCGGCCTGACGGAACAAACCTGACAGTTGAGCCGATGGTGGAGATTAACATTTGGCGCGGTCACTTCTGGGCGGATTTCGAAATGTTCTCTTAAGGTCAACACTGGAGATAAAAAGACGAAACCGATGGGCAGGTGGCTAAATTTGATACACACGTACATTAATAAGTAGGAAGACTCTCACACGCTAATATATATGGACCCAAGAGCGAGCTTATAAAGAGGGATACAGAGCGGGAGAGGAACGTATCTACAGATATACACTTAGTAAAGCATATGTATTTCTAGTCCAATCAGGAATTCCAGGGAAAACACTGAAGTATACATATATATATATATATATATATATATATATATATATATATATAGAGAGAGAGAGAGAGAGAGAGAGAGAGAGAGAGGGAGGGAGAGGGAGAGAGAGAGAGGGAGAATTATAAACTCAAAGTGAATACATATAAATATATATTAACCGACTGGATAACATATTCGCATCAACAAATAGATGCCACGAAAATAGACCCGCAGATAGCCACTGGTACAATTCTAAATAGCAGGGATCATTGGAGCTATCTCCTTGGGTGGGTCTTGCTCCATTTTAACGCAACTCCGCCTTCATTTTGCTAAATTTAGAAAACACCTGCACCATAAAATATGAACCATTCAAAATATTTTATGACGACCGATTCTAGGAATACATTCATTGACGACGACCACACCCACTTCCAACACACGTACGAACACACACGTATATGGGCAAATGTATACGCTTTCACACCTCTTCTTGTTAGAGTAAAATAGTGATATTGTGAAATCCCTGAGCATTTCACAAATTTCATGAAATTCTGAGTTTCACAATCAGTGCGGTAATGGTTTACAAGCTCGATATTACTGAACATTACTACTGAAATGAGTTTAATCCTCAATGGGTGCCCCAATACTGTATTCTTGTGTCAAGCTAAGCTAAACTTGGTAAATATCAAGTATGTTCTGCTTCATTAGGTTCCGGCCACAGTTGAGTTACCAGTCTAGTAAATCATTTGGGATCCCTTCCTGCTCAAAATCTTTAATGCTCTTTCGACAATAAAAACAGATTCTGTACTGATTCAAGTACTCATGAACAATACTCTTTTTATATATATATATATATATATATATATATATATATATATATATATATATATATATATATATATAACGATGACTTGTTTATTGCAGAGGTAATTAAATATTTGGTTCTTCTTGCTGAATGCCCCTGTTTTTAACTTTCAAAGTCAATCAATCAGAACCAAATTGTTTGCTCAAATACTTATGACAAGTATATATATATACATCGAGAAGATAGTAAAAGTTATCAGAATAAGGAAAAGCTTGAGATGAACTGAAGTCGTAGACTACATTAGCAAGTGATAGATGCTTGTAGTAAAACATACATATTAATAGAGTAACGACGTGATTAACATCAGGAGAATAAAATAGGGAATGAAGAATATCACAAGAACCTGTATTCCTCGATAGCAAAATGCTACATCCGACTGACATTTCGATAAAAAAAAAAACAGTGATATGCTGTCTTGTGGTCTCTCCATGTGAGGTTGAGCATCTATTTATTTACTCTCCCAGCAGAGCAAAATGCGACACAAGGTCGGGGCTTTACGCGGGGAAAATAGGAGCAACCCATCAAAAATAGCTCCAGCCGACAGGACTTAGGTTGCCAAGCAACCATGATTGCTAAAGCAACTGCAATCACGGAAGGATCAGGACAAGCCCGACCTGTCCCTTTCAGTGCAATGGGAAAGTGCTACCCCGGGGCAACAGATTCCCTGTAGCTGGGCCGATTATCCTCTTTATTCACACTCCCATCAGAGCAAAATGTGACACAAGGTCGGGGCTTTACGTGGGGAAAGCGTCAGGACTAGCCTGACCTGTTCCGTTAAGTGCAATGAAACAGTGCTGCCCCAGAGTGCCATATTCTCTGCAGCTGGGCCGAGTAATAGAAAGGGAACTGGAAGGTTGCCAAATGCGCGTAGCAATGTGCAGCCTCAGTATAACCTCATTGTCTAACGCATTGCACAGACGCACACTGTCTTGATATCAACCACAACCTAATCTCCGGCTCATTCGACAGGCAAGAGTCAGTACCGGCGCCTCGGTCACTATCGGGGAACAGATGCTACACTTTGATCCTGTCGGGAAGGCCAGAAAAAAGGGGAGGTTGTCCATGAATTCCTTCATGAGCATGTTGCATGGGTTCTCAGTTTGCAGGTCTTTGTTTTTGTTTGGTTCCATGTTTCAGCTCCATAAGTGACCATTGGGAGAATGCATTGATTGTATACCCTTCTTTTAGGATTAGTGGAATCATCTTATTTTTGAAGGTTGAGATTGCTCTGCCAAAGGCTTGCCATCTTGGGGTGATTCTTCGCTTGATTAAAGGAGCTGTTGTGACTGTATATATGTTGCCGCACTTCGACACATACTGGGTCTACACCTTGTCAAGTGATGGCCTCCATAACCTCAGGATTTCCACTGAGTCGAATGCTTTTTTGGAGTCGATAAATGCTACACCGGGTGGTAGTTTATATTCTGCAGCTTTTTTTCAGCTGACTTATCAAATGCAGGTGGTCCATGGTTAAGTAGCTTCTTCTAAAGTCAGCTTTCTCTCGTGGTTGATTTTCATCTAGTGCTATAGTGATTCGGTTGTTGACGATTTTTGTGAAATGTTTGTAAATATAGTTGAGTAGACTTATAGTTCTGTAGTTGTTGAGATATTTGGTGTTTCCTTTTTCATATGAAATAATTATGATTGCAGTGTTCCAATCTTACTTAGTTCTAGGCACAAATTGAAAAAGACGTGCAGTTTCCTAGTGATTATCTTACCCTCTTTTTTAAGTAGGTCGCTGGTGATGTCTGGTCTAGGGGCCTTTTCTCTCTTTGCCTGTTGGCTTGTTTCGCCTCCCATGGGCTTACTTCTGGGAAAGCCTCAAGTTTATTGCTTGCGTTTTGCGTGCCCAATTCCGGATATAACAACGGACAAAATAATTTTGTGCTCCAAAATATGAAAGGCAGAAAAGCCGTATATAAAGATGACATAATGAAAGATCTTTTAGAAGGTGCAGAATAGGTCTACCACGACCGACTAGTACAGCCAGGTAATTACTACACTATTGCTTTACTAGCCAACATTCACAAATAGAAACTTTTCTCGAAAATACTTACGAATATATTAAGGCTTCTGAAGTAGCTATTCAACAATAGACACATCAAGTCAGCTAAACGGAATGACATTAGAATAGAACAAACCACTTTGAAAAAGCTTCTGACACGATACAACACGTGGTTGTCCTCGACTTAATCCAAGAAAAAAGTACTAATGAGATTATATCAAAGTAATCGAAAATATATAAGAAAATGGCACTACAATGGTTAGATTTCATAAGATACCAACAAGATAAAGATTGGAAAGGAAGTGAAACAAGAGGATACAGTAGACCCCAAAAGTGCTTTCCGAAAAAAAAAAAACAGATCAAGAAAACGAGAGAGTAAACATAGACGGAAAAAAGGTATTGTGATGATAATGATTTAAAAGCAGGGACTGGGGAGGGTCTCCGAAACATATTAAGTGATCTAAAAGACAAATGCAATGCTCAATGAAAAAAACATAAAGATCAACAATGAAGCCTTAGAAGTTGAGGTATACATTAACTTAGGTGAAGCTGTAAATCTAAGGAAAGAACACATGAATGAAATAAGATGGTACATAACGATTGGCTTGAAAGCATTTGCTCTAAATAGCGGCATACTGAAAAGCATACTGCATAGACGCTTGAAGCGTTAAGTATACAATCAAAGCATAACACCAGCTGCGACGCACGGGTGCAAAACTTTGAAAATTAGAAAAACACTTGGACAACAAACTCAGAATAGCACAGAGCAATGTAAGGAATGACTCTAATCGATTGGATCGGACAGAGGACCAGGATGAAGGATGTAAGTAACTGAGCAACAAAAACGGAGACGGGCAGGGCACACGGTAAAAAGAAGGGACACTAGATGGAGCAATTGGCCGATCAACTGGGGCACATGGGACAACTGACGCAGTAAGAGAAGACCAGACACCAGATGGAGAGACGTGTCAAAAAAATTCGTCGGTAAGACAAGGCAGAGATCAGTACCGCCACGCTGATCATCGAATGAGGTGGCAAAGGCCTGGTCCAGTGGACTTTTAACGGCTGCTGCTGCTGTTGTTGCCTCTGATGATGATGATGATGTGTGTATATATATATATATATATATATATATATATATATATATATATATATATATATATATATATGAAAGAAAGGATTCGCTGCACAGACACATTTATATTTTTGCCCTGCTTGGGCTTTCATTTTGCGAATGATTCGATTTACTTATATCCTTATTTTGGGTGATTTCGGTGGAGGGGTGTCTAATTTTCTAGCTTTTGCTAATGTATAATTTATAAACACCAGACAGCAAAGTATCTCCATTTTGTAAAACAGAAAAAGATAAGAAGCAATGACCAACAACTAAACAAGAAAAAGTAAATATATATATATATATATATATATATATATATATATATAAATAAATAGAATAAGAGGAAGGTTATACAACCTAGAAAAATAGACCCCCCCCCAGAAATGTCCTAAAATAAATCAAATCATTCGCCCGAGGAAGCCCGAACAAGGCAAAAACATAAACGTATTTCCGTAGCAAATCCTTCATTTCATCATATTTTAAGCTCTACTCAACATGTTGAATGTATCAAACACTTGATAAAATAAACCCATCATACATCGGATATTGTAATATATTTTATTACATCATATTTCTGATTTATACGTATGATAAATAATGAATGTGTGTGCGTGTGTGTGTGTGTGTGTGTGTGTGTGTGTGTGTGTGTGTGTGTGTGTGTGAAGAGAGACAATCAGGAAACTCGAGTTTAATGCGAATATGACTTATCTATTCATATTTGCAGTGATATTTCGTCGGGGACGGCTGATGAAATGATGGCCCAGAATGCAGGAAAACAAGACAGGGGATGGACATTCTTATATATGGTGGTGTAGGAGGGCCAAATTTTTCAAGGTTAAGGACGGGAAACTTTGTTGCAACTGTGTATAGATTGGAGGCTATAGTATCTGTGTGGGTGTGTGTATGATTGTGTTCATATATATATATATATATATATATATATATATATATATATATATATATATATATATATATATATATATATATGAGTTTATATATAGTTTATATATATATATATATATATATATATATATATATATATAGTGAATGCGCTGATATTGTATGTCGTGGTAATTCTATGTATATGAATGTGTCATCTGTGAGGTTTTCCGTGCGTGCGTAGTGATGCACCGGTGGTGTGTCAGGGCAGTTCAATGGGTGTGTGGATATGGATATTCAGGAGTATACGTACACGGGTGTTGCTTTGTGAATGTCTGCATGAAAAAAGTGTGTGCATATAAGTGTTGTCATTTGTAAAGCATTGTGTAGGACGGTGTGTTTATGTGTGGGTTTAGCTGGTAAGTAAGAACCTGATCAGTTGTCTGCCATTCTTGCAACATGGCCAGCCCATTGTCATTTGAGTTTTCTGGTAGATTCTTTGATGTATCGGACTCCCGTTTTTTCCCTGGTATACTGTGCTGTCTTGTGATCTCTCTATGTGAGGTTGAGCATGATTCTCTCATGCACACGTTGCATGCTTCTCAGTCTCTTGGTTAGGTTCCATGTTTCAGCTCCATACGTAACTATCGGGAGGATGCATTTGTCGTATACTTTTCTTTTGGAGATTAATGACATCTTGTTTTTAGACGTTGAGCTTACTCTGTCGAGGCCTTAGCCATCCTGAGTGATTCTTCGCTTGATTTCTTCTTTTGTGGGTTTCATCGTGATTCGTTGTTCTAGGTAGATGTGGTGGTTTAGTTTTGTATCTTCAATTTTGATAATTGATTTTATTTCTGACATGGTTGCTGCACATGACCTTCGTTTTGCAGAAGTTCATTTGTAGGCCGACTTTCTCACTTTCTTCGTTAACTTTATCTAGCATTAGTTTGAAGTCGTGTAGGTTCTCTGCAGAAAGGGTGATGTCGTCTGCAAATCTGAGATTGCTCACATATTCGCCATCATTTTTGATTTCTCATTCTAGGTTTGAGAAGATCATCTCGATGCAAGCTGTGAAGAGTTTGGGTGAGCTGGTATCACTTACTCTTACTCCTTTTCGGAGCTGGAAGGGCTCAAAGTAATGGGTGTGAATTCAAATCCCAACCGGAGCTCATTTCTTTATTTTCCGATCATCGTCGTTGTTTCACTCACTGAAGCTAGATCCTAAAACTGTTCTTCATTACCATTGTCAGATACTAATATCCATTACTTATCATACTATCGCCACAGGAACAATAATATATTTGCATAAATGCGTAAATACCTGCACTCTGAGACTAACAGAACACATAAACAAAATCGGCCAGCGATTGGAAAAGAGAAGGAATGAGTCAATGATCTTATTATGACCTGTCTACCACCGATGGCTCAATCGGTTTGCACAGACCTAGGCTACATATATGCTTCTGTAGTGATGGGCGTGGGTTCAAATCCAACCTAGGGCTCATTCCGATCCGTGCCGTAAATTGTTCGGTTCGAGCAAGATTTACTCCCTAAAACCATCTTTCCTTGTCCACAGACACACACACACACACATATATATATATATATATATATATATATATATAGAGAGAGAGAGAGAGAGAGATAGGGGTATAAATAGAGAGAGATAAAGAGAGTTCGTGAGAGGGGAGGAATGTGAAAGAGTGCTCCCTTCCTAAGTTAATACGTGTATACGTCTGTCACCAGTCTGCCATTATTCGCTAGCTCAGTGAACTATCCGGTGTTCCAAGCTACCTGTGTAACCGCAGGCATAATATCTTGGCTAACTGAAATTATACACGGGTCTTTAAAATAACATAGTGAAGTGTTTGTTGTCGTTTTTTATTAAAAAAAAAAAAGTATATTCATTCCGGACAACCGTTGATAACCAGTCTAGCTTCATCTTTATTTATTTATTTTTATTCTTATAAAGATGAACACAAAGAGTGTACAAATAAAAAAAAGTATCATGAAATAATTTTAAAATGATATAGCAATTTTCAGGACGTTACATGAATTCATGTTTCAATTCATCCAGTTAGAAAAGATAAAAACTATAGACATTAAAAAAAAGGAAAACATTTTACAAGAATAAATTGCAAACAACAAAAATAACCCGAAAAAACAAATGGGACATCTCTTTAGAAAACATACTGACGCCCTAACTACCGTATACCACCTATACAAACGGGTTTTCTTTTGTGAGTAATAGTCCTCTCCCATTTCTTAAACTGTCTAAGTATTTGCTAGACATGTATGAATGCAACTTGCATTGATTGTCATTTCAATCTCTAATTTTCTTTCTCTTCAGTGACAAGACCAGTACACACACACACACACACACACACACATACACACACACACACACATATATATATATATATATATATATATATATATATATATATATATATATATATATATATACTTAGTGGTATATTGTCGGTGTAATTATATATTATATCGCTATGATGTCAGTTCTGGTAATGCAAACATGCACATTGATGGGTGTGCTTATGTACGTGTATCTAGGTGCAGTGTGTCTTGGTGCAGTGGATATACAAGTGTCTGAACTAGCATATGTACTTTTGAGCTGGAAGTAATTTGTTAAAACGGACCTATACGACATATTCATGCATGTGTATATGAGTGTGGGAATGCATATGTATCGGCACAGATGTATATATGTTGGCATATTAGCTCGGCCTTGTGTATGCTGGAACAAATGCATATTGTAACAGACACACTTACTCTCCAGCAACACATAACTTTCACCAACACAAAATAGACATGAATTCGTACAAGAATCATACGCACACTCCGTCTCAATACTCATACATAAACATACATACACACATGAACACATACATACTCAGGCTACAGATTCCCCTAAAATCAAGAGGCAGAAACACTATTTAACATCCCCAGTACATACAAACATTCCCCCATCCAAAATATATAACAATTTTAAACACGATCCGACCCCACTCACTCACAATCAACACAGAAGTCTTTTTGTCTTCATTTTTCTGTTCATGCTAAAGATGTAGGATCATTCCTATGAAACGTCCCCAGATGAATACCTATTCACCCAACTTGTGGTTTTCTTTATTATCTATGAAATCTCCCAATTGATTCTAGGGCGGCAACCCTCCATCCATACATGTCTGGTTAAATACAACGGACAAGATACATACGTTCTCTTATGCGGAAACAAAAAAAATGATGATAAAAAAAATGAGGTTCCCTGTCAGCCGTATTTGACTACATATATACATATATATACTTCTGTGTCATATGTCCATGTATAAATGAATATGTTTCGAGTGAACAACAAATATCATTATGCTCACGTGATCTTTGAATATTAATATACTTGACACACAATTTTTCCCACGTTTTTCGTATTTTGTATGCATTGATTTTTGCCTTATTTGCATATATTAACACATGCATAGACTTTTACTGACGTATGCATAGCTACTTATATATGCTAAGTTATACACAGACAAACACATATATATATATATATGTATTTGAGAAATGGATAAATAGTCCGACAGAAGTAATTATAAATGCGTTATACTACTTTAAAACTATTTGAAATAATCACCTGTTATTACACAGTGAATGTACCAATTGGCCTGGACAGCATAAATAGAATGAACAGTTAAAGAAGTTGGGGCTACTGTAGGAATCGAACGTGCGAACGATAAGGTAACCGCTTCAACATAGCGTTGCTCTTACCATTGAGCAAAACAGCCGCCGGTGATGCAATGGGCCTAAATTTGAAAAACAATCATTTGTTTGGGCAACTTCATTACCGGTGGCTATATATCTCTATGGTAAGAGCAATACTATATTTAAGCATATAGAGGTGTACGGGGTAGATTTCCTATTGGAAATCGGTAATAAATTCATTTTATTGTTTCACAAAAATTGAGCAATATTTCAAATATTTTTTACTATGGAGTTATTTCTCATCCACTCTGTGTGTGTGTGTGTGTGTGTGTGTGTGTGTGTGTGTGTGTGTGTGTGCACGTGTTCAGGTTCCATTGATACATGATTAAAGTATGTGTATAGTTGGTTAGGGAATAATTGGACCGGGCGCTTCCAGCTATTCGTTCAGCTATATATATATATATATATATTGTGAACTATATATATATATATATATATATATAGAGAGAGAGAGAGAGAGAGAGAGAGAGAGAGAAAGAGAGAGAGAGAGAGAGAGAGAAAGAGAGAGAGAGAGAGAAAGAGAGAGAGAGAAAATGTATGGAAACTAAGTTTATTAATCCGTATATGTTTTCTTTGATGAGTTAGACATGTTTCGAGAGGTATTCCCATCTTCAGTCGCATGTGCTGTACGTGTGTGTACTGTGTGTGTGTGTGTGTGTGTACTGTGTGTGTGTGTGTGTGTGTGTGTGTGTGTACTCCGTGTGTGTATTTGTGTGTGTGCTGTGTGTGTAACATTTAATGGTTATAAGTATACTGTGGAACGTAAGTCTGCCATCAGATGCTTTGCTTTGAGAGCAAAAAATGAGCCCATCTGTTAGGGTCATCCTGTTGTGTGGGACATAGTTCAGTCTGTGGTGAAGTCTGTGGTGTTAGCAGCAGTAGTAGGTCTTGGAGAGGACATTAGGCGTCAGGGTAGAAGGGAAGTGGCTTATACAGATTGTTTGGGTAGGTTAGGGATAGTATAGATAGTGGGATGATGAGGTTAGGGAACTTCATATGTATTAACCTTACAGGTCAATGAAAGTTTGTTGGCTCTGATTTGTACAAGTGGAATGCCCTACAAAAGTTTTAGTTGTTATGGGTCTGAATGACTGTGACGTTTCAAATATTAGATATACCTAAGAGAGGGTAGAGTGTGGATGGGAGGTTGTTATTAGTGGGAGGATTATGATTTAGAGAGCTGTGTGATTAGGTTTGTTAAGTTTGGTGCAAAGTCCATTAGAATGCATACATATATATATATATATATATATATATATATATATATATATATATATATATATATATATACATATATATATATATATATATAGAGAGAGAGAGAGAAAGAGAGAGAGAGATAGATATAGATAGATAGAAAGAGAGAGAGAATGGGGAAGGGAAAGCTGTGCAGAAATACGCACATTGTACACGTTCTTATGCCTATGTGTATGAGTGGTTACCTGTGTGAATTTGTACAGATCAAAATCGGTCAAAGGTCGACTTTAACATGTTGAGCAAGACCCCTCATGAGTTTTCCAAATGTATAACCTCTAGAATCAGATACCTTACATAGAAGTTCCGAGAAATTGCCATGTGAATACACTTTTTTAATTGGCTATCTTTTTGTAAATGGATCAGTACGAATAAAAGGTTTATGACCTCTTTTGATTCAAATAGATTGACATTTCTTGCTGTGGCTGACAATTCCATCCAATGAAATGACGTATTTTTCGTTCCGAATTTAATGTAGAATTAGAATATTGCTTAATGCTGTCTTTGATGTTGGAACAGAGTGCTGGCATAGGCATTTTTAAATTTCTTGGGGGGGGGCAAGGCTTTTTTCTTCGTGTTTATTATTGATAGATAGAACGTGTGTGTTATTACCATCCGTTTGAAAATTGATTTTAAAATGATCCATTTTTACTCTCCACTTTTTTCAAAAAGATATAAATTCAAAATAATTTATGCAATTAAACCTATCTCTTTTCTAACATCAAGCTATTATAATTCAGAGGCCTACTCCAGCCTCCCAAGTTCAGTACGCTAGGAGTGAAGGAACAATTAGAACAATGCTTCAACAGCCGCTAGCAATAAGCACATTTTTTAAGAGCTTGTACAATATATCCACACACACACACACACACACACACATAGACATGCACACACACACACACGTACATACACACACACATACACACGTACATATATGGGGGATCTCAAAATAAAGAATACCTCTTTGAAATTTGAACAATAGCCTGTATCAAGTAACCAACACGGTGCATTGCTTTAAACACAATTTAGGCAAGCATTGTGTAATAGATGCAAAGATAAGAGTCCGGGCGATTGTTATTCTAACTGTTTTCTGAACTCAAATAGGAAGAAAGAAACTCAAACCCTCTAATTTCTTCTTTTCGATATCTAAAGTAATAGATCAACAAGTTCTGTTTGACGCATTTAAAAAGGAGATCTACTTTCAAGATCTACTTTCAAGATCTATTTTCTTGCCGATTCTTTTATGAACGGTTTTAGGTGACTAGTTATTACTTTTTTGCTCTTCCACAAATGATTGAAGCAGAATTTAACGAAAAGAGTCTAACATTTTGAAATACTCTCCTATTTCCTGTGTACTTCTAAGGATTCCGACAGGGATCAATTAGTAGAGATTATCTTATTTGTTTTTTGTGATATACTTCATTTTTGACCATGGCATAACACGGTGAGTTTTTAAAAACTGGTCTTATAAAGAAAATGTACAAACATCTAAAAAAAAAAGTGGATGTGATTTCTAAAAATATTCTTGTTAGGAATCAGAATTTAATCAACAAAAGAGAGTATAATTGATTAAGATGATATTTCGATGTTTATTCCAATCATTCTTAGAACATCTTTCGTTATAGCAGTAAGATTGATGTTATTAAATCAGAAAATATTAACAAACTCAACCAAAATTCTTATTTGCTGATAAAGTAAATCTTTTCCATTTACTCCTATCCTGTATACATATGAATGTATCTTTATATGAAATTGAAAGTTATTTCGTATCAGCAAGGTCTATCTCAAGTAAGTCAATATAATTCCTATCTCAGACATCAGAAAATTATAATCTATGAATGAAACTATTGAATAATGACACTGCTTCTGAGTATTTTTTTCATCTTGGAGATGAATCCTCAGAATAGTCTTCGACTGTTTATTAATTCAATATTAATTCAAAAATGAGAAAAAAATTAGATCGTTGATAAAAAATAAACATTGGATTCCTTTTACTTTCACTCCTTCTAGTTTCTTCTTTTGTAATGATTTGTTTACTTTTATCGAACAAACATGGCTGCCATATAATTCAGCAATAAAAAAATTCAATAAAAGGATCATAATAACAACTTACTTTTCTATCTACCTAATGATGTACCTATTCATTGCAAAAGTTTAACGGCTGTGGTTTCGGTGCCATGTTGCAACAGATACATTTACAGCAAAACTATGACAAACAGATTAACATAAGTACAGAGCAATTGCTAAATGACTTATAGTATTTTTTACGATAACGGTAAACAAGCTATCACATAAAATAGTAACAAAGTAAATTCTAGCGGTAGGGTAAAATGAGACGCCAATCACGACTATATTTTAGAACTGACGGCATTTGAAACCTGCATGCATAGATAGGCTTTTTCTGACCACTTCGCACTTACATTTTCTGCATTAACGAACTAAATATTTCTTGAGGTAGGAAAAAAGATTTGACGATTGAGCGCTGCATTTCGCAATTTTAGACCTGAGATTTGTTTTAGCAAATTTTAGCATTTAGTCAGTTATGAACAGCACCGGATTTGAGCATGGACTGTCCGGCTTACACACACAAGACTTACACGTATGATATCGAATAGGAACGTGTGCCTGAAATTTTTCACTCCAGGTAATTTGTTGGGCAATTACATGGATTCAGGCTCCAAACACTAGAAGCTTCTGAAATCTAATATAGTAAACAATAGATTAACCTCTTTATTCCCCATTGCTGAAATAGCACTATGGGTTCACTTGATTTTAGTAATAGCTAATTCGACTCTAGAGAGGAGTGTCTCCGTGATGAAAGATCTAAAGAATGTTCACAGATTGAAAATGGTACCCAGAAAAACTAGCCAGACTCACCCCCATGGCAATTGAAACAATGTTCGCAAGGATTTGCAATTTACCGGTGTTTTGGAGATATTTGTTTCTAAGAAATTACACAAAACAAGTGCTAAAATTTTAACTGTTGTTTGATTGTTGTTAACCTTGTGAAAATGAATTGAAATTTTCTTTTACTTTTTTCTCTTTGAAAATATTACGGAGGTGGGGGATGGTGGCTCATATTACCTGTTGCCCAGAGTGCCTAAAAAACGTGACTCTGGTTGTGCATTGAAAATCAGGAAGAAAGGTATTGTCAAACATGAAGAAATAATACAAGCATTACTTGCTGAATAAGGTTATTCTATGCAGAACGCATAGATTAACCAATCACAACGAGTGCAAAATATATTACAAGTCATATATATAAATATAGCGAGTATACCCGTACTGTAAAAAAAAGCAGTACATATGAAACATATGGATATACACATTGCATTTTATATACGTGGATAATATAGATTTGCATTGCAACGAACTTGAAAAAGTGTTCTATTAACCACAACCGGATTTTTATTTTTTGTTTTTATTACTTGTTATATTTTTATTATTCTTTAAATTGAGCATTTTTAGTACGTCATCATAACATGAAATTCTATTTTACTCCGTCAATTGCTAATCATCATTTATGTGGATTATACCCCCAAACAGGTACTCTGTAAATGTCGCCTCATGTTATACTAAATAAATTCTTATCACAGAGTAAGTAAATCTTTTTGTATCGTTTATTTATCCCTGTGAATTCCATCTTGGACATATGGTTGCAACCAAGTCACGGCAGCGGGACTCGGTTCAGGGCATCTGCCCTCAGCTGGACCAATGTCAATTCGATTGCCTTTGCCACACTGTCGACCGACTTTTCCCATGTCCGCTTTAGCCTCCCCGCTTCTATAGATTCCAATCCACTACTTTGGGCTGAATGGTCACTCCCAACCAGGATTCTGATGTTTCAGGTCACTATCCTGGTTTCATTTTGCCTGTATGTACATAATCGAAGGGCCTTACATCAACCTGTACGAACTGTGTAATTACCGCTTGCAGAATGGCGACTAGACAACAAAACGAACGCATCTCACTGATCATTTTACCTTTCTATTATGATATAACAATGAAGTGAAGATTATAAAAACTTTTAAGACTTCGTCTGGTTATACATTAAAATAGCTTGAGTTTAATTGAGACTTTGAAAAACCTAAAATTAGGTTACTTGAATCATCAAAAAATAATAAAATAGCTTAAGGCTCCTTAGTGCTGATCCACCCATAAACAATCGTCATTTTTTTACGGGTAAATGCTTGTAAATAAATGAAGGAGTTGTGAAAATATCAGATCGTCTGTTGTCATAACAAGAGTGGGTATAGTCAGGCCACATTGGCGCCGGGTTTTCAAAATAAAAATTACAGATTTCTGAAAACTGATTATTCGTCAGCCAGTTCTGAGAAAGGGATAACAGGAAAAACGGACATATGCCTTTCGACCCAATAACCTCCTCTCCTTGTCTCGCAACTCAGACATCACTCCCCAATCCTCATTATTTGGATTGAAATGAATACATTTATTCTAAAATATATATTCCTATAATCTATCCATCTGTGAATAATCCCGTCATCTTTTATTCTTTCTTTTTTTTACATAAAAACGCATACGAGACTTTTTTTTTTCTGAATAAATTTTGTTATTATTCTTCAAGAACTACTTACACTCCACTAATTTTTGCTTACTTAAAGACTTTATGTTTGATCAACGAAACAGAAGAAAACTTGAAATTAGAACAAAAATGAATTACCAAATACGTTGGTGTCGATTAAAACAAAAATAATGGGAGGGCAATCACTGAATATAAAATCCTAGAACCACTCTTCTTATAAAATCATTATTTGGGCCTGGAAATTGAATTTTTAATTCACACTAATGGCTGGCCATGTTGCAATAATGGCAGACAATCGATTGACGTCACGACTCACAACATGGATCTCAAGAAATCAAATGCAGAATCGAAGCTGATAGAATATGAGATGTCAAGATGAACTGGTCATGTTCAGTTCACAATAAAGAGGTGGGGCGAATCGTGGAGAAAGTCTATGTCCAACGACGGACGATAAAAAGACTAATGATGGTGATGAATATAAGATTAACTCAAATCATCATTTATACTTGATTTAAAAACAAATCCTAATTCAGGCTAATATCCTGTAATAAATAGCAATTATAATGTCAATTAAATCTTTATATTCATTCATTTTGGCTTATCAAGAAATATTACAAGTTCTACCCTTGAACTTATACCGAACGGTAACCCACATATTCTTGTCAAAACGTGTGTCTAACCCAATTCGAACAATGGACGTAAATCATAGTGCAATTAAATAAACACAAACCAACAGGTTAGTGCTTTATAATAGATACGGGTTTAGAACAAACTAGTATTTTGTCAAATCTTTATCTATTTGTCATCGGCCTTTTTCCATGGAAAGCTACACGTCTATTAAGTCTCACGCTAGTTCTCTTCTCCCTGCATAAAAACTTTTATTTTTACATCGAGTAGAAATGCACACCAGGAAGTCACTTTTTTGCAAAATACTAACACACTTGTGCGGGTATGTGCGTGTGTGTGTATGTTTATGTGTGAGTACGCACGTGTTTGTGTCTGCGTGTGAACATTTGGTTCTAGATGAAGTTAGTATTGGCCTCAATCAGTGTGAAAACAGCCAAAAAAAGCATCGATGGAATGGATGTCTGTTTGAAGCAGTTGTTTTCGAGATGGTTCCTTTGGCCAAGTGAATTATGAACGACCTTTCGACTTCATCATTTTTCCATTAAATTTTCATGCTTATGCAATGATTCTACGGTAAAATTTCTCCCTTTAGATTTTAGATTTAGATTTGAATGGAACATATTTGATTCTTAACAATTTTATGGTTATTGCTCTTGAAAGTAATATACTATTGATGTTAGTATTTGTAAGAATAATTTGTACAACAAAGAATATGAGTCACAGCTTACTAGCCTATTTTGAACCACTTTCTCACTCATTGTCTATACATACCTCATTGTCTATACATTCCTCGTTGTTTATACACGCATATTCAATGAGAATTTTTTGGATTATTTCAGCGACAAGATCCAAAATTTTGAGTAAATTTTGATTTAATTCAATTAGAAATCATTCCAAATCTTTTTAAACAAATAAGTGACTGAGACGCTCATTCAGTCCGTTTTTCATTCAACCAATTCCTCAAACATTTTAAATACCTTTTTGCTCTTCTTTTTTTCTGTGTAAGAAGTGTTTCCTCTCTGTAAAGTGAATAAAGGGAAAAAATTGAAGAAGATGCCATGGTATCTTATCGCTAACATAAAACGATTTAGTTTCTGAATGACCTCTTATCGCATTTCGTCCTTTTGTGATCTGGTAGAAGTTTGGAAAGACATAGCACTTTATGGCGAATGGCCGATAATGGCTATGTCCCGTGCCAAGATGAAAAATGCCGGAGTATCTGCTTTTTACATCATGTTCTTTACACTTTTTGTATCCAACGTCACCAGTTTCGCCTCCCTGTCCTTATTCACTCAAATCCACTGGAATAGCTGAGGGGTGGGGCTATTGAAAATACCCCCAGGCCCCCAAATGGAGAAGAGCTTTATGAATATTAGTCTACTTACGATTCTACTGACATTATACAATAACAAGGATATATTTGTACTTACATGGATTGAAAAAATAATAATTCGACCTTTGCAATATATTTTTTCGGACGATTATTCTGATCCAAACAAACACATTTCCTACAATTCCCTCTACCTTCCACCCTTCGTTTCATCTGATATAAATTTTCTTCGCATTCCAACCTTAGTTTTGCCTCTGAGAATTCATCTGATACAAAGACATTTCCTGCAATTCCCAGCGCCTCTCCAACTACGTTTTCCTCGGAGAATTCATTTGATACAAAGATGCATTTCCTACGATTCATTCTGCCTTTCAACCATTGTTTTCCCCTGATAATTCATCTGATACAAACACATTTCCTGCAAATCTTCTGCCTTTCAGCCTTTCCTCTGAGAATACAACTGATACAACACTACCTGCAATTCCTTCCGCCTTTCAACTTTCTTTTTCAACTGATAATTCATCTGATACAAAGATACATTTGAGTCTTTGTTTTCCTCTGAGAATTCAACTGATAAAAATACGAATTTCCTGCAAATCCCTACGCCTCTCAACTTTCTTTTTCTCTTGATAATTCATCTGATACAAACATTCATTTCCAGTAAATACCCCCACCTATGAATGAGCCTTCGTTTTCCTCAGAGAATTTATCTGATACAAACACGCATTTCCTGCCCCCCCCCCTCTTTCAGCGTTCGGGTCTCCTCTGAGAATTTATCTGATACCTAAACACATTTCTGGCATTTCCCTCCACCTTCCAATCTTCGTTTTCTCTGGAAATTCACCTGATACAGAGACAAAGACATATTTCCATGCATTTTCAACTTTCGTTTCCTCCTGATAATTCATTTGATACAAATACACATTCCCTCCAAATCCCTTGCCTTCCAACTATCCTTTTCTCCTGATAATCCATTTGATACAAAAATACATTTTATGTAAATCCTCCTGTCTTTCAGACGTTGTTTTCCTCTGATGATTCATCTGACACAAAGACATAGTTTCCTACTATTCCATCTGCCTTTCAATTTTATCCTGATGATTTATCTGATGAGCATTATCATTAGTTTTTTAACGTCCGTTGTTGGACATGAACCTTCCCCAGGATCTGCCTCATTTCTCTGTCATGGGTGTCGTGGAGCCAATATTTTCTATTTTTTTTTTAGTTCATCTCTCTATCTTGTATTCTGTCGGCCTCAGTTTCACACATGGTCTCTGGGGATCCATGTTGTGAGTCCTGATGTCCATCAGTTATCTGCCATTCTTGCAACATGACCTGCCCATTGCTATTTAAGTTTTCTAATAGATTCCATGATGTCTTGGACTCCCGTTTACTTCCTGATATACTGTGCTGTCTTGTGATCTCTCCATGTAAGGTTGAGCATGATTCTCTCATGCGCACATTGCATGCTTCTCAGTTTGCAGATCTGTCTCTTGGTTAGGTTTCATGTTTCAGCTCCATAAGTGACTATCGGGATGATGCATTGGTTGTACACTAGTCTTTTTTTTTAGGATTATCGGGATCGTCTTGTTTTTGAAGTTTGAGCTTGCTCTGCCGAAGGCTTGCCATCCTAGGGTGATTCTTCGTTACACAATTCCTGCAAATCCCTCCGCCGTTCAGTTTTTGTTTTCTTCTGGGAATTTATCTGATACAAGGAAACATTTCTTCGTTATTCTCTGCCTTACAGCCTTACAGACTCCATTTTTCCTCGAAGAATCCATCTGATACAAAAACACGTTTCCTGCTTCCCCCCTTTCAGTCTTCGTTTTCCTTTGGGAATCCGTCTAAAGACGAATTTCCTTCAAATGCCTCTGCCTACGGAGACACATCCCTTAACATTGTTTCTCTCTGAGAATTCATTTGATAAAATGACACGTTTCCTGCAATTTCCCCGCCTCATGACCTCCACGTTTTCATCTTGGAATTCATCCGATAAAAAGACACGTTTCCTGCAATTTCCCCGCCTCATGACCTCCACGTTTTCATCTTGGAATTCATCCGATAAAAAGACACGTTTCCTGCAATTTCCCCGCCTCATGACCTCCACGTTTTCATCTTGGAATTCATCTGATAAAAAGACACGTTTCCTGCAATTTCCCCGCCTCATGACCTCCACGTTTTCATCTTGGAATTCATCTGATAAAAAGACACGTTTCCTGCAATTTCCCCGCCTCATGACCTCCGCGTTTTCATCTTGGAATTCATCTGATAAAAAGACACGTTTCCTGCAATTTCCCCGCCTCATGACCTCCGCGTTTTCATCTTGGAATTCATCTGATAAAAAGACACGTTTCCTGCAATTTCCCCGCCTCATGACCACGGAATATGACTAAATACATGCTTATTATGTTGTTGCAATGAAATTTGGTTCTATTGTGTAATGTTCCTGTTTTTAACAATCAAAATCAAGTAAAATGTCTATTTGTTCAAATACATGTGACCAGTATTGTACGTATGATAGCAATGGATAAATGATTATCATTCAGAGATCCGATATGATTCTTGTATTAAATTCGGTTTACCACATGAAAGACAGACCTCAGCGGGACACAAAGGAAGAATGAATAGCGAGGCTATGTAACTATTTACTAGATTTTCTAGTGCAGAAATACTGTACTAACATATCTACAACGATTGATGAGAAAGACAGTAGTTGCATGTTAAAGGTGAGAGACACGTTCTATCGTTCAAAATGATAAAAAAAAATGCCAGACACAACAATTATAAGAGGACTTCAGTTACAGACGAGCGATTGGCTATAATCTAGGTAACCGGTAATCTGTTTCTACAAAGAAAAAGATTCTGATAAACGAACGACTTTATAAGGAACAATAGTTACGTAAACAGTGGCCATTTTGCGCTCCTGTGCGTTTTGTACATAAGAAAACATTGGCCTCGAAACTGAAGCCAATAAATGAAACCGAGCAATGACTCTAATGTTTATCTGATTGTCTGTGTAAATGCACGGTGTGTTCAATAGATCTGCCTAAAATATCAAAGCATTTTTGCTGCTATTATTCACTTATTTTGTTCTATCCTCATCATTTCAGTATTTTTTAGCCTTTTTTTTTTTCAATAGCATTTACTGAGACTTTCTTTAGGTAATATTGTTGACAGTTTTTTTCTTTTGGTAATATTGTTGACAGGTCTGATCGCCACGGTGAGTAATAGTTAGCCACAGGCAGACAAGTAATTAGTTGATGTGATTACTCTAATCGGACACGAAGCCCATATTGTGAGGCATTCAGTTAGGATCGAACTCGATAGCAATTAACAGCGAGACTAATCTGATAACCATCACACCACGGTAGGTGCCGACATTAAGCTAGAAAAAAAGAAAGCTAAAAATAGAATTCACAGGGATCTGAAAGCTGTCATGGCGATACTGTCCAAGATCAAGATGTACGGAGCAATGGTGCTCACTGGCCTAATGTATGGCTGTGAGATTGAACGTCATACTGCAGAAACCATACAGCGTCTTGTGATCTGGTGCCTGCGTTCGGTGAAGGATATGGGGTGGTAGTCATTAACTGAGATGTCCTGGATAGAGCAACTTAGCTTGGCAGGTCACTTGCTCCGCATGGACGGCTCATGTATTCGCCGGCAAGTCTTTTAGGGAGCCTTGGTGCTTGGCTATAGAAACACAGGGCAGCCCGAGAAACATTTAAGGACTGTGTCGAGGACAGTCTAAAGCACTATGGTAGCTTTGTAGATGAGCTCGAGAGTATGCATCATTTGAAAAAGCCGAAGAGATCAAATCACCAGCGCCAGAACAAGGCCTCATCATCAATGTCTAATGCCTTTAATGTCTCCAAGTGTGCAACTCAAGAATTGAACATGTCAACCATATTCGGGGCCATCTAGCACAGCAAGGACACACACTTCATCAGAACGATGGAAGACCAACGTACCTACATTTAAGATTTGATCAAAAGTCGATACACAGTCAGACCTCTCTGGCAAAAGATGTTGAAAATTTGCTTTATTGAAGGAAAGCATCTGTAATCTAAAAGGTATAACCAACAGTGACAACTAAAAACCAAAAAAAGTTTCTAAAATTTTGAATCTTTGATTAGAACTCTACATTTAGAATGGGGACTGACGACTCATAAAGACAAACTTGATCAAGTTTCAAGGATACCCAATTCGTTTTCTTAAAAGCTAACTTTTAGCATGGCAGTCCTTTGACGTTCCGTGTGGGCTCGAATCATACGAAAAATTTGAGCGTAATTAAATTCAAATGTAATTCATTTGTGCTCCAGTAAAATTTGACACCACAATGTAATATCTATGTCTAGAAGACTCCCAAGGTGAAGGTGTCTATTAACGTTATATTGGCGTTTTGCTTCATCTAAGAGGTTTGGGTCTCTTAGATGAAGAGAAAAACCAATGGACAAAGCTATTTTGAGGACATACAGATCCAAGTTGGCGCGGAAAAAATAAAAACGAAAAAAAGAAAAGAGAAAGTTTACAAAACGAAACACAAACCAAAGAGCGCAGTATCAGTGATAAAGAACGGTCGACGTGCTTATCAGCTATCATAGTTGTTATGTAGGTAAGCAGCGGTTACCTTCGCCTGCCCTTGACTGACTACTTCGATGCCAATACATAATTGGTGGGGGTATATTGCTCATCTAGTATGGACGTTGAATGTGTCCCTTTGGAGAAGTCGATTTTCAACTTTTGGTAGTAAAAGTTCATTCGTTCTCTATTTACCTGTGACGAGCGTCGAATGGTCTACGATTGTTAAAAACCTTTTCGTTCAGATCAAATTTGAATGGGCTCAAAGTGTTCATTAGAGAGGAAGGATAAAGAGAGGTCGCAGAGAAACAGAATTTTTTATGACACTCTACTTCATATCATTCCTTAAAAAAAAATGAATCCTCAAAATAAGAAAAAATGGAATGTATAAGAAAGAAAGTCTAAGAAAGGAATAAAAAAGTCTATACAATGCTTATAACTAATATATATATATATATATATATATGTGTGTGTGTGTGTGTGTGTGTGCATACAACCTTTTCATCTCCCAATGAAATATATTGTATTTCAGTCGACATTATTTAGTTTATTTTTGATGTGATAATGATTTTTGTTTTGGACAATTTCAACAGGGGATTAACTAGAAAAATCAATTGGAAACAAATGCTTTTTACTATAGAAATTGTCGTCAAAATTGTATAAACAACATCACAGGTATAGAACTGGATCTGTTTTTACTTGTTCCATTTACAAACGTAATAAAGCTACAATCATTCTAGTGTCTTTGAAACTTACTTACCAACATAATTGGTGGTAGGAAGAGAGAACAGATTAGTCCAGGAGTCTGGGTTCCTGTTTTAAGCTGCTCTATGCGGGTTTTAGTATTGCCATCTTTGATTTCATAATCCCGAAGGGACCTGGCCATCTGCAGTAAGTCATCCTATTAAGTTAAGATGATGTTACATGGTCGCCGTTGGAGTCTTAAAGCCCCTACAAAGTGCTCAGACCTTTGTTCTTGGGCCACTGGCCACTGTTCTCAATAATTCTTCGTCGTTAAAAAGAGGTTTGGACCTCCCTAACGCATTATTACTGATATCCATATTTCAAGACTTAAATATATTGTACCAGCACTGAACAGCTTCCTCTGAAGTAGTTATCACTCCGAATGCTTTATTGACGTTATCGGCAGCTTGTAAAACTTCTTTGCTGCTGCTAAGGGGCCCAAAACGTCCAACACTATCCCTGTCTCTGTTACTCTTTCTCTTTCTGTATGTGTGTCTGCCACCTACACCCCCCACATATATATACATAAGAGAGAGAGAGAGAGAGAGAGAGAGAGAGAGAGAGAGAGAGAGAGAGAGAGAGAGGGTGAGAGAAAGTAAACTTTTCATGATATGTCTTCTTTGAAAGAAAGTAAACATTTCATGATATGCACTTATATATCTAATGATTTCGCTTATATTTCTAAAATGTATAAACCTTAAGTAAAAATGAAGAACCAGTGAAGAGTTTTTTTTCTAGCCTTCAGACGTATGTTCAAGGCATAGAGCTTGAGCTGTTTCGCGTGGTGTCATTTTGTTTTGCTGTATTGACAGTTAGACAGTTAGACTTTCCTATTTGTGTTGTGGTGTTTTCTATAGTAGAAAAGTGATTTAACTTTACTTATTGGGATTGCATCACCGTTTGACATTTCTCTTTTCTAACAACAAACCTCGTCCGGTCTGTGTCCTTGTGTTGCAATCGACATAAGACATTTATAAACACTTAGTTTTGTTTTGGTCGTTTTTGGAGTTGTTCGTGTAAACCGACCTGAAAAGAGATCCAGTAGATGTAAGACACACATACACACACACACACACGCACACACACAAGCAGGCACACGTGCACACGCAAACGCATACACGCACACGCATGAACTCATATGCACACACATGCATATGCACATGCACGCACACGTTTCTATCCATTTTGTGAAGTGTGTATGTATGAGATCTATTTGCCTCTCCCACGAAGCCCACGTCATGTGTGAGCAAGGACAAATATTACCAAGTCCCCCGCAACCTGTGTCATAAAGGTGTCAGTGCAACCTTCAAGCCCCCCCCCCCCCGCCTCTTACTGAAATATGGAAGCCCTTCCTGGGTCAATATACTGTTTTGCCAGCTACAGAATAAATCCAGGGCTGTTGATTATGTAAATATATGATTATTATATATATGATTATTGTCAAACGAAACAGCTCAAGCTCTACCCGCTGAACTTATGCCCGGGTGCCACAGACGACAAAAAAACCCCTCTTTACTGGTTCTTTATCTTTATGTAAGGTTTATACATTTTAGAAATATAAGTGAAATCATAAGATGTATAAGTGAATATCATACAAGGTTTATTTTCTCTCTATTAAGACACACAAGCTTCTTTCTATTAATTCTACTTTATTCTCGTTTATCTCTTTGTTTATTCATGGAGTGGCCAAAGAAATAGCAGCGTATCTGTGATCCGTGGGGTAACCAAAGAAGTGAAGAATCAGTAAACGTTGGGCAACGGTTTCCACGGATCCCAGGATGCAGTTTCTCAATGTGATCGTCACCCGTTTACAAGATAAAACGCCTAACTCATCGCACACACACACTCATTCCAGCACGTGCAGCTCAAATACTAACCAACGTGGCATGCAAAAGGTCAAAATAATTGCAACACAATATAACAGTTGCGCAGTTTAAAAAGATCGTGTGTATGAAGAGAGAAAATGAGAAAAGATTGGGTTCGTACACGAGTATAATGGCTATATATGTCGATTTCTCTCACAACTCTGATTGGAAAACACATAAACACACGCACACACACACATATACACACTCATACACACGTATATACACAGAAATACTCACTCGTGTGTACTTTTTGTCGAATCAACAAGTGTAAACTTGTAAATCAACCAATATCTATTTTAAGAAAACTTATCGTCATTCTTTTCGTCTAGTTTTCTTCTCTCTTCTTATTTTAACTTTTGTACTATCTTGTCATTGTAAAGCGAAATTGCTGATTTGAACATTCAAACTTAGTTGGCCAACCCGTCTAGTCCGCTGAACGATCAACAGGTTGACAAGGTATGACGTAAGAATTCTACTTCGACGCTCACGTAATTTGCTGACATCTTGGGAACGAATCTTCCTGGTCGTTAATGACTTTCAAGCTCTTCTCTCGAAATAGCGTGAGTGATGAAAAGAATTGATAGTGTGGATGAATATGTGGTAATTGTTGTTGTTGTAATCACTAATAATTGTTTGAATGTACCCACTGTTTGTTAATGAAGAAATGTTGGTACGGATAACATGGAAGATAGTAAAGAAAATGAAACGGGAAAGGGAAAGAAAAAGTATCTGGAGAAAGAGAAAGTGAAAAAAACAGAGCGAAAAAAGATTTTAGAAAATGATAAAAGAGAGATAGAAAGAAAGAAAGCAGATCAAAGATAAAATCAGAAGAAGTAATAAATGAAAGAAAGAATAAAAAGAAATGAATAAAAAGAAGCATTAGATAAAATGAAAGTATCAAAAAAAAACGAGATTCGTCGAAAAGTGATTAAAATTCAATCTGAGGGCTTCTTTTTTCATCAGAAGGGTTGGTCTTTTTCAGAAAAGGCTGTAGCTACCTTAAGTTGAATGAATGTGGCACAGAAGAAAGAAAGATAGAAATACAGAAATAAAGAAAGAGAGTGAGGAAAGAGAAAGGAAGCAAAGAAGAAAGGGAGAAAGATTGAAAGAAAGAAAGGACGAGAGAAAACACACAACACGTAGGAAGCAGCCAGAGAAAGATAATAAAACATATCTAACGGAGGCCTGAAAATATTGTATGAAAAGAGGGGGGGGTAGGCAGTAGTCAAAAAAATGGACAATTGCAAGAGTGGAAAAGAGAGAAAGACGAGAAGCCTTGTGTAAACTTAATGAAGAACCGGAAAGAGAAAGGGAGGGAGAAAGAGATAGAAAAAGAGAAAGAAAAAGAGATAAAGGTAGAAAGGTGGTGAGGTATATGTTAGGAAAGGAGAGTAAAAAAAGAAAAGAACGAAAAACTCACTCGTGAAAACACCTGTCACATAACACAACTAAACTATATACTCTTACTATTACTGCTGAATTCGACCTCCCACTACTACTACTCCGGGGGCTACCACTACTACTGCTATCTCTTTGACTGCTGCGAGTAATAATACTAATATTAATAGTAATACTAATAATGATAATAACAGGAGTGCTAATAATATTCCGACCACGATTACTTTTTCTTACCAGCTGTCTGAGCAATCGTCTCCATAAAATGTTTCATATAATATCTCTCTATATGGAATATGTGTAAAACACTAACAGGGCCGATCAATCCAACCTGGGACACGGCTTATAAAATAAGTTTGTAAATTCATTTCACCATTTTCTCTACGCCTAGCTGGGAATTACCTATCAATATACTGACACATTGGCTATCGGCATTTTACCACAGGTGAGTTTGAAACTCTTTATATCTCGATACGATTAATCATCTCTTTCTTCTTTCTTATTTCTTCTTCTTCTTCTTCTTCTTCTTCTTCTTCTTCTTCTTCTTCTTCTTCTTCTTCTTCTTCTTCTTCTTCTTAATGTAACAATTCCGCAATGCAATCTCTCTCTTTCTATCGAATTTGTTATTTTTCTTTTTTTTTTTTCTCTCTTTCCATCTCGCTGATTCTTTGGGGCCTTTTCTTTGTTTTCTTTCCTTCTTCCTTTCTTTCTTTCATTCTTTCTTTCTTCTTTTCTCATATCTATTTTCCAATGTTTTTTTTTGTTGTTTTTTTTTTCCATTCAACGTCTGGAATCTTTTTCTTTTTCTCAATTTCTATCCTTCGTACATTTTTACAGCACTTTCGCAAACTGGACCTTTACTCATTGAAACACTGAATCTCTCTCATGATTGATGCTATGGTGTTCCCCAGTTTTCGAAACATATTGTCTGAATCTTTTCAAAATATGCAGTATATGTCTTTCTTGGGGATATCAAACTCTTTTTTTCTTTCAATTCCTTGTGTCTTCCTGCTTTCTCTCTTCCCCAACCCCTCTCTTTGCGGCTGTGCACGCGTGTGCATGTACGCGTGCGCTCGTGCACGCGTGCCTATGTGTGTGTGTATGTTCATGTGTGTGTGTGTGTGTGTGTGTGTGTGTGTGTGTGTTTGTGCATGCGTGTGTTTTACTATGATAAACCAGGTTAAAACGTCTCTCATCTAAAGCATCATGTTTTGTCTGCCTTTCCTTCCATGAATTGGTTTTGTAATCTAATATCAATCTCCTCATAACGAAAACTTTGAAACAAATATCTTCTCTTATTTCAGTCTCGCTTCTGTTCTATTCTCATATACATTAGAATCCAATTTGTTATGAACGGATTGTTATTTACAGATCTGTTGAACTAGACAGATCTTGGAACTAGTCTAAGTTAATGGAGCGCCCAAAGTTGAATAAATCCAGTGTCAATGAGTTGCAGAACTGGCAAGAAATTTGTTGAATTCATGTATTCACTTCATAAAAACAGTTCCCTTGCATTATTCTTTCCATTTTGCTATCTATTATTGTGCCTTTTTGTGTTATTTTGTCATTATTTTCACTTCCATTAATCTAATTCATCACACTCTCCAATTCTTCGACTTTTTATGTCTTGTTGGATGTTTCAAAATGCAATTTGGTTTCATTTCTCTTCCTTCCTATTTTTTCATTTTCTTAATTTCTTTTCATTTTCAGAATTCATCTTCTTCACCTTCCTTTCCTTTCTTTTCTCCCGTCTTTTTCTTTAGTCTTTTGTTCATTCATCTTTTTTATACAAGACCTTTACGTCTTAAATGGAAGTAGCACCTTCCCGTTTGTTTATCATCAGCTGTCACAGAACATTTGTAAGCGGACAGAATGGTGAGTGTTCAAATAGAGTTTCGTCCAAAACACGTGCTGATCAAAACATACATTTACTTATATAAGCACACGTGTCTCAATATCTTTCTTTTATAGACTTGACGGCTTCCATGCTGTTCCCATCTCTCTTAGGGGCTGCTTGGCACTTAAAAATATGGTTTCCCCAGATTTATAAGGCCTCAAGTCCATGTCAAATCAAGGATCTTGAATGCTGATTTTCAAGGTAGGCAGTCTTTTGCTCTAAAGTAGATTGATGTTCAACAATCATCAAGAATTTGCAAAATTCAAGTAAGTCTGGGTATTTATGTGAAAGAGTTCGTGAGTGTGTGTTCGAGAGAGAGAGAGAGAGAAAGAAAGAAAGAAAGAAAGAAATTGACAGAGATAGACACCGATTCCTTCAGCCTGCCTCGGATGACGATTGTCAAAGTCCAGACCAAACTTCGAGTTTGTTTTTCTATCCTAACAAGAACAACCTTCACCAAATTTAAGGGAGTGAAAATTACCATTTGCTTACTGTGATTTGAAATCACAATCAACTGATTGATAGGCGTGTCTCTTACCGACTGAGCAAAACTGACAAGCCTCACATATCTATCAAAGTTTATGTGACAAATACTCAACGGCCTATTCCATTCTACTAAATAAATAAACTTATGAAATGAACATTTCCCTACCGTAGTTAAAAATCACGACCAAATGATCGGGAATAAATTGGGCCAAACTGACAAATCTTACGTATCTTCAAAATTCATCTTACAGATACTCTTTGGCTGATTTCATTCTAGTAAATAAAAGCATTTATACTAATATCTATGAAATAAGAAATGGATGTATTATACGACAGACTGATTATGATTTGCGGTATATTGTATTGAAACTAATTTTTGAATTGATCTCCCCTCATTACACCATTGATATATCACTTGATCAAGACAACGTAAATAGAATAAGTCAGATATCCGTTTCTCAATGCATAACTGTCAATATAAACCATGAATAAGTGAAAATATGAATTTGGGGTTGCTACGTTGAAGCAGCTACCCTATCGGTCGCAGCAGTCCCATTTTCTTCAATTGTTTAATCTATTTACGTTGTCTAGGCCAAATGATATATTAAGCGTGTTATGACGAAGATCACTTCAAATAAGAATTTCAATATAATATAATGCAATTCATAACCAAATATATATATATATACATATATATATATATATATATATATATATATATATATATAGAGAGAGAGAGAGAGAGAGAGAGAGAGAGAGAGAGAGACAAAAGTTGCAGCAACCACCTTCAATCGGAATAGGAGGGAGTTTGACTCTGCAGCAGCGAGGCTTGTTTTTAGATGAACGCTTGGATTTTTCAGATCTTCCGACTCTGCTACTGCAAATATTCCACAAATTATTCCACTAAAACCAACGTTAAATACAGTCAGGATCAGCTTAATTCTCGTCACGTACGACGATTGTGTAATTTTTTGACAATGACACCCTCTGTCATCTCCTTCCCCCCACGCTCTCCGATTTGACCTTGTCTTTGCTTCTCTCTCTCCCCCGCCAGCCACTGCGTTTATTATATCTATCGACGTTCAACCGAGTACCTCGACATCCGGGCACTCAGGCCGTGCTTTGTTGAGCTTTGACTTTGAAAAAATCACATGGAGCGAATATTTATACACTTGCTGAAGCGGTCACTTCATTGAATCAATGCTACGTATATTTGACTTATTAGTCTATCTAATTTTTCTTTCAATTTTTAAGTTGGTGAAAAATAAATGAATATCCCTTTCCCACTCTTTTTTTTTTGCTGATTAGTAGTTTCGTCTCACTTGTCATCAATGTTCGGGGTCACGAACGTATCGACATGGTAGTGAATATTCAAGGTAGCACAACCGTAGTTATAGTATGAAACAAGACTTCTTATTTTGGGTAGCAAAATCTAGCTCAAATCTAAGTTTCAGGAAGATGGCCAAGAAAGAGGTTCCTATTGTGCGAATAGGTTCATTTTCTAGTAATCTTGAAAACTTTACATAGACAATTAGTTCTCGATTTCTCGATTGAACAACACAAAGTACGCTATACATTCCCTGTTTCATGCCAGTTTGCTTTACGCCACTCTCATTGCGAATAAAGGTGAAAAGCGAAAATAGCATTCAGCATTTGTTTTGCTGTTAGAAATTCCTCTCATCACGATAACTGTCAACGAATCAACCAAAATTGTAATCATCACTATTTTGAATCTGGAAACGCTCAAAAAATTTTCCAATATAAATCATTTGTAATAGCTTATTTGTTCCATGCCATTTCGGCATACGAAAAGTCTTTATAGGGACGGTTTACTTCAAGATAGTGCAGGGAACATGTGAGTTTATTCCCATTCTTCAAGTTGATGGGAAGCAACTGTAAGTAATCCTTAGGACATGTAACTTCCATTGAAAACGTATATCCTGTACATATGCCGAACAGTTGCATTAATTTTTTCTTCACGACGTATTTTCCATATGAAATTATTGAACATATTTGGCGTTTCGATCAGTTAACATCAAAGACAGGTCTAGCTCAGATTGTTCTTCTTTTGCTATTGGAAGTAAAAAACAAGTCCCATGGAGCGTTTTTCTGTATAATGACATTGAGTTTCAAACACAGACAGTTTAGCACTCTCACCTACACACACACACGCCCATCCACACAAACATGCACCAAAACAAACGAACAAGTTCTGATCAGATTCTGAATGATACGCTAGAATATTTCCTTTCCTTTGCATTTAGTGTACTTGGTTTGTGAAATATTCCTGTGATGCACATTCCAAATAAATGAACCCTTTCTTTATCGACAGACTCTCACACAAAGTTCGGGGTTGACTTTGTTTTCCTACCGTAATAAGAACAACGAGAACAATCCTCACTAAATTGAGGGCTAAAAACTGATATGTAAAATCCAAATTCCCCTATCAAATTATCTTTGAGGACAGTCATCTATATTCCAACTTTTATCCACACTATTGAATCTCTTCTTCGCATCCAACGTTTTAGTCGACACCTTCAAGCCTCATCAGGTACATAATTTTAGAAAAGAGGCCAAACCGTTTTCTCCAGATCAAAGATTTGCCTCTTTTCTGGAATTATACACCTGAGGAGGGTTGAAGAGTGGATCGGCCTAAATGTTGTGTTGACAATATCAACGTTGGAAAGGAGAGATACAATTGTCTAAACAAAAGCTGGTATATTAACTGCTATTATAGAAGTTAAGCCCAGAACAAATAAAACATGTTTCAAAACTAGAAAATGCGAATCCGTGTTTTTGTAGTTCAAATGTTTGAATTCACCTTCTGTGTTGTAATTATCAAATAAATATACTTCATTAAGATAACATCATTCCGATTACATTACGAACATTGGGCAGCCACTTGACCTTACCGACCTCTTGATTGTAATCTTGTAGTATACATTACAAGGTCCGTGAAAATATGTAAGAGGACATTCCAAGGAAAACGTCACCTACTGCTTAAATTATGTGACTGATGTATTTTTGTCTGGTTGACTGTGTTTTATTTTGACTGCTGTTTGCTGTCTTCCTTGTCTATTTAGGCTGTTGTTACCCTCTTTGCAAATTCGTCTGTCGTTCAGTGCACGGAACACCCTTTCATTTTCAAGTGCAGAATGCTGCGATATTTTTACTATCACTTTTTTTTTACTCGTCGTCAATCACTTGGATGACGACGGTGAAAATAGGTAAAAATATCTGAAAGAATTTTTGTCAACATTGTTCGATTAAATGCAACGAGTGTTCTCTAAGAGCGTCGTTGCGTAAGACGGTATACATTTCTCTAGTTGTTGTTGTTTTTTGCAGCTGTTGTTGTTGTTGTAGGTTTTTCATTGTGAAATAAGAAGAACTTGCGAATAACGGATTAAGTACTTCTCCATTCATAGTGCGTAAACACATTTTCAAAACAAATATGCTGTTAAATCATTTAGTAATTGAATTGGTAAACAATAGAGAAAATCAGATTCTAAGGAATATCCGTCGGTTTCTGTCCATGCATGGACAGGAACCATTTTAATGGCGGGTTTGTTTCTATTTTGCGATTGAAAGTTGCTGCAAATTCTCTAAAATGTATTTATGTGTATTTACATGTAGTTTAATTTAAAATTGCATCTATTTAACTGAAGAGTATCAAATGAAACGAGATGGATGATAACATTGGAACAACATATTCTCATCAGGCATTTATTGTGGTGTACTTTACGCAATTTTGGATGCCGATTCCGAAAATGTAATCTGTTTTCTTGTACGACGTTTACTTTTCATGATGAGATGAAAACTGTGTTTTAGCATATGACCTCCATTGACCTTTGGGTACCATATGATAGGGGGTCAAAAGGTCAACGTTTTTAGCTTATACAACCTAAAATGAACACGCTCGCTTCATCTTAGTTCTAATTAAAGATGGCATAAATATATATCCATGTTTATGTCAATTCAAACTTTCCCAGTAAGGGTCAAGATCAATTCTCTTAGGTACACCTATGATCTGATGAAATATTTCATTACCTATTTTGAAGTAACATTTTCCAATAAGATGACTAACAATAGCCTTAAAGGTAGAGCATGAAAAGTAAGTCTTGATCTTTTTTTGTTTTAAACCAGAAAGCTTTAGACTTTGTGAACCCAATATATTTACTATTTACCCCTGCAAATGATAAATCTATCATTTTATTTAATTTGTTAGGAAATATTTTGTGTGAAGAATACTAAAATCGTGTATATATATATATATATATATATATATATATATATATATATATATATATATATATATATATATATATATATATATATATATGTATATATATTCATATCCTAAGAATTTAGTTTTGTCTAAATTCATTCAAAATAACTGCTTTTAATCGTTGAAGGTGGGGAGAAAAACATCCCTCGGCATGTTAGGCTTTTTTCTCAAAGAAAGAAAAAATTGCGATTCAAAGGCCAAAAACAAAAAAGAAAAGATTTGTTCAAATTATAGATAAAAAGTACTCTGAATGATTGAACGTGTCAATAACGGTTTTTTCAAAATGTCATGCTTGAATGATGCTCTGCGATTGGTTAGACTAGTGGAAATCGATGGTGGTTAAATGAATAATCAACTTCATACGATGCGAGAGATAATCTACATTGTCGAAATATCCAAATCAAATGTCAGAAATCATTTCCCCTAATTTGATTATGCTTGTCGTTTTGATGTGTGACTTCCACATGAGCGAATAAAAATTACTGGACTGTATTTCTATGATGGAATCCCTAATTAAGCATTTCGGAAATATTCCGTTTATAACAGCACTAAACGCAAGGGATCATGGAGTAAGAAAAATGAATCACCACTGATAATACCGAATCTTCACCATCTTCACCAAGAGATCTGCCCTCAGGTTACCGTTCATTCCAGTCCGTACGGGATTATCATAATGGAAAAATGAATCCAATATATATGTCTTACTGTCTATCTATCTATGGTATAATTCTATTTCTTTACAATCCTATACAAAAATATGTTTTTTTTCTGATTCTTCCTTACAATAACGCGTTCGTTATCAACGGTGTTTCATAGACCAATTCTCTAATTTGCTAATCTTGCGAATTTGGTCCTAATCGGAGTGCAACTATTCTGGTCTTATGTTACACTAAACTGTAAACTGCTTAGGTACATCAATAAGTCTGGAGCCTGCTGATGAAGAAACCCATTTTATGTAGATCGACCATTATCCAATAAAAATCAAAATTCAGCTAAGAACCACATTTAAAACTGCAGACTCATCAATCAATACTGAAAAGAAAACTGTTATCAACGTTTGTGATTCTGTAGACTTATTATCAAAGTGAATCCACGATTTCTGAAGTCACGGCAAAAATCACATTCGTTTCTGTTTGAAGTCAGAATTTTATTTTCTAGGATGCAACCAAATTCTCAAGTAATTCATTTCATAAAACAGAATGATCGGTCGAACAGGATCCTCAAAACACTTCATAGGTTATCTGTATTAACTGAGGACATCAGTTAGTATTTTCTTTTAGTCAATGGACATATCATTGTGTTTTCTTGCAGTTGAACACCCCAGACTAGGTTTGTGTCAGATGGATCCAGCATTTATGACTGAGCCATTGTCGTCTTATTCATAGAGGTTTGATTATGATCATCTGATATAATTACATGGTTTGTATCGATGAGCCTTTTATCACTCATTATTGTGATCAGCTTAATTATTTTCTCATTTCTATGAAATTAACAGTGCAAGAATGGACCAATAAGTCAGTAGCCTGACGCAGCCATTAGCTGAATTTTGATCCGAAGTTTTCACTGAATAATGTTCGATCTATTCGATAAATGGAGAAACGTTGTGTGAAATGCGTTGATAAGGAGGGGGTTATGTTGGAAATAAATACTTGTAGCGAAAAATAAATGCTTTTTTCATCGTTAGTCAACGGATTTATTGGTATAGCTACGCTTAAAACTCTATCAGAAACCCTTGCATTATTAACTGGTCTCTGAAGATCATTTTCTTCCAGATTCCCAATGTGTAACGCACATACAGAGTTCTGAAAGTTGGTAAAATAAATGTTGAGTTAAATATTGCAAGATTTTGTACTTAATCATCAATGTCTTCTTTTAAGCGTATATGTTCCAAAGATAATTTCCATTTATTCATAGCCCTTTCTATCTTCTACTAGGATACTCGTGAAAATATCGACTTAAGAGACATGGCCAAAGGCTACAATTGGTGCATTTTTGTCCCACGCACAGAATAACTTCATCGGTGATTATTGCATGGGTTACATAAACAGCTCACATGTAATAAAAACATTCTCCTGCTGTTTATTCCAATAGTCATTGCATTGATTTATATGAATGGAAAACTACAGCTTGTCAAATAATTTTATTTCCATTGCTAATCTTATAGTAACTCATTGATGAATGATGTCTACTGTCAAGGTGATGGTAACCGAAACCATGCTAGATTTGTTACAGTGATAAGTGCCATACATTTTCTCATTTGTTCACGAAATAATCGATGATATCTAAGAAGAAAAGAGAAAACAAAATCGATAGACCTTAACCAAAAGACAGAAAAAAAAAGAAAAGAAAATTAGGAGGAATTCGATGAAGAAATTAGTATTTGTTATTTACAATTATGAGTTAAAGGAAGCGATCCTAATCTAATTTCCTTTTATTTAGTACGTAACAAAAATAGGTTCTTGGAAAAGATGTTAATTTTTTGTAACCTTCGAGGCTCATTGAAAAAATTGTTACGTAAATTTATTAGTTTGTTTCAAAGTAAATTTCTGATTGAATATGATAAATATTACTTTAAGATAAACTAATAGATTTACGTGTAACAAATTGGAGGAATTTTCTCAAGTTTTACTACATTAGACTTTTTTGAGTTTATGAACAGGCATCCAGTTTTTGAGCAAATACTTTACATTCCGTGGCTAACTCTAAAATATCATTGTGTACTTGTTATATACAGATATTTAGAAGTATAAAACTTTGCTGACCAACGATATCCCTGCTGAAGTTGATAAACTGTAAATATAACAGATTTTATACGATTTCAAATGTACTGACTATTAATAAAAGAAAACAGTACTCATCACATCTTGCAAATAACACAACTTACTGTAATATAAAAGCCAAGCAGCTATCTTAGGAGGATAGTTAAAATGCCGGTCAGGGATGCCATCGCTGATGATTTCATTCCTCACTGGTCACTCAATGAAGAAGGCTTTAATGTAAAAGGTGATTGTGGTGTTTCAGCCATCGTTTGTTCATCACATAAGCCGGTGGGCTATGAAAGATGTCAGCTTTGACATTAAATCAAGTATCTCTACGATGAAATACCTCAAGTTATTGCTCTTTCCTCTTTCATTCTATCTTTGTTTAAGCACCTTATTTTTGTAAAAATCCGATCGAGATCGTTTACCTTTATTTTGTACTTTGCTTCGGGGAAAGCATAAATCTATCACTTCTACCGCAAGCTACGGGTAAAATAGCAGAGGAGACAAGGATCTCTAGGCTTGGGAAGACAACCAGTCAAGGAGAAGGACAACTCTGATTCCAAACCAGGGAGTGTAGCCCCCTGCCAATTTTGACGTTCTTCCGACATCTTTTTGCATCCAAGCTAACGCCAAATGTGTCGATTTTATTTGGAAAGGTTGAGGGAAATTTTGTTGACTGTGTATCCCAGAATCTCCATACTCTTCACCCAAGTTTGTTCCCTGGAGGAGTCACTTCAGTGTCGTGCCATTGTCTGTCAAGATAGAGGGAGGCCTACTACAACTACTTTTGTGGAACGATCAATAAAGTGCCCGATGTTTACTATGTTGGGGACATCAGCGAATATTCAGCTAATAAATGAAGGGATTCTCGTGACAATGATAACAAAACTTCAGATGAAATTTCATATTAATTTCAGATCTGTTGCTGATAATCAAAGGCTCATTTAACAAACCGAAAGGTATAGTTAAACATATATCTATATATATATACCAAAGGACATATTCAATGAGCCTTCGATGAGCAACAGACATGAAATTGATATGAAATTTCATCTGGAGTTTTGTTATCATTGTCACAAGAATCCATTTATTAGCTGAATATTGGCAATTCTGACATCTCTGACAAAGTAAACGTCAGACATCTTATAAATTGTTTCACAAAAGTATGGTGTTGGAATAGAATAAAAGGAGGAAGTAAGCCAAGAAAGAGAAAACAAAGGAAGCAAAAATAAAGGAAAACAAGTGAATTGACGGAATGATTGAGTGAGTCTATGATATTAAGAGAAAGTGAATCTTCGGTGTTAACGATCAGTGACTGAAACCTGATCTCGACCTGTCTAGCTTGATCTTGTCCGTTCCAAATGGCAATGACACTCTTCTAACACTTGGTGAGAAGGAATGATTAATAATCATATTTAAGTTGCTAATTAATCTTATAATCAATTACATTCAATACAACACCATACATTTTATTTCCTCGCATTAAAGGTCACAAGTTCACCTTACTCAGTGAACAGGTTTTATTTTTCTTATGATTTATTCTATAAATTATGTTCTGAGATAATTACTATTCCATAAGAATTTCAGTCGTGGCAGAACTCATGCTTCATTTACCTTACAGTTAATATCTATTATAAAGTATTTTAATCTGTTTTAATAGTTTAACTGAAAGAGAAACATACTATATCTGGATAGATTTCTCGATTTTCTGTCCAATGGACTAAAAGTTTTGTTGTTTTGATGAACTATCGTAGTTCATACAGTTATGTATCACTGAGCCTTGACAAAGAATTAAAGAAAATCGGACTGCTGCAGGAATCGAACCTGCAACTGATAGAATAGCTACCTCAACGTAGCGTTACTCTTACCATTGAGCTAAACAGTTGCCGGTATTGCAAGCGCCAAGGCTGCCTGGTCCTAAGGGTTGATTTTATGACTGTATTGAAAAACTGCAAGGTTATCTCAATCTTTTGGGAAACACTATA
The DNA here is from genome assembly GCA_963457665.1 of Thysanoteuthis rhombus. Lineage (NCBI taxonomy): Eukaryota > Metazoa > Mollusca > Cephalopoda > Oegopsida > Thysanoteuthidae > Thysanoteuthis > Thysanoteuthis major. The sequence continues at coordinate 12,921,805 of OY735232.1, read as the reverse complement.
GAGCTGTCAATCTATAATCTTTTCCTTATCAGGAAACAAACAGCTTTGCAGATATGAAAGCCGAGTGCTGACGACTAAATTACGGTCAGGTACGAAAACATGATCTATTGCATCGTTTTCCACTTGACAGAAATATGTTTGCATTTAAACCACTCTTTGGAGTGACAAGAGGACAAATGGAAAAGTAGACAAAATGAAGTACTCCTAACCAGCGATTTCCCCCTCATCGTCAAAACTTTCCACACGTACACCTTCCTTTTGCTTGTTGACCACAGGTTTCTGAACTGTCGACCTACCTACTGACCGAATCATGATAATAGTGCGCCTACGTGTTCCTATGTACGCTTGTGTGTAACTTCATTGAGAGACTTATCTATTTTCACGATGACGAAACACTGAGTCATTCATAGTTTGGTGCTTTGTAGGGCGAAGCGTCATTATTTAAGAATATAACACTCAATGAATGTTATCTCCTTTCCAATCATGTAATTACGCAATGCTTTCCTTGATTAGAGGAGAATAGAATTAAACAAAAACCCATTGGAAATACACGTACGCTTGAGCGCATATTCACACGCAATTTTGCTACTTTATGGCTAATTTATTGTTGTAAGTATGTTTTTGTCTCTCAACATGATCTTTATTAAAGCTAAATGACATATTAGTCTTCAAGTTGTTTGAATTTACTAGATGAAATATTTTCTTTATCAATTAATGACTTGGTTATCTTCCAGGTTTTTATAGCCACGCTTTGATCGTTTTAATTTCTACGACCGAGAAATGAGCTGCAGATATTGCAATTATAGAAATAACATCCGATGAGATTTTAACTAACGTCCCATATCCTTGCGATTCTGTCTGGCATAAATGACGCCTTACCAACTTGGCCACGGGTATCAATTAGCTCGACGAAGTTGAATCTAGCCATATAGCTATATTCTTTCCCACGAGATTCCCCCACGACATATTTATTTACTAGTTAGTTGTGGTAGTAGACATAATTCTCTCAGGTTATCTGAAATTCTTGATGAGACATTGCAGTCATTAATTTCAGCTAGTTTATCTTTCATTTCACTCTCATATTTTTAACTCATCCATCTTTTTTAGCTAATAAGAAATAACGAAAATAAATGACTTATTTATCATCGCTGTATTTTTTAATCGTCCGTATTTCTTCTTTGTCAGTGTTTTGATGGCAAAGACTGTCTCACATTATTTTTGTGTTGTTTTCGAAAAGCAAAGGAAAAATACATCAATGAATCCGTAGCTTAATGATGAAGAAACATATATTCTAATCAACGAATATCTATCTTTCAACATAATCTCATCTTACTTAGTCAATGCACTCAATTCAGTGGTGGTCAAACATTACACGGTGAACATTTTAGATCAGAATTCAACTGATAATAACATGTCAGGCTATACATTTGTTGATCTACTCTTAAGAAACACTGCCACGATCGCCACATACCCATCTGATATATTTACGAACTACCACTACAGAGATGTAGTGGAGGAGAATTTCAAGCATGGAGTATTGTCAGTCAGATAGGGTAGGTAGGTGGGAGCAGTTATCAAAACAACGAAAGTCTCTTGATTGACGGCCTAATTAAAAAATCTGAAAATATGTCTGGAAATCGTAGATCACTTTGACAAACAAATTAAGAGTGGAGAGAAAAAAAAGCATAAAATGGGCAACAGTTGACAAATAACTATTGATTTAATATTTAATTTCTTCAATTTGATATTTGATATTTATCGCTGCATTTACTCAAGCAGGATGCGAAATCAAATATAGCGTAACCCCTACTTTTCATGGCTAAAAATCAGTAAAATATTTTATCCTCTAATGACTACAAATTTTGAAAACTTACACAACACAAAAACTGAAATAAGTAACACGCAAGGACTAAACTGACTTTGTTAAGGTTTTTGCTCAGTAACTTTTTGATTGAATTCACCTAAACATACAAATTCTGTGTATTTGTTGGTTTAGTGAGATAATACAGCAAAAATGTTACTCGACATTTTTCCAGATTCTTTGTAAGTATAAAGATAGATACACAGAGACCACACTCACACTCTTATAGTGCACACACACACGGCGCACACAGAAAATAGATGTTTTATATTTCGGAAGACGTATAATGATATTCTCTTGAAAATCAAAGCAGCACATATGAATTTTGAGTCTAGATGATGTGCTATTGACACTCCATGAAAATTATTTAAAGAAAGTGCAGATAATATGGAAACAGAAATAATGTTAATTCATCATGTAGTGATAAACATGACAAAATGCAGTGAAAAATCCACGAAAGAGTATTATCCTGTGATTTCTAGAAATCTTCGTTTGTAAATCTTTCAGGAATCATTTCCCTGTCACCACTCTCGTTAGATAAGTGTATAAGATTACGAATAATGATGAATCAGAAACAAGTCTGGTCAGTCACTCAGTAACCATGGTCACATGACCAACGACTTTTGGCAGTATGCCCTGTTGAAGTTGATCAATTAAAACGTTGGAAAAAGGGGTGATCAATAACTTAGTGGAGACTGAACGTGAATGCTACCGGACATAAAATTAGGGACCAATTTAGCATACACTTACTCTTCAAATTAAACCCCGTTTCACAAGCATGATTATTAAGGCAAACGTTGCTCTTTCAACACGCTCTCTCTCTCTCTCTCTAATTAAATATATTCGAACAACCGTAACTATCAAAAATGGCTAAATGTTATATATATATATATATATATATATATATATATATATATATATATATATATATATATATATGCGCATGTGTTAGTGTTTGTTTGTGTTCCAGTGCTCCTAGCCATACAGTTTTGGCATCAGTACTCCACTTTACCTCTTCTAAAAAAAGGTTTATTTTTCATTCTTGGAAAATAACGCTCTTTGATCCTTTGGGGCCTTATTTTGACATGTTTATTAATAATCTTGATTCAGTAAAATCTGAACATTTTTTTTTTTTTTACTATATTTTAGATGTTTTCCTGTGTAAAACGCTAAAGCTGCCATGAATGGAATTCATTCTCACTATATTCATCCTTCGATGGAATTTCTTTTCGTAACTTCAGATTTTGATTCTACGGTTGTTCAATTATTCACTGCAATGGTGAATCATTCGTCTTTTCGACTATCAATCTTTACTTAATGTCAGTGGCTATCTGAAGGCTACCAAAGGAACAGATAGCCCCCAAGTGACATATGAAAGAAGAAATGAGGGAAGTTAGTAATCAATCGGTGAAACTTAACCCCTTTCACTTATAGACACCATCTGATGATTGGAAAACAAATAATAATTCGATATATCATATCTGATATGATGAATCGACTCACAGTTATCTATTATCATTGCAATGATTATTATCTTTGAAATAGCCGTTTCTTGCACATTATTTGTATTTTTAAGCGAGGAGCTTTTGTGGGTATTGCTCAAGATCATGTGACGGCAAGCTTCATTATATTTGTCGTAGTATAATTGCCAATTTTTCAAAGTGTCATTATCTGAATGGTCTTTGTTCTTCCTCGAGTTCTCAATTTTTTCCACTTCTAGCCCTGAGTCTCAAAGTGATTCGTTATACTTTCATCACTTGTTCTACGATTTCTAACCATATCCCTAATTATTCCTTCCTGCCATTGTTGCCTTTTATTGGCGAATATATTGTTATATTTCTGATAAGCCCTTCATCTTTTTTTTTATTTAAAGAGAGTATGATGATTAGGTTTTAAGCATCGTTATTGAATTTTAATTTGACAATCCAACGCAGCCTGCCTTCTCTCTTGTCCAGAATACCTCACTGTGAACATGACCAATGAGTTTATATCTTTGAAAAGATTTCTATTTAGTCCTGTAGCTAAGATCTTCCTGCATCATCATCATCATTATCATCATCACCATCATCATCATCATTTGCATTTTCACACCAATTACCTAGTGGTCACCGCTGGAGACTGAGAGACAGCCAGTCTCCCTGAGTCCCAAGTCCTCCTCTCGTATCATCTTAGCCCATCACAACTGCGCTATGGTTTATATCATCTCCACCATGCCTTTTTCCTTGGCTGTCAAGCCAGGGTCTCATATTTCCTCAGTATCCATGTAGTTCCCAATAATGCTGTGGTCTATATAGTCTCAATCCTTCCTCTTATTCCCAATTCCTCCAATATCGTTTTCAGTGTCTTTGCTACGGTCCTGAGTATACCTACTATTACTGTTACAACCCTGACTTTCATGTTCCACACCTTCTACAGTTCCCTTACCATGCACTGGTATTTCCCTAGCTTTCCATCTCTTTTGTATTTACTCTGTGATCTGCAGGAACGGCAGCTTCTATCATTTGGTCAGTTTGGATGTTGAAGTCCCAGAGTGATTTTTGCCTTTTATTTTCTATAACATCTTGTTCTCTGTTTTTTAAAATCTAATGCTGAGACGTTACCAACAGCTTAAGGCAAAAGAAGTTTGAAGTGATGTGCATTCCCCCCCCCCCCTCCTAGTCTTATTTTGTGTTTGTGTAGCAGTAATGTGTATGTATGTGTGCTGCATTTCTTGCCTGTGTGTGTATGTGTGAGTTTGTGTTTTGTTGGTTGCAAACGGTGGAGGATTGTACTTTTCTCAATATACGAGTAGTGCCTACAAGTATTATCTTCTGGATTTCGAAGAGAATATTTTGGTGATATGCTTTTTAGTGCCTTTCCTGATTATTCCAAGAGCTCCGACAATGATAGGGACAGTTTGTGTTTTCAAGTGCCATATTTTCTATTCCTCGATTTCAAATTCCTTTCACTGGCTTAGTTTCACAAGTCCCTTGTTATATTCCTATCAGAAAGCAAGCTCTTTTCTGGTGGTCTTTGAATTCTGTGTTGGGTCTTTTCGTTTTGATGGTCCTGTCAGTATTTATCACAAAATCCCTTGGCGTCCTGTCTTTCAGTTACTGGGTCTGGTTGGTGTTCATACCAGTTATTTTCTGTTCGTATTCCGTAATGGTTTCAGACTCTCCAATGTAGATATTGACCCATTCCGTCATGTCTGGTATTCTGTAGGTGTTGAAACAGAGCAGCCAGATACGAGCTGGTCAATTGTTTCTACGTGTAGAAGCAGCATTTTGGGTCGGTGCCGTATTTGAAGATATTGGTTCGAAAGATTTAAGTAAGCAGGCTTCGGTCTTGTGCGGCCAGTATTGTTCTGATCTTCGCTTCGGAGGGCGTATAGTCCGTGCAGAGGTTTCTGTCTCTATTTCACTTCAAGCTCTTCATGGCCTTGTTCCTTTGCGTATTGCATTATCTTTTTCACACCTATATTCTGTGAATACTCTCCACTGTTCAAGTTTGCATCAAGTTCTTTTGCGAACTTCTCACTTTCTCTTACTATCGAATGCAACATTTTGTGCTGTGATGTTCCTTTATAAGTTTTAACATTCAGTCTTGAGTGATTTCGCAGTACTCGTGTAATCCTATTGTTTGGTTTAGTAGGCCAGCTCAAATTGCATCATTCTCCAACCACAGTTACTTCTAATAGAGACGATCAATGTCAGCTTTGGGGCGGTGCATTCTATGGCATATTTATAGTTTCCTTATTTGAGTGTCTATTTTTCTAATACCATTAAGATTTCAGTTAATTATATTAAAACTGAATCTTACAACAAGGATAGCCAGCATAATAATAGTTTTTACCCAATTTAAAAAAAATTCTGCTCGGTCTTCAGCACTGCACAAACTCTTCTGAAACACCCTTTTCTTACTCTCTCTTTCATACTGGCATCTTGGATTTCACGACCCTCATCAATTCCTAAATATTTATATACATATGTAGAAAAGCAAACTCGTATTTGACGCCTTAATTTGTTACTTAAGTCATTTCTGGGTAGAATTCACTCCTAGAAGTGATTTATTTGATAATTGTTATGTGCAACTATAATATAATTATGTTTGTTTATATCCGTGCTGGAACCACGTAGACAGCTGCCCCCTGCTTTTTTGGCACGAGGTCAGCATGGGTAGCTGTGTGCTCTCTATGAAAAAGGAAAGTCTAAGACAGACTGACTTAAATATTTATTTTTTATTACCAGCTGAATAACTCGCAACAGCAAAACTTTTCCATTATAGAATAATATCAGCTCCATTCCAGTGACAAGTGTCTTATTTATTACGCTTAAGCCTCTCCATGTTATCCAGCATGAACTGTTTTTGCCTTCATTGCTTTGAACAGAAATACAAGTTTTGCGGAGAGAATGAGAGATTTTAGTGGTTGTCTCAGTGTTGCCAAGTATGATTTGTTATTTATAGCATCAAGGATTCACTATATTTCATTTGTAGAAAAAAACTTTTTTTACTTAAATCTGTAGAGTAGCAACCATCTGTTTTCGTGAAATTCATTTCCTCTCACGTCATGAAACAAACATGCTGTCGTCTATTCGCTTTAATTTTCAACTGTAAACTACTTACTGGACAAGGGTTAATGGGCCACACAATACGACCAAATGTTCTTGCATGAATACGATCAAAATGTTACGTGTTCTGTTATAGACAACGGATTGTTATCAAATTAACCATTTTTTACTGGACCTTTCAGATTTCCCCTAATCTATCCTATAAACATCTACGATAACCTAAATCTGGCCAATATTTAAAATAATCTAATTCAATGAAAATAAACGTTCTCTTTTCACTAATGATTTGTTCTGGAGTCTTAGTTATTTTATTTGATAAGTGGACATTGAATGAATATGTAAATCATTTTGGGGAATAAAGTTTGTTGGAAATTGAAAATTGTCGATTTTATCAATTTTCAAATACATTTCCAACAATGAATTGATATAACCTTGTAGTCTCACAATATAGGTATACGTCGTAAAATTCCCTTTCCAAATAGCTGTCCTTTGTCCCAAATTGCTTCTCATGCCCTTCTTAACGTTTTCAGAAATAACATAATTGGAAGGTTCGGTAGTTCAATTAGAGGGTAGGAGGAGAGAGAACAGAAAATAAAGTTAGTTTAATAATATGGTTGGAACAGTTGAGAGAGAAAAAAGTCAGTTTACAGAGGGTTGGGGGAGAATTTCGCATATTAAGCTAATCCATGTGTGTAATGTTTTGATAAAAACATGAATGGGGATGAGCAACGAATATTGGAAGGGAAGAGAGAGAGAGAGAATGAGAAGATACAGACATCGGGTGAGAGAAGAGCAAACGCATGAAATAATGGATAATTTTAGTGGTCAACACCACAATCAGGAATACAAAGAAATCTGACATTTCAGTACACATGCACTTTTCCTCTCACTGAAACGTCTTTAGCAACAAAACAAAAAAACAAAAAACAAAAACAAAACACAGCTATCATGATACCGTTAGAAAGTGACGTCGTTTGGTAATGAATCAGATGAAAGAGTGGTCCGTACAAGTTTAAATTTTAATGTTGTCTTTGTTTTTTCAAAATTTTACAGATTCACCAAAAACAAAATACCTGGCTGCAATGTAATTAGTTTGCTCATTTATAACTATTTTCTGTTGCCATAACAAAATCTGACGATTTTCTACAATAAATCATAAAAGTATAAAAGTATATTCTCCACTAACCCTGTGATTATTATGATAGTATATATTTCACTTACCTTTTTGATTATTATAATACTATATACTTCACTAAGCTTTTGATTATTATAACGGTATACATTCCACTAACCCTTTGCTTATTATCATAGTATATAGTCCACTAACATCTTGCTTCAGTTTGAATCCAGCCAACATAGATTTAGTAACAACGCAAATTTTAGACTTATACGCACCACTTATTTCTTATCGACAACTTAACCTTTCTTCTCTTATTCGGTGTCAGGGTCAATGGTTGACACTTTGATTATACAGTCCTACAAAGAGCAGTTGCCAATAATTTGACACCTCTGTTATCAAAAATTGGAAAAAAAGAAGCATTTCTCTTGCCATTCGCTCAGTGAGAAGTGACTTGAGGCTAGACCTTGCGTATCTTTGTTTACGATATCTCAATTGAAACTACAGTGAAGTATAAAAATAAATAGTCAATATACAACTTTCACCTGACTTAACTAAATATATGTATATATTAGAACATCAAATAAGACTAAAGTAACCAAAAAGCTTTTTTCACCAGACAGAGGCGTTTAGTCTTAAAAAAGACTAGAAACCCAGATTTTTCAATTGGTAAGAAAAAAATGAATCAAAAGCTAAAATAAGATAAAAGTCCTTTCAACTCACAGGTCTATGAACATATGAGATCATGAATTTCTTTAGATCTTAAATTTCTTCTGATTTTATGAAATCAGTCGAAAACTGAATTAAGATGTTTAGATGAAAGAAAGTGTTTTGTTTAACGAAAGTTTCCAATTTCTTTGTCTGGCTGATAAAAACGAGTTAGACATTCTTAAAAAAATGAAAGAAAAGAAGGAGAAGGTATTCATATTCTGATTACCAGACTTTGTGAAAATGTATGATTTGTCAACTAGTTCTGTGGCTTAACAAGTTTTAAAAAACAGGAAAAAGTCTGAAAATAAATATTTGATTGCATCAGCGTCTGCACTTTTTTGTTTGTACTTGGTGACATAAAGTAACTATCGTTTCTTGTGAAGCAGTAGTAAGCAAGCTAATCTCAGCAGCACTCACTAAGTCATTCAAACTTCTACGTGAATCCCCTCACAGTTTTAGAATGGCGACTAGGAAGAGAATCCATCACCATATAATGGTAGCTCGTTACCACCCACTCAACTTTATTATCTCAAATATAAGACCAAAGTATCATACCTGAGCTATTTTATTGGAAAGTTTCATTAGTTCTTATCAAAATACATTTTATCATACTTATTAATCAGAGCAGTGTCCTGAGGTTGGATGTCATAATAAGAACGTATCAGTTGTTATATTTTTTCGCCTTCTTCAGGTGTTTGTAGAAGTTGCTCACCTCTAGGGATCCATTACAATCGTAAGACCTGTGACTTCTCTTCTTCATTCTCCCCCACTTCTTATTCTGCATCTTATAATCCTTCTCCTCTGACTCCTGCTCCTTCTCCACCTCCTCATCAAATTCATCAAATAACCTTCACAGTGTATAAATGCCAACAAATCTAGAGAGTTTCAGGAGCGACCTTGTCAAAAGAAGAAGCTATACACACATCGATGTGAGAGGTGACAAATTGTTTTGGGGATTCAAGTAATTCAGAAGATGAGTACTCACATGATATGCTCAATTATTTAGAGTTTCATCGTGAATTACTGATTTTCAATGATTATTGTTGTGAAAAAAAAAAAAAACATTTGAAAAGCGTTTGGGATCGAAATGCCGGATTGAGGTTGAGATCAGAAATGAGCGGAGTCATCATTGATGTAGATCAGTGCTTGTCGGTGTTATGACAAACTCCTCCCCTTGCAATCCTGAGTTCTTCAAGTCCTCCCCATTTGAATTATTTAGTGTTTCTTTACTACTTTACATCCCATCTCCTGAATTTCCAAAACAGGCTAATAGTACCCCCTTAGGAAATCCCTCACCAGGACCAAAAGTGTCTCCAGTTTGGAAAATCACTGGTGTATATTGTAAGAACAGTTGGCGTGGCAAGAGGGGATTTAGCTGCCTGTGAGAGGATTCTCGATATCTTTACAGTTTAATTAGAGTTTTATGTTTTCCAGTTTTTACTTGGAGAAAATTGAAAATAGTTCCCTCCAAGCCGTGTGCGCGTGCACACACATGTTGTAACCAGTGCACAAAGGGAATTAGTTCGCGCTCAAAAGATTTCAAATACAAGAGATTGTTCATTGAGTTTTAATAGAAAAAATATTGATTCATTGGGTCGTATTCAAAAGTGCACACATATTTCTCTCACTGGAAAGAGAATTTACACAACATAAAATTTTTGCACCCACAGACTACAAAACATAAGAGGGGACACTGCTCTCACCCACGTGCAAATACGCGTGGCCCACATCCCCAAACGTTTATAAGTAGGTACACTCCGTTGCATAATGGTGGAAAAACATTTATTTTACACGACCAAGATTTATTTTTAACACAATCTCCTTCCTCGCCATTGTTCTTAATTCATTGGTGTATATAAATCATAGATATCTAATATCATCTAGCGAAAATTCCAGAGCCACATTGCGTACTTATTAATGCACACTTGTACTTACACCTGAACATCGCTTTAAAACTATTTCCATCTTTGTTGACTGTCCCGCTTCTATCGGCCACCCACCGACACTACCTAAGAGTGCAACTGGTAACGATCAATGCAAAAAAATGCTGGACGTTGTTTGGTCACCGGTGACACAAAAGCAGTTATAGTGGGCTGTTGTGGAGGTGCAGAGCATTAGTCGGTGAGAGTGTAGATTACAGAAATGAGCGCTTGGTTAGAGGGTGGGTGGGGGTCGTCGGCTGTGTGTCAGCGACGGCGTCAACCCGTGCATAATAGCACGTATCTTCCCCCAGCCCAGACATCCAGGTCATGTCTGCTTTTTCAACAGTCATGATAGAAACGAGAGAGCGAAGGTGGGGAACGGTGTCGCCGAGGTTCAACGCTTTTTACTCTCTTTTGTGCGGATCGTTGAGCCTTTTCTTTTCTTTTCTTCCAACATCTTGCCATCATAATGTAATCGAAAAAAAAAACGTCGAAATTTTCGAAGTGTTCTTGGTGAAGCAAACATGAACCGTGATCACAGAATAGCATACCAACAGGAAACTATAGCGTTTTTTTGTACATCCTCATGCAAATAAAATGATTGTATGATTTGATAAAATGTTTCTGAGTAATGAGATTTCCCGGGCTCATTTTTTGGAAGATGATTGGCCGAAAGGCACGGAACTAGATTTACGGAAGTTCAAATTCTCTTTTAGTGGCATGCCAGACTTACCCGCGTATCATCGCTCAAGATTCCTGGTGAAATTTTCCCTTTTATAATTGACTTTCATGAAACTATTTCTTTGGAATTTTGGTTTTTACGATATCAAAAAGTTCATGAATGCTGCCGAAAAATTAATTACGAGAGAGACGTACGAACAAAAAGACATATTCAGGAATAATCTTTCTCTTTTCCGAGGTGCGCCCGAAAAGTATCCAGACATTTTCTATATTTTCTGCAGTATTGATGTAACCCCACTGCATATGAGTGAACAGACACTCATACATGAAGTTACTCGATAGTGAGACACGACTAAGTGAGCTTGTGTACTGTGTGACCGTCGCATTCACAATGACCGAGAGAATCATTATTTACGCCTCATGCGTGTTTTTGGTAAAACATTACATTACTCGGGTCCACTCCCCCTATAGTCGAGATTTGGCTCCATACAACTTCTGTGGACGACATTAAGGAGAACACAACTATGCAACTGGTGGGGGATTCGGAAAGAGGCCTTTACAAACTTTCTGAAGAGTAAAAGGAGTGCTAGGGTAAATGTGAAGACCAAAGGAAAGTAGTTTGGAGAATACTAAATCGCGGTTGTCCTTGGTAGACTATTTTTTCGGTTAATAATAAATGGTTTGATACTTTTGGACAGACGTCGTATTTAAATTTTTATGCGTTTTAGATTTATGAGAATTAAAGGCTTTATATATAAAGCTGGTTTATAAAAGAAAATTCAAAATTCAATTTGTTATCCATGCCTCAACGAGATTAAAGGGTTTATATGTGCTTATTTACTTACTCTGTTTGATGTGGGACAGATTGGACCGACTACACCAGAAATGGCCTTGGAGACTAACGGTCTAACCATCGTCCCACGAGAGTTTGAATAGTTCATATATGATAAAGTAGCATGCACAGAATATCGAAATTAAAGTAAGTCTTTATTCAATTCGCCTCACTCATGCATAGGAGTGCAATAATGGAGCCTCGTTGGGTATCAAACTGATTATAAATGGCTCACAAGACGAGATGACCAACGGTAGGCAACTACCACTAAAATTTGAGCACACTATGCATATACTATCGAAATTATAGTGCACCAGGTGCTTACCATCGAAACTATGATACGGTAAACATCAACCATTGGAAATATAGAATGGTATGTAGATACCTTCAAAATCATTTCACAATATTTGACCTTCTCCCAAACGTAAAAGTGTAGTTTATTCATTAGGAAAAGTTGTCGTATAAAGACAAGCATCCCAAGGCAAAAGTGATGCTAGTTTATTTTCTTTATGCCCGACTACGGTGTTTACTGATGACCAAAAATTGATAGTCTGAGTAGTTGCGATAAAAAGCAACTAAAATCAAGTTAGAAAAAATATTAGTCAAAATTTAAGACCTTACATCATATGAAATAAATTGAAACATTTGGAAACATTTGATTTTGAAATAATTGGCTACGGCTCCTGATTACTCACGGAATAGGGAACTAATGGCAAGAGACTTGTATAGTCATCGTTTTAGTTGGCTAAAACAGAGGGGCTGACTGAAGGGGGCCAACTCATACTGGTAGAGACAAAGGGGGTCCTCTGATAAAGAACTTCGATATTGTAAGGAGATTCTAGGGAGGACCTTTGGCATGAAATATTGATACTGGTAAAAGATTAGTACAGAGTTTGTGTAGATCAATAATTTACAGAATTCTGTTGCATACTATTGCACAGGAGTATATCTATGCATCTATGTATTTAGTTATTAGCAGGGATATCCGTTGTTGTCGGGGAGAAAATAACTTCAAATACAACAAAGGAGAATATGTAATCGTTCAGCACACCAAATGAAAAACTGATTATTTACAAAAATCATGCATAGAAAGGTAGTTGTTTCGGAAGAACATACAGTTGCACGAAATAGAACAAATTATGTTGTTGCTTAGTTTGACAGGGCCTTTTGGATTCACAACATCAGTGCTCCACCCATAGGGTACCATAGGGTACCAGTATAAAAGATGTTGTTCGGGGATCGAAACCTAGAACAACCCATATAGAGCTGGCCATGGGAAAGGCATGGAGAAGTCATGTTAAGGCCAGTAATTTTGTGAGGTAGTTTTCTCGGCCCTAAATTTCTCTTGTTCGGTTGAAAAAATTATTTCAACCCAGAATTGACTGGTGCTAGGCTCCAATGACCTTGAAGGTCAAAATCTATCCAATCATCTTATTCTGTCAAAGTTAATATCATTTACATCCGTTGTTGCAATATGGCATAAAGGGAGATTCAGAATTTACTTTTAAGAATATAATCATTTGTCTGTAAAATGGCTGATATAAGTTATAAAATCCCAAGTTGACTTCTGTTAACATTAAGTGACTTTGGGGATAAGTACCACTTATGCTATTGGAATTCATCTTATCCACTCCATCACATGTTAGGTCAAAAACATTTTTGAACGTCATTGCAAAGTCAATATTATGGAATAAATTGCTTCAGTTGGCTAGAAATGACCAGAAGTGAACTCTGCTGACCTTGAATGACCTTCAAGGTGTAAAACTAATGCCAAATTTCATCATCAAAATAGTGTCGAAAAATTCACTATAAGTGTCCACAAATGGCATCTTGTGTCCCCATATGAGAACTGTTGTCAACTTCACGCTGTCTTATACTTTTACCGTGATAAGATTTAACCCGACGCAAAATTTCAGTTTCATAAGTGCCAAATTGTATCGAACAACTTGGAAAATTGCCTAGAAATGACCTCTGTCAACCTCAAAATTGTGGCTGAAAACTTGGTCAGAAATTACCAAAAGTTACGTCCGGTGATCTTGGAGGGACGCCAAGGTGAAGCTTGCCATGAGAATATGGACCCATGAGTCAAATTTCAAAATACTTGATGCACACTGCAACTGTGAACATCGGCTAGAAGTGACATAAAATAACGTTTGATGACGTCAGATGACTTTCGAGGTAAACCTCAAATACCTTATGACTCAAGTCGGTGTTCATTGAATCTTCCTGCAGGATACTGAGTCAGTTGGCCAGGTAGTTTCAGCGTGAAAAGGGCACAAATAAACAATCAAAAGACTAAAATATTAGCATAGATCTATGCTTAACACACAAATATGGACACTATATTTTTTATCGTCCCTCTGTCTCTGTCTCTCTCTCTCTGTCTCTCTCTCTCTCTCTCTCTCTCTCTCATGTATATCGTCTAAAGAGCTTCAAATAATAAACATTGAAAAAAAAAAAAAAAAACAGAATTCTTGTCATTCCAGTAACTCATTTCCCAGTATTTTTTTTTTATGTAATTATGTAATTTTCTTCGGTATTTTTTCTGTTTTACATATACATTGTTATTATGGTACAATGTGTAATTTTTCTCTTTTTGGGACGATCAGTTGTTTACCATGTAACCGTTTCAGGGATTTTAGAAACAAAACAGTTATATTAACATGGCATCCCAGCAGTGTCGATCAAACATCACCTCCTTTCCAGCTAACATTTTAACACAAGTTTACGTCATACATGAATTTTGATATTTTTTCATCGGCAGTTTTCATAAGGTATTCTATGCAGATATTATTTTGTTCTATGCATCATTTAACTGAAACATGGAACCTAACCAAGAGACAGACCTGCAAGCTGAGAAGTATGCAACATGCACATCAGAGAATAATTCTCAACCTTACATGGAGAGATCACAAGACAGCACAGTATATAAGGAAAAAAACGGGTGTCAGTGACATCATAGAAACTATTAACAAACTCAAATGGCAGTGGGTAGGCCATGTTGCAAGAATGAAAGACAACCGATGGACATCACGTCTCACAACATGGATCCCCAGTGATCACATAGGGAACCGAAGCCGACAGAACACAAGATGGAGAGATTAATTGGACAGATTCTGGAAATACTGGCTCCCCGACGCCCGTGATTGAGAATTGTCACGAATCCCGGGGAAGGTCTGTGTCCAACGACGGACGTTAAAAGACTGATAATGATGATGATGATACATCATTTTATCTTCGATCCCAACATGTTTTACAAATAAATGCTGAATCATTTGCCGTTTTATCAATCGGGTCGATAACTAGTTCATTTGAAGTTCCAAGAGATCTGCTGATACTTGAGAACTTTCCGGCACCGAACTCGTCTTTTGAGGGTTTTTGAAGCTTTACACCAGTTGTTTCATTTATTTATTTATTTTCATTTGTCAATTCGAGTATTCTTTCTTTCCATCAGATTAACACTCCCCGACATATTCACTTCAGAGGTTTCATTTTTGCTGGCACACACACAATGAAGATGACGGAACTAAATGAATAAAATTTCAAAGATCAGCAAGGATTGGAATTTACCTACAGAATCTGAATAATGAATTTATTCAGATTTTTGAAATTTTGAAATTTTACTTACTGCAGTTTGAAATGGATTTACGATTTGATACGTATTTTTCTATCAGCTTTCAATGTTCGTTATTGAACATAAGCCTTCCACAAGAGAGTGAGAGTTATGGCTATGATGGGCCTTACTGTCATGCTGGCTGACAATCACATACCATGTTTCTGATTTCTTTTTTTATCCACCAATATACAGTTGAACCGACTCAAACAGATTCAGCCCAACAATTCTTTACTCATCCAGCAGAGAGAGAGAGAGAGAGAGAGAGAGAAAGAGAGAGAGAGAGAGAGAGAGAGAGAGAGAAAGAAAGAAAGAAAGAAAGAAAGAAAGTGAGCAATAGGTGGGTGGGTCTGTGTGTGCCATGTCTATCTACTCTGACTGATGCAATATGGTGCAACAGGCCAACACCTGTTACTGTTCGGTTTCCTGTTTATATTTATCCTGCTTGAATCCATAACAAAGCAATCTGCCCAACAACATGACAACCACCCCCGACCAATGACGACAATATAAACAAGCCTTATACTTCATATATCACTAGTATCAACTTATAAGAAAACCATAATTATCATGATATAAACAAGATTGTTATTAGTACTATTAGCATTAGTAATTGTTCCCACCGTGGAACGAAACCCTTAAACCTTGGGGAGAACGAAATGAACTTAACAAGTCAATTTCCAGTGATTATGAAGATTTTGGTTTTCTGGAGACAGACAGAAAAGCCCTTAATTGCTAGTCGGGGTGGAGGGAGAGACAAAATGCACCTTTATCTTTTTTTTTTTTAAAATTTTCTGCAGTATAAAATTATGGACGTTTACTTTAAATGGGGTCTTATGAAAAAACATTCTTTTCAATTAACCACCGAAATAAAATTAAAAAATCAAATTAATAGAATTAAATCATGTTGGCTCCACTGAACACAATTGACAGCTTGTGTAACATTTCGGAAAGGAAAATAAATTCAAAAATTCATTTTAGGTTTATCATACTTAGAAAAAAAAGCACTCAGAGAACGCATACATCTGCCAACGCCATCTTCAGGGGAAGTTTTTGTGCATGGATCCGCCAAAAAATTTGACCACTTCTTCTGTACCCTATCGTTCATCTTTCCACAAGATTTGATTGAAATTGATAGTGAACTTTTGGAGGTATCGCATTGAGCGACATTACTTTTTGGTTATAATATGCGTTGATGATTGTAAATAAAGGGTGTTTATTAGGTGAATAAAGCGTGTGTCATAAAAAAACGACTTTTTTAGTTGGTTGTTTTGCTCTGAAAGAGGAGTGTCTACCTCTTTGGATAGAACCTAACGGTATCAACAAATCATGCATTTGGTCTTTAAAGATTTTTCGGTCATTTTCGAAGTGAGTTGTGCATTAACATAGATATTTGCCTCTCTTTGATGGATGACTTTTCTCGTATGTGCCTCGACTATGATTTTTTTCTGAAAAAGATGGATGGAATCCAGCCAAAAATCTAGGGGGGTTGGTCGTGAATGACCTTGTTGAAAATAAACAACAGCATTTAACGTGGACCACTGGGTAAGTTTTGAGGAATTCAAAGGTGAGCAAGGAATGCTCAGAAATCGTTTTCGATCGTTTAACAGTTACTTGGATTTTCTGAAAACTCCTCGAAGTGAATCAATTAAAAACATTGATAGTCATTTGGTGTTGACAAAAGAGTCTGTTTTATAATGACACACTTTACAACCAGTAAACGTCATGAAGGTTATTCCATCAGTTATCAGAGCCAGATGATAAAACATTGATACAACTTAATTTGGAAGAAGGAAATTGCATGAACTTATCTCCAGGGTTGTTTTTCTACTGTTTTACTTCTTATACTTTTTTCTTTGCTTAGGCAGTCGATATCTGATGATTACGATTATCCAACAATCCAAGTGAGCTAAAAACTATGTGAGTATCTGCCCTACAGATACATGACGTTATTTTCATGCATTAATTTGTCTGTGGGAGGTTAGCTGCGCAGAAAATGGCCTAAGGGTTGGCTTCACAGATAATAGAATCGGCAAACCGAGTTCCAAGTTCGGCTTCAACATTTTGCGTTTACTTCGTACTAATTACCTTGGGAAAGACATGAATGCATCTGCCCCAGGGTATATATTAATAGATCAGACTGGGCTCTTCAGTTCTAGATGGCGATCAGTCGAGGGAATGGACAATTCTGAGAGGCTGGCAACGGAAAGAGTATGAAGCATGTTCCTAAAATGTTCGGGTTAATTTTTGACGGACTCGGCAAGCTGGGAGCAGATTATAATAAATTGCTTGAGTAAAATGAAGGGGAACGGTTTGGCCTTGTCGTATATTTTGCTTCCAAACGTTCCCCTAGATCCATTAAGTGTGCATACCATTCAGATTTTTAGTATCAATGGGTTGATGCAAAAATAATTGCAGTATTTCATCATCAACTTAAAAGCAATGTATCTCAGCTCAGGATAAAAAGTATTGATCAAAATAAGAACCCTCAGAATCTACACATTTGCCTTTGCCAACTAAAAACAAATCAATCTCGGAACCATAGAACTGTAGATATCTAGAACTGTAGATTCCTGCTGATTGATTGATTTGACCTTTCCATGCAGGAAGTGGTTAAAATGCTTGAAAGAAGTGATAGTCGGTCGGAGAGAGGTTTAGTTATCAAGTTCGTTAGTAGTTCGTTCAATTTAAGCAAGGTCATTCGCACGACATGCAAGTTTTTTTGCTTTGCATTCATTAACGTAACATATTTTTCGTTTTTTCTCTTGGTTACAGATGTCGAATAACTGTTGAATGGTTAACGTTTAGTTTTTCTGCAACTTCTTTGCGTTGAGCTGCACCATCATCATCATCATTCTTTTAACGTCCGTCGTTGGATATAGATTCGCCAAACCTCTCTATCATAAACGTTGCAGAGCCAATAATTTTTGGATTAGTCTAGTTTGTCTCCCCATCTTGTATTCTGTCGGCTTCGGTTACGCATGTGATCAGTGTTGTGAGTTATGATGTCGATCGGGTTGTCTGCCATTCTTGCAACTAGACCAGCCCATTGCCATTTGAGTTTCCTGACGGATTCTATGATATCTTGGACTCCTCTTCCTAATGGCTTTCAATTAGATGTCCTCAATCACAGAAGAACGCCCTCGTTCTCAAGGCTCTCAACTCCGTTTCGAATTTTCGGAACCGATGTTGAGCTGTGCTTTGTTGGCGGCCCCCCAGCCAAATATTTAGTTGATTTTGCGAGCAATTGTAGCAGCTTCACGTCCCATTTTGAGCTTATACAACAAATTTCCCGAATTTGCTTTTTTCCCTCTTTAATTTGACAGCACCAAAAAATCCAAATAGTGAGTGCAAAGAAAACAATTAGCTTAAAAAATAGAGAGAAATTCACACCTTAAAATGGTATTTTTCATGAATACGGGTCCTTATGGTAAAAAAAGAAATCAATGCAAGACGTTTCTCAAAATAAATACAATCAAATGTGATAATAAATGACTCATATAGTCATCAATCTGCCTGAAAACTATTCATAAGCTTTTATGCAAGCGTGAACGATAATGTGTGCAGAGATGCTATTATTTTAGAAAAAAAATATCCGGCGTCACATTCGAACAGATTTTGAAAAGTAATTTGTGTGACCAAAAAACTGACGACATGCGAGATAAAGCAGAGGGGGAGAAAAGCGAAAAACACGATATCCGATGATCCAAAATCTTGACAAAAAATGACTACAAATCAGTGAATAAAAAAAAGCAACAATTCAACGTTAGAAGAAGGAAAAGAGGGAAAATATAACAGATAATTGATGATTGTTGGTCATCCATACCTTCCTTTATTGTTGGTCATCTACACTTTCGTTCATTTGTAACAAAGACGATAAAAAAAAGGAAGAGAACAAGACTAAAGGCAAATACGAAAAGGAGGCTGAATGAAAAAGATAATGTTAAAATGGCCGTGCGTGAAAAAGACAATGGGCACCGACGAGAAACTGTTCAGATCAGGGATAAGGTTACATTTTATCTTGATAACAGATATTTTCCCGTGTTGGTCACATGTCGTCAAAGCTTGTCAGAGCAAGGAAAATGATAGAGATAGAAAGGAAATAGAAGAAGGCGAAATGTTGAGTAAATATTGCCGGCTGTCTTTTTCCAGAAGTCATAAACTATGGCCACAGTAATGGATTTCTGCGCATTCTTCCTTTAGTTATATCGACGTATTGGATTTCATTCTTTCTAGCTGCGTGTCTTTGTCCCAGTGTGGTCTTCATACGTGTGGGTCAGATCACATGGGAGCGTTTACGAGGTCATGAATTAAAGATTGATGCTGCCTGTATTTTGCCTGTATGACTAGGGAATGTATAGTTTTAATTCAGGCAATTTTGTGCAAATGAATGTGGTCAAGTATTTTCTATGACTGACTCTCGTTATGTTAATTTGCAAATGCGTGTAGATATTTATAAAGGTTAGCTAGATTCAGCAAAAAGATGGAAGATATAACTTACCACAACGCGTACGAATTAGAAATCTCACTCGAGTCAAATTGCTTTTGATGCTTTTTTTTAATTAATGTATTTTATTGGATAGAAAGCTTGACTGTACTTTTTGTGCACATAATTAATACGTTTACATTATTTGTAAACAGTTTTGATAGGTGCAATTTTTAGGAAGGTGTATGTAAAGAAGAAAGACCCGTTTACTTGAATACATATGCCCAGCCAAATTAGTTCAACACTGTGCGTATATGTGTGTGTGTGTGTGTGTGTGCATGAGTGTGAATGTGCACCTGTGTATATGCCCCTCTCTATATATATATGTGTGCGAGCGCCTGTCGCTGAATAGAGTATGCTGAATAATTAATTAATGCCCCTTACTGTAATGATACAAATCTGATGTTGCAAACACTATAATAACTAGTGTTGAATTTAGATTGAACCATGGAACACTTTTCACGCCCTAACTCCAAATTGACACCTAATATATTTAAACTGTCCCCTTGTGAGGTTTGCACTTCATGTTCAGAATCACTGGTTTATTAGGAAATGTTGAAGATGAGAATAAAAATATCAAGCTCAACACAAGTGACTAAAAGTTGGTGGACAGTAAGAGAAAAAACATCTCAGAAATTAGAAAATTGTAAGACGAAACAAAGAAGATGAAATACAGTAGACAAATGTATTCTTTCGGAGTCGGAAACTAATGTTTTTGCGTTCCTCGGCAGAATGCAATATCACACAATACGTCATTTTATTTCCAAACAAGGCTTACTCGCGTAGGTAGAACGTTTTTTCAACTCTAAACACTAAACATGTTACTTTAGACACCTATTTCTCAATATTTGTCAGGGTAATTTATGTGATTTTCATCAGTGTTTTTCCCTCTGTTTCATGTATACTTTATTATTATAGTGCTATCTATAAATTGTCAACAATCAGTTGCTTACCATATAACCGTTTCGAGGATTATAAAAAATAAAACAGTCGTATATACATAGCACCCCGGCAGTGTTGATCAAACACCATCTCCCTTTCTTACTATATTGTTTACGCCATATGTGTAGTTTATCATTTTATATACGGTTATTTGTGTAATGTATTTCGATATTATTTTATATTAGATATCATTTTTTTTAAACAAAGCTTGCTAATGTAAGTTACCCAAAAAACGTTTTAACGATGAAGGATCAGTAAGTATAACAATATGTATATATTATAAATCATCAGCAGCCTTTTAGAGTCTGTCTTTGGACATTGGCCGTCAGACCTTTCTATCATGGGCGTCACGAAGCTAATACCTTCTGAACTTGTCTAGTTCTCCAGGCAATCTTATACTCTGTCGACCACTGTTTCGCATGTGATCTCTGATGATCCCCGTTGTGAGTCATGATGTCCAGTGGTTATCAGCCATTCTTGCAACATGTCCAGACCATGACTTGCAATTTGGGTTTTCTGATAGATTCTATGATATCTCGGACTCTGATACGTTGCCCTATCTTGTGATCTCTCTCTCTCTCTTCTGTCTGTCTGTCTGTCTGTCTCTCTCTCTCTCTCTCTCTCTCTATATATATATATATATATATATATATATATATATATATATGTTCCTTGCTAAGGTCTGGAAAGCCCTGGTCATTATACAGAATTATTGAAACTCGATATTTTTTCTTTAACTGAATTTACAACAGTTTCATCACTTACAGTGATCCCAATCAGGGATCTTGACGTGAACACTTGTAGAATTCTGAAGAATTCATTGATGGCAAAAAAACAGTTGCTGTAATAGAACGAAGGATTAATCAAAGATTATGTAGACTGATGAAGCCAATTTCGATCTTTTGAATAATCTAATATGCATGTACGAAGACCACGAGGATCAAACCCAATCAGTCAACGGTTCATACAACCAATGAACAAATATCTCCTCATGTCATCTGAGTGCTTCTCTGGTGGATATATATATAGTCTAGAGAGCTTTGAAGCTTTAAACACCAAACATTAAACAACTTTTTCAATGGATTTTTGTGTCATTTCAGTTACCCATTTCACAATATTTGTCACTGAAATTTATGTGATCTTCCAAAATGTTTTCCCCATGTTTCCCTATACTTTGTTATTATTTTAAAATGTATAAATTGTCTCCCCTTAGGATCATCAGTTGTTTACCATGTAACCGTTTCGGGGATTAGAAAAAAACAGTTGTATTAACGTGGCATCCCAGCAGTGTTGATCAAACACCACCTCCCTTTATTATATAGTTGGAGCCAAACATATAGTTTGTCATTTTACGTAGGGTTTTATGTTTATTGTATATTGATATCATTCAATACAACATATCTATTTTTTGAAACAAGACTCACCTTCGTAGGTTACGCTAAAAACGTTTTTAACGATGAGAGATCAATAAGTATTACAACAGACATGACTAACTTTTTTCGTTTTGTCAATTGAATGTTCATCCACGTGAAAATTGAATGCGTTGTGTCAGTTTTAATTTCAGATTGCATCTTAACTGACATTATATCATCTTTAGGAATACTAATTACACAGAAAAAACTCCTTCGAGTCGATTTTCTACCAACATATTCAACCGAAGAATTTGACAATCATATATATATATATATTTCTGCACATGGATTGGTTGTCAAATTACATCATCGATATATATATATATATATATATATATATATATATATATATATATATATATATATATCGATGAGAGATTCCTGTCCGGAAAAAAACAACTATTCTGAATATTTCGAGAATTGGTTGCACGACCTTGATGTAATTTGACAACCAATCGGAGGGGACCATAATCCATGTGCAGAAACATACATTCTTCCATGAGTTACTCAGTCGGCAATGAGACCTCACTGAGCTTCTGCATTGTATGACCCTTGCATTCACAGTGCCTACTCGGCACTCCTGAGCAGAGTTTTGAAAAAAACTCATATCACCCAGGTTTTTGACGCGTACTAAGGCGTCATTGCCCCTAAATGACTGGTTACTTTCTGGACGGACCTTAAGAAAGAGTTGCTTTCCTCTGGTTTTTCAAGTATTTTTGATCAAATCCTATTCGTTTACTTCACTTTTAGAAGAGTTTCAGAATTTAGAGTTTTCGAAGAGGGTAAATTTTCGATTTTCGTCTCAAAGTTGTCTACGATAGCCTAATGATGAAAAAGCATTAATCATGCACAACAAACATTTCAATATTTCAACATAATCTCCTTCCTTACCAAGTGTTGAATATTTATCACACATCAGATCAAAATTCAAGTAATAACTACATATTAGGCCGCTGTGATTTATTGATGCACCCTCCTGCATTGGTACTTCGAGTGAGAGTCTGATATATTTACCTGTGCACATACTTCCAAAAGGGCACACATCTGCGTGAACCTCCACTATTCCTCTAAAGATCTGAAAAGGAAATCTTGTGAATAACAGGACACCACTATACATTTCATTTGGAGGCTAGAGGAATTCTCATATTTTTTGTGACACTGGTATGATTTAAAAGTTTCAGAATCAATAATACGCCGTTACACTCTATATCATGTGCGGAGATAGATAATACCTACTTATTCGTTCTTTGTATCTGCAGATAAAGGCGGCGTAGTGAAATTGAGAGTTAACCGGCTAAACAAATGAATGAATACAACTCCACAGAATTGACGATCAGACGACTAGCACATTTGATCCAGAAAAAGAAATCGGCTGATAACAAATAAGGTGTTACTCGAGTCGCACGGAGCGAATCACGAGATTGTCTAGTTCATAAATCAAATCTTGATATCGCATTGAGAGCAACGAGATCTCGTGAGAACGAGTTGTCGTCCCTCCGCTAATGAGATTTTCGGCCATGACATTATGTCCATGCTAGCTGTCAACCTGAATTTATAAATATCCAACTATCCAGGATGGCACATTTATTGACTCCCACCATTCATTGTCACTAGAAATGGATTCTGTCTCGAGTTATGTCTCAAGATTTGGCGAGCTGGAGTTTCTTGGGCAAGAACTTTTTCACAGTTTTTATTGACTACCTTTATCCCATAATAGTTGTTACGTTTAGTTGTTAGTGTATGAAATGTATAAGCAAATGTAACAACTATTATGGGACGGAGGTAGTATCATTTTCATATTGTTGTTTTTATTACAAATTTCCCTTATGTACAAAGCTGTGCATAAATATTCGCGTGAGATTCCAATCGTTTGTCTGTTCATATTCGTTGTCTCGAATAACGTCGAATTTTGATTGATCATCAAGAAATCCTGGATGCCGATAGCCAAAACGGAAAATGTATTTTTTTTAATGGCTCTGTGCTATTCAGTCATTCATTGTATGTCTTCATCGATCTCCTTCTTGTTCTTCTATTATTATTATTATTATTATTATTATTATTATTATTATTATTATTATTATTATTATTATTATTATTCCCTTTGTATTTGGGTAGGATTTCGAGGGGTTTTTTTCGGAATTTCATCTTCTCTTTGAAATAGTGTGAAAAAAAGTTATCTTATGATATAGTTCACATTCTAAGTAGTTTTAGGGCAAGATTCTTACTTTTATGACAGAGTCTATCTTATTTTCTGAGATGAGTTACTAAACACTGATTTATTCGAAATTGTGTCCTCACCTTAGCTATTGAAGTCACAACATACAATGCTCCGAAATTATACTATCCAATTGACCAACGTGACAATGGTTCAGTGGATATAAGCGTTGGTTGCGTGCATTTAGTTTACCTGGTGGTCATGAGTTCGGCCCTTTGGACAGTTCTTGTATCTGGTTTCATGAATCAACAATTGCATATACAGCGGAATGATCGCATGGTGTGATGAACCACAGATAATTGTAACTATTCTTACTATATATAAAGTACTTATTCTCGTCTAAAACGAAGCTAAAATAGAGTGGCACACAATGAAGATTTAACTCATTACTTTAGAAATCATCTGGAAGAGTAATTTGCAAAGTATCGCTCTATATTCTCGAGTAAACCTATATTTATGGGGATTACATATTTTAACGAAATTAGATGGATGACTTATAAAATCCACAAGCACAAAATGCAAACTGCAATGAGTGTGTGTATTTTTTGTAACACTTTTCAATGGATTCCCTTATAGTACGCTGATCTTGGGCAGAGGGCCGGCGAGCAATACTTAGATTTTAGGCAGAGCGCACAAATACTCTGATCCTATGCAGGATTGCCGCTACATAATTCTGTTGCTATTCTATAAGCTCGTCGCATTGCCAATCTCTATTATCCACGTATATAAAATGCAATGTGTATATCTGCATATTTCATAAAAGCCGCCATCTTTGACAACACAAGTGTACTAGTATAAGTAGAAGTAAAGACTGTCGTTTGACTGTCATGCTATAGAAATCATCAGAACATAAGGGCAGCCCAACGAAATTTGTTATGTATATCCAATGTATCTAGGGGAAGGTTTCAAAGTAAAAAGCTTATGGATTTTTGGAGAAATATTTTTAGAGGTCTTGCAATCCCCCTAATAATAATAGTCTCGTTGCCATCTATATCTATATGAGATTCGCCCCACCAGATTTGTCATGCGAATTCAATAGACCAAAAGGAAGGCTCCAGAGTAAAAAAAGGTTTGGGGGATTTTTTTCACCTATCCCCCAAGATATTAAAAGTGAAAGAATCCATGATGGTGATGATTTGAAAAATAAAATGATTCAATGAATACATATTTCAAATCAATGATCTCTCATCTTGGGTTGAAACAAGCAGAATAATATCATAGCTTCTATCAGGTTTTTTTTTTAAAAAGTCGGCTTTTCTCAGGAAATTCCGAATAAGACCAGCAACGATTTATTTTCCTAACATTGTACTCAAATCAAAGCTTTTGATTCACTTGGACAGTTGATTACTTTCGTTGCGCCACTTGAGTACATTAGACATAATTAAAAGCAATTGTCTTCCTAATGATGAATAATTATTTCCTTGAAGTTGTTCTGGGTAACATTAAGATGTCTTCTGTTACCATTTAAATGACTCATCTCATTGTTGTTTTTAGTTTACCACGTTTGTAAAGTGCTGAAATGTTGGTCTTTTCCTTCTGTCTGAAGTAAACAAATCTGCTTTCAGTTTTTCTGATCTTTTGCTGTTTGGTTCTTCAACTTTGTATCATTGTTTAGTTGATTGTGAAAGATTTATGGGTGAATGCGTATTATAAGTACCCAACAAGCCATTTCTAAAAAGGAATCGAACCTGCGACCGATACGGTAGCTGCTACAACGTAACATTGCTCTTACTCCTGTCATAGCCCCATTTTCTTTAATTGTCTATTTCATTTACGTTTTCTCGGCAAAATGATACATTCACCGAGTTATAACAGGATATCATTTCAAATAGAGTTTCAATATAACATGATGCAATTCATAATGATTCTGTAGGATCATTTATCTAATTTTTAATATGATGATTGTACGCGTTCAAAGAAACAAATAGGGCAGATATTAACCATGAATTTAAAAAAAATGAGAATCTAGAGCCAAAGCAGTTATTTAGGCCTTGCATTATTGGTGGCAAGTTCGATGCAGCCATTTTCTTTAATTGTTTAT
Source organism: Thysanoteuthis rhombus (assembly GCA_963457665.1). Lineage (NCBI taxonomy): Eukaryota > Metazoa > Mollusca > Cephalopoda > Oegopsida > Thysanoteuthidae > Thysanoteuthis > Thysanoteuthis major. Next base: position 12,895,422 of record OY735232.1, on the reverse strand, counting down.
TCTGTTTACGTTGTCTAGGCCAAATGATTAATGAATGATTTCAAATAAGGTTTCGATATAATATAAACTCATTTATAAACATATATATATATATATATATATATATATATATATATATATATATATATATTGTGCGTGTGTGCGTGTGTGCGTGTGTAAGCATACACAAAGATTTTGTTCTGGCCACCTCAAGTCCGCTGCTTTAACTACTAAACCAAACATGTTTGTTCTGGCTTGTAGTCTATGTTCTCTGGAGTGGTAGAAGCTTGTTTCTTCATTTTTCCCGACATCTCGGATATCTGTTTATTTGGGGTTTGAGATTTCAGAAGACGTTCATATGTGTTTTCTCTGTGTTGGATTCTTTAGGGTAATTGCATCACCATTCAAAAAAAAGTCCCTAAAAAGGAAATAACACTTTTCAAAGACTTTTATTTGAATGGATTGTCGCCATTGCAATTACCACGAAAAAGGCTAAATATAGTTTCATGTCATAGTTGCTACTTTCAGCCAGTCTCTGTAGTTATTATTGAGAAAACCTTCGATTTCCAAACATCTACACATTGAAAAGCAAATACATTCGTAAAATTATTAATATTGTGTAATGTGGAAAGGTTATTTACAAAAAATGAAAAATTTTGTTCGTTTTCAACATTTTCCTAAACAAAATACGTTTATAACTATCTTCTGACATCCCTCACGTCACACCTCAATTACATTCTCCCAGAAAGCTTCGCCTTTTACAATCTTCCGTGGAATTGAATTTTTTCCCCATTTAGACCGGATCAAATGGTTGACCAAATATGCAATAGGTCCGGTGAATACGGCCGATGTGTGGAAAGCCAAGTGGTAACAAAATTTGCGTGATCATCTATGTACAGTCTAGCTTTATCTTGATGGAACTTACACCCCTTCTCTTGACTAATTCTGGGTGCTTTTCGTCAATTACTTCCTTTAATTGGTTTAATTGGGGAAATATTTGTTCGATTAAATCTTTTGGTTCTCAGACGAGGGCTCATAGCTTAGAAACCCTTTTCAATCCAGCACAGCACCACCTTATTTGGGTGAAGGCTGACCTTTGGCGTGGATAGTTGTCGTACTGTTGCATTAGAGGTAATTTTTCAGAGCATTAGTTCTAAAGAATCTATCGAATATTGCACTTCCATCCCCAATCCAGTTGTTCCTCTTTTGCAAAACCTATCAACAGAATCTGTCTTCACCTTATTATCTAGCATAGACCTCCGATCAACAAACAAAGACTACAATAGCTCTTTTTCTTTCAATAATTAGACATTTGAAACTTGACCATTCCTGCAAGCAATTTGGTTATAGGGATATGCCAACACTATCAGCAACTTTGAAGATTGTCTTTCTCAAGACTGTTCCTCGAATTACCAAAACATGACTTATAGAAATGGTGCTGGAACCAATATCCAACAGTTTCCAAAATCTTACGTTGCTTTTCGTCGGGGCATTATTGAACAAGACAAGCTAGGTTAGTTGAGTGATGGCCATGGTTAGTTTCACAGGCCCACCCAGGGTGACCACGTCTCTGGATATTTTGGCGACACACAGAAAAAGGATACGTTGTCTTGCGCAGATAGGTTGGATAACGTCTGCGGTGATCTGTTGATAGACAGACAGAAAGAAAGCTTAGAAAAGAAACAGAAAGTTAAAGGGATTGAGATATTTCTCGAACAGATAGACAAAAATAGACTGTATATTTACTCACACACACATACACACACACACACACACATTATATATATATATATAATGATTGTTCCATCTCATTGTTGAAAATGAGTGTAACAGCTTTTTACTATTACTACTGCCTGGGTAGGTAAAGCAGTTATGGGTGAGCGATTTTGTTAAGTGCAATTTCGTTTACTCTACTGCTGTTACACTCCCTCCCTCTCATCCCCATTTATATATGCTTGTACACATGCGTGGTGTGTATGTGTGTGTGTTGGGAGTTCTACCAGAATGAATATCATAAAAAACGAATCGCACCTAGAATAATAGACAAACATCAGTCAAACAATTCTGCCGCCTTTATATCTATCAGTACTATTTAGAGAACGTAGCTATCCTCGAGCATTTCTTGTTGAACACAAAAGCAAATTAAGATTATAATTTGTTACGGGGTAAAATAAACAAATAACCTTACGATGTCCAAAAACTCGGCTGACTATCTCAAACTACCCACATTTAAATGGCAAATCATCATCAACAGCCGCTATGAATCCACTGCCGGATAAAGACCTTTCCTATCTCATCTCATACCAACCATGATTTAGCTAACCTCTGCCCTGGCTAACCGGCATATATTTTTAATCCCATTCCTCCATTTTGTGCCTGGTCGTCTCCTACGGTGTTTTCTCTCACTTGTGCACCATTCAGTTATATATATATATATATATATATATATATATATATATATATATAGAGAGAGAGAGAGAGAGAGAGAGAGAGAGAGAGGGGGAAATATGTTGCTCACTGCCCTTCCTTATCTAAGACTGGCCCCAAACCAAAAGAGACAGAAAACGAACCCCCTCTGGTCCCTCCTCCCACAGACCCTTTCAGGCTTTTATCTACTCAGATGCAAACAACAACCCTTGTGCTCCACCTGAACAACACAGAAATATCCCCATTTCTTTCCTCGACCTCAAACATGTAGACAGTAAAAGTTTCTCTACACCGCTGAAAAAGATGGTTAGTACACGTCGAAATGCTCACATGATGATAGAAAATTTCTGATGTAAAATTTGCTTTCTTCAAGATTTTTTCTTGTCACTTTCATCAACACACACACACACACACACACACACACACACACGTGTATATATGTGTGTGTGTGTGTTTATTAAGAAATGCATGTATATGATCCGACAGAATGATTATAAATTACGTTATATTATATAGAAACCTATTTGAAATGATCTCCTGTCATTACACGGTTAATGTTTCACTCACTCTAGACAACGTAAATAGAATAAACGATTTAAGAAAATGGGGCTGCTGCAAGAATCGAACCTGCTACCGATAGGGTTGTAGCTTCAATTTAGTGATGCTCTTGACATGATTAGAATTTGCGTTGGAAGCAGTTATTTTGGCCTTTGAGTTACAGGCGGCTGTTTGGTAAGAGCATCGTTACGTTGAAGCGGTTACCCTACTGGTGGTAGATTCGATTCATAATCATATATATATATATATATATATATATATATATATATATAAGAGACAACATTTCTGAGATAGACCGTATGACGCTAAGAAAGTGTAGTCATAGCTTAGAAATACAACTGATCATCGGAAAACTATGTGAGGTTTTTCCTGTTTGCTACACCATATCAAATTACAGCACAACGAAGAATACATCTGTAGTGTCTTAAAATGAGGATATGATCAGCACATCACTTCAATCATACCAGAAAACTACACTGCACCACCCACTGACACAATAACCCTGTGGTCGCATTTTCAGAAGAGCTAGTCATAAAGCTATACCGCACAAAAGATGGAGTGCCTTCGTGAACATAACTGCAAATCTTGAATTAAGATTGCAGAGCATGAGGAATCCCTGTTAAGACATCTTGTCTTACTAGAGTCATTGAACATGCGAAGGCACCTGGACTTGACAAGAATGTCGGGCAAGGATCTGTTATGGATTAACCTTAGCCAGATGAACACAAATAGGATAAGGTTCCTGATAAAGACCGTTTATTACAGACATTTTATGCCTAAAAACCCCCAGTTTTAGATGTTTCGGTCTTTGAGTTGGAACAGTAAGTGTGAAAAAGTAAGTAATTAAAGACATGTCCTCACCGATTGTAAATTATTGTTAAGAGTTTATACATCACGTCACAACCAGGTGCTGGAAGTTCGTCTCAAATCTGTGAGGCAGAGTGCTATGTAACGGTTCTACCAAAGAACAAGATTGGCGGGTCGCATCTAATTGAAATTGCATTGAGAGACAAGCGTCCATCTTTAAAGAATTTGGTCGGTAAATTCAGAAATAATAAAAAAAATCTATAATAGCTTGTGAATCTCGCTTTCTGGCAAGGTAACACTCAAAGCTATTTTATTCACATATTGGTTGACGTGGGATAAAAGTTGGATTTGTTCAGATTTAAATTAAAATTGGCTGGGTTAGAGAAGCTTCCAAGCATTTCGTTGCTTTAATTGCTTGTCATCAATTATCACTATTTATAAATTTCGTCTCGGGGAGGTACACAAAGTACTCCAATGTTACTAATGATTCGTTTCGATTAATATCATATGATCAGTTCAATTCCATTCTTGTCTCTTGTCAGGAGATTTCATCATAATGGAAACACTTGTGACAAATGGCAACAAAGTCCTTTATTTCCAAAGAGGAGAAAAAGATACAAATAGAATTAGAGAATCTCTCCAGACTTTCTGAGGATACCGATAGCATCGAGATTTTATGACGAAATAGTAATGTGTCTATTTTCAATCATCGATCTTCGAGTTTAGGTAATGTTCAAATCTCACCTGTTGATTTCCAAAATGACTCTGCCCCTGCATTACAAGATCTTTGTCTAAGTAGTCAGTTTCTTAATTTCTTTCAGTTGTGCACGAGGTGTCAGTTGGGTGGAGATAGCTATTGTATCATTTCGTCCGCCTGTTTTTTTTATTCTCCTTTATCTTACTTGAAACATTTACTTTAACCTACTTCCAGTTTGCTAGGTCCGTCGAAGCTTCACAGGAGTCACGTAATCCATACATTCCAGAACACTATCTCTTCTCTATCTGTTGCCTGCATCTCACGACACTAGACAACGGATTGGGCTTCTCCGGTTTAGAAGTGTTGTCTGTCTCCTACACTGGTTACTAATCAAGGCCGAAGAGCCCAGTCTGCCCTGCCATTCAAGCATAGCCGAGGAGAAGGGATGGATTTGGGCCTTTTCCAGATGAATGTACAAGCTCATTAGGAAGGAGAAAGGGGCTTAATGGCAGTGACTCGGGGTTTCCAGGACACTCACAAGGCCGAAAACTATGAAGAACTGTTTGAGTTTATGGTGGAAAACAACAGTAAAATAGGCTGCAGGATGTCCCTAAAAGTCTTCATCCTTGATTCTCATCTTGATAAATTCCGGGAGAACATTGGAATGTTATCGGAGGAGAAGGGCAAGCGCTTCCATCAGGATATACCGGACTTTGAGCACAGCCACCAAAGGATACATAACGAGAAAATGTGAGATTCCATTTTGGGGTCTAGTTCGTAAAAGTGAATTACAGTACCATCGTAGATTTCGAAAGACTATTCACTTCTAAATCTTTTTGATCACTTTTGTTTAATGTTACTGAAACACATTCAAAATTTGAATGAGATTATGCACATTCACCTGTTGTACTATTCGGAATAAGTAAATTTGAAATATCACTGCCCTGGACACAAAAGCATAGTTTTAAAAGATTGACATTTTATATGATTTTTACTCAGAAGTAATTGAAAATTAGCACTCACAACCAGGAACAAAAATTGCGCTACACTGTTATAGTCAGGAGCTTTAGATGACAAGTGTTGGAAGTCTGGTGTAAGTATGTAGAGTTCTGACCCAAGTAAAACTGGAATCGAATTTCAGGGATTGTCAATAAATCCATCAGCCCGACCCACTTAAAACAATGCAGGTGTTCTCTTGTAAATCAATTGAAGTGATACTTATCTTACCTACACTCGTGTCGTATTAACCAAAACCGTGATCCTGATTGAATCGAAAAGGGCAAAAAACACAAATCCTGTTAGTCACTCAATAGAAACTGTCTCGTGACCAACGTCCCTTAGCAATAAACCGTGTTGAAGGGAGAGCAATTAAAAGATTTGAGAAAGGCGTGAGCAATGAATTAGTAACTTCTCTCGCCTCTTGTTCTGTAGTTGACCCTTAGAAGTGTCTGAATTTTCGAAAAACAAACACGAATGCTGGACACAAACTAAGGGACCAATATAGCATGAACTTACGTTGCAAACTGATCCTCACTGAAAACATATTAGTGGTACTCAAACAATAAAAAGTTTTTGCAGGCATTATAAGGAATGAATGTTTAAATGTTCGGCCCTTTAGCTTCATTGATTCAGCTTGTACGCGTGGTACAAACATGCATAGCCTATCTAGACCAACTTGAAAACTGAAGAAACTTGTGTTGACAGTTTTGTTTGACGGTTTCCATTAAACATTGGTTGGAGTGAGATGGAAAAAAGTCTCCATTTTATACTGAATAAAAAATTCAGTGAAATGCGATTCCAGTTTCACTTGTATTCGTACGCCGGATACTTCTGTAAACATTCAAGCCTTGTAATCCAAAGCTTCTGAGGGTAATATTTCAACGAGATCAAAGTGTCGAAATAAAAATAAAGAGAGATAATTATACCATTTGAGGATTGTATATCTTACAAGTGCAGTCGGGGATTAACTCCTTGGGTAAAGGTCATGTGATTTGGTTGAAAAGTTGTTTTTTAAGCTTTCTGAAAACTAGTGAGGAGTATAACATTGTAACAGAAGCAAGTATGCTGAGAATCTTAATGCTGAGTCTTAATTTGTATTTGTGATGAAGTACTGGTAAAATAAAAAGGGGTTTTCTTCTTTTAGCAATGGATGATTTGGGGGTGCAAAACCGTTTCTTTTATCTTTTGTTTATCTACAATATCTCTGCTTATTCCAGTTGACACAACATCAAAAATAGAATCGCCGTTACTTGGAAAGTCAAGCACCTTCGAAGTGTTTTAGTGTTTGTGATGGACGAGTAAAAACATAGAAAATATGCTGGTTCTAGAGCCTCATTGGGATAGATTATATCAGCACAGAATATGGAATCGGCTAACCAAGTTCGAGTAAGACAGCTTACGTTCATTTCGTACTAATGACCTTTGGAAATGCATGAATTTATCTTTTTGCCACCTCCCTTAGTAATTGGTACATAGCAAGACAGACTGGGCTCTTTAACTCCGGTTACCAATCAGTCTAGGAGAGGGAAACTCTAATTTTAAATAGGGAAAGTCCAATCCCCGTTCAGTGAGAGGCAGACAGCAGATAGAGTAAGGAACACGTTCCCGAAACGTACGGTTAACGGAGCTCTAATGAAGATTCGATTGGCCTGGAAAGCCGGAAGTGGATCATACGAAATGGCTAAAATAAAAGAGAATCAAAACTGACTGACGAAATAACGGGACCGCTCTGTCCACTTCTTCATGACGCACAGAATACAAGTGGAAGATTTATTTCGAGCGTCTTTCTCTCTTCTCACACATTCAGTTTGAACATATGGTTTATAGGAAACAATGCCAATTTAATTACCAGTTTTAGTCTGACATATATAGTGACTAGCTTGACTGTGCTACGGTCAAACTCCCTTGCTTCATTCAAATCTGAAAAGATAAATAAAACAATTCATTTCTCCGCACAATATTATATCAAAAGGTACGTGTTCCATTTCAACTGCTTTATCTGTAGTTCCTGTGAATGGGATTTGCGATCTTCAGCAAAACAAAATCGACCTGAGTTGGGCTTTAGAAATAGAAGTGGATTCGTCAACAGAATTTGCGTTCGTCGCAAAAATATGTCATTGATGATAAACCTCTTATTCAACAGGGTGGGAATAGCTGGGAGTGGCAGGGATAAAATGTACTGCTGCATCCAACAAGCAATTTTTCTGCTGTTGTGGTAAAATCACGTCCACTGTAGCGTATACAATATTAACGCTACAGCTATCCCCGAATGAAAATTGCTCCTGACACTACATCCCGGGCGAGAAACATCGGCAAATCAACCCATGAATTCTTCTTCTTGAAGAACAATAATTAAATCAGATCTCAACTCAATCGAAAAAGGGCTCGTCAAAAAAATGAAAAATACCCAGATGTTATCAGCCGGGATAATTGAATAATCATTGAAAACTACGTGTTCTGATTCAACTTGACTTTTTCAGAGGGAAAGGGTTAAACTAAACGAGACATGAGAATGAAATGATAGTGTTTAATCAGAAGGAATGAAAATGAAATTAGGCAAGAAAAGAAAGAGAAACACAATTAAATATTCTATGAACTGGAGTAAGTGCAAATGATACTTACATTGATGCCTAACCTCAGGATAGAAGATATTTTGGCCTCAAGGAATTTATAATCTACCAAATGCTGCTGATAATGTCTACCATGATTTAAGGTGCACCCAATTTTTTTCGGAGAACTCTCTCTCCCTCTCTCTCGTACACTCACACACACACACACACACACACATACACACACACACACACACGTATATATGAAGCTAGACTGAAAAGTCGTCCGTCTGACCCACTTCCCAAAATCATTATTTTGTCACTGTAGCTTGAATGAGTATTCTTTTATATTGTAAAGTGCCAATTTGCAAGATCTCTGCGCTGATTTCTAAACATGTTCCAGATCACTGACTAAACTATTCCCTTCTTGGTCGAGCTGAAAATTCTTGAGCAGTGCAACCAAAAAGTATCAAAATCTTTCGTTAGCCGAAATGGCGTAAACCAAATAATTTCTACGGAATTTTTTTTACCGCTCCTAGATTCCAAAAATGGTGATAATGGTATGTCCGGCTGAGTCGTAAGAGTTTCGATTGGTGGGAGGTACTGGAGACATAGGAATAGGGTACGTGCTGTGATTATAATGGCTCGCCTAGGAAAAAAACTGAACTTCTGAAAATACAGAAATAAAACATTAAACTTTGATAAAAGTCTACTTACATAACACAAGCAGGTGGTGCGAGCTGAGAAATGGTTTGACTGTATTTTGAGTAGAGTCTGGCATGTTAGGCGATCGAATCTTGGCCTCGGTGTCGTACACCCTTCGGGCAGGTTCGTACACACTTCTGGGCATACCTATGCAGGCCTGCATGCACCGCCAGACTGGTCAACATAGTCCCCGCAGCTTTTTGTGTCATAGTTATTAAAATGTTTGAAAGGATGTAACCGGAAGAAACTAATGGGAATAACCGAATATTTCTACCGCGTACTTCGGTATGACGGACAGAAATTAGCGCTCTAATAAATATTTTTTGAAAACTTACAAATTTTCAGAGGGAACGAAGGTATTGTTGATTGAAAGCAGAAAAATAGAGAGCAGTCAAATGGCGCATATGATTGATAACCTTTCGAGATACGTTGCAGTCAGGAGTAAAAATTGCAACATTTTGTAGTTTTGACATATAACTGCGATTTAGGGGAGCTAATTGTGCATGGATCCGCTAAAAAGCATATCTTCTATGGCTTACTGTTCATCCTGCCACAAAATATCATTGAAACTCAGTGAAAACTTTTGGAGATATCAGGTGAACACATCCGAATTTATTGCTCTATTTTGTTATTTGAACATATAATTACGACGTAGGGAGATAATTGGGCATGGGTCTGCTCCAGAATCCCAGTTCCATCGTAGCCTATTGTCCATGCTTCCATAGAATTTCATAAATATTCACTGAGAATTTTTTGAAATATCGTTTGGACAGTTGTTGAGCGCACACATTTAAATGTAATTGAAAAAAAAAAAACAAAATCTCATGAAAATTCGGTACTTTCATTCGCTACTTTCGGAGATATCGTATGGACGAACAAAGAGGTGAAAAGACACGACCGAATGCGCATACCATTTTTCAAATTCGTTGACAGAGGTATGGAATTTTTTCGAATACGTTGTTGACTGGAGTCAAAAATTTGGGTTAGATAATTTTTTTTAGTGCAGCTTTGTTGACATTATGAATTTAAAATGCATTTGCTTGATCGAATCGTAACCGAGAAAAGAAAAACATTGTCGACAATAAATATTAACTTGAATATGAAAATGGAAAAGTTTATTTCAGAAAGTGATGTAAATCAAACTTGATATTGAATTTAATAATTCCCCCAAGAAAAAAACATAGATTTACCGTAAAGACAAAACTCCTGGATCCGCCCCTGCTTTTCACTGATTTTCCCACCCTTGAAGCAATTATTATTTTTCCATGGGTTTCTCAATTTCCCAACAACAAAACTGCCGAGAATGTTTCTGAAAATTCAGTGCTCCATTAGACGACGGATGTAGGAGGTGTCGATGAAGCTGGTTGACAATATCGTTTGTAAGGAAAGACCGTTCCTGTTGAAAGCCCAAGATCAACATAAGATGACAAACAGACAATCCAGTGTTGTAAAATTGGGTAATGGCAAAGCAGCACGTTTGAAATATTTTGGTTTAGAGTGGGACTGCACCCTGGTTTAGGAAGGGGTAGTTGTCTTTATACAGTTGGCTCGTGTCTGTAAAACTCGTTTGGGTCATGATAAGAATACTTCATAATCTACTCAACTAAACGATACGGTCAGTGGTTGGTGGGTACTGAGCTGTGGAAAAGAGCTCTTCTCTCTAGTGATTGGAAATACACTTTCCTTCTTTTGTTGTTTCTTATTAAAAAGCTTAACATCATCGTTATTTTAGCAGTAGACTAGGACACAAAGATCCTTGGGGCACACTCCAAACTGGAAAAAAAATTGTTGTTAGAATACAACTATCAAATTCTAAGTCACACTTAGAGCGCATGAAACACTGAACCGACTTGGCATAGAACGACTGACCTCACAACCGATTTATATATTTGTTTATTTATTCATTTATTAAATTATTGAATAAAAATGACATCTCTGTAACAATTTGCATCAGAAATGCGCATACAACGTTATGATAAACATTGATTTAAGTTGTAGAAATACATGAAACTTTTAAAAGATTACACGCTCACCAGTACACAGAAACATTTACTGGGCATATTTTATTTATCTATTTTTCCTGAATTTCTACACAGGAAACTCTAACGACAATGGAAGAAGTTTTTCGATAGATAGAAAAAAATAAGACAAGACAGACGCTAACAAATAAGAAAGAATTTAAACTAAACAGAAATATAAGAAAATTTGGATGATAAACTGGGAAGTTAAATAATTGATGTAAGATTTTAATCATAATAAATAGTATTTATATAAGATAATAATAAAAGTTTATGAATTAAATCGATGATTTAAATTGTTCATCTTACCTTATAATGAGCTTAAATGCAATTTTTCCTGTTTATTTGTTTGCACAAAAATGGAATGATCTAATCGGTTGATTTACCTTCCTATTATGACGTAACAATAAAGATTACGTAATAAAAACTCTCGAGAATTTGTGTCCGATCACATTAAAATACTTTAAGTTTAGTAGAGATAATAGAAAAATTTTTAATTAGAATACTTGAATTATTAGGAATAAATTACGTAATAAAATAGCTTTAGGCTCCGATCCTTACATGGTTAGTCCCGTCATTTTCGACGGGTACACTCAAGTAATATATATAATATATACAACATAATATATATTTACGTTTTTTATCAGTAAGAAAAAAAGCGTTGATATTTCCGAGCTTTTAAAAATACGTCTTCCTCTTTGAATGTACTGCACCGATGTAATTTTCTTCTATCGTTCACCTCAATTTCGAAACACTAAAAGGCAAGGGAAGAAATTCAATAGTGAAATCATCTCAGGATTGTGAGGATAACATTAATTCTTTTAGATTTGAATGGGTTCATTTTCTGGATATTCAATTCTCCTTACTGACTTTTCCAATGTCTCATCACCAGTGACGAAGAAAACCGAGACGGTTAGAGATGGGACAAGATATGCTTTGGGTTATATTTATACTTTTCTAAATAAATCAGCAGGAAATGTCACTCTTCATCAGTTACAAGGATTCAAAAGCATCCTTTTTTTTAAATTCCATCTACTGATTTTCCATTCCTTGATTTCACACCCGTCTGAAGACAAAATTATCAAACTGAAGCGCTACGTATTCAAAAGTGCTCCTCAACTTATCTTACCTGATTTAGGAGGCAAGTAAATACAAAGGTGCCACTGGTAGATAAGTATAATTCTGTCTTGTTGTGAAATTTCATCCGATAATGCAAGTTTGTGTGTTTATCTTTCTGGTTCCTCTTTTAGAAGTTACTTTTCTTGACTCTTTGAGTCCAAACGAAGAAGGTAAACAACAACAGCTGGACCTTTGACAAAACAAGTAATCTTCTCTCGTGTTTCATTTTCCAGGCATCCCACGCCATTGCTGGATTTTCAAATTTTTCTTACCCTAAGAACTGTTCATGTAGTGGCAATCTCTATCCTTTTTATTTCTTTTTCAATTCAACGGGTTTCTTAACCCAGAAATATAAGGTACGCATCTACCATAATCCTTATTGAGCCATTAACTGCGAATGGCGGAAATTTTCGTCATTGCAGTTCAATGGCTAATTGAATAGAATTTGTTTTATTGTAATTGATGGTAACTCAGTTTTATCTTCGAGTCAGGGATCTTATCTTGCAACGAATAAGGGAGGCTCCCTATTACTCTCTGCCACCTCCCGTAGTTGATTGGGTAGGTTGGCCCATGGTATGGATCAGTAAACGATTCTCAAGAACGCTGAATATTGTGTTCATTTATGTCCACAACCCTACCGAAAATCCAGAAAATAAGAAACAATCAGTTGTCATGTTAACAGCATCGAGATCGTTGCAGAGGGTCTAATAATATTTTGCACACCTTCAGTAGACAGTAAAAAATATTATAATAGTAAGAATAAAAGAATTTCTCTGAATTCGTTCAGACTATGACTAGAAATTAACAGATCTACATCATTTTCATAGGAGTATATTTGGCACCAAAGGACAAGAAAAACATAGATCAACTTTCTCCAAGGCAAAAAGGGGTTTATTTGCCTCAATACAGACATTTATTTTGGGGAGTGAAAGTTACCACAGTCACCAGATAGAGCAAACGCGTTAGTCCCCAACGATATCTTTGATAACACAGTTAATGCTTGTCTGGCAGATACCATTCTCTACCTCTGAAACTTGATTCGGACAAATCTCCAACAACTTTTAATGATCAAAATCAGCTTGTAACACTCACCTCTCCAATTTGCAACATGGATGCGATAGATTTCTGGCACAAGAAGACAGGCAATCATGTGACTTACCCATGTGACCTAAATGACTGGAAATCCACTAGGCTTCAAATAAAAACCTGGGGTCCGGTTTACCCCTGACGCAACTGGCTCCGAACTCCCCTATTCATATTTTGATTTGATACCTTGATACTATTTTGAATTTTTTTTTCTCAATACTTCGATACTAAAGTAACATATTTTGATGTCGTTTACTTTTTGATATCTTGATACTATTTCGATATTTTTTAATACTTTGATACTAAAGGGATATATTTTGATATCGTTCATTTTTCTTGTGTCGTGATTCTAAGTAAAGATAGTTTGAGATCGCTGAATTTTTTGTCATCTTGATACAAAACGAAGACATTTACTAATTTCCTTCTTCTTTTCTTTCACTCTTTTTCTTTTATCATTTTTCCTTTTGTACCTACTTCTTTTTCATTGGTTATTCTTCAAAGAATTCATAAATTCTTTTTCATAACGCAAATAAACGTAGATCAACCAATAACAAGATATCATTAACACTGAATAAGATTGTAAGACATCATCATTGATAACATTGATTTTTGAAGTACGAGAGCAAATACTTCTGCCAACACCATAGTCACTAAAAATTGAATGAAAATTACTTCATATATAGATACTATGCAGGGGAGGTAACTAATGAAAAAAATCATGGACCCATCTAAAATTTAATCGATTCTTCCCTAGCTCGTAGCCTAACCTCACAAAATGCCATTGAAATTAGTTGAGAACTTTTAGAAAAATCTTGTGGACGGACAAGAACGGTTACACATACCTCGTTAGCAGAAAGAAATTATTAATTTTTTTATTGTCTTGTTCTTTTAAACAGATATTTAAACTCACTTGTTACTCGGCATCTCTGAGCCCCCATCAGGAAGAAATGATGCAAAGAGAAACGTGTCTGATAAACAATTTATAAAACTGTATATAATTTTCCAGTTACTATGTTAATCCAGATAATTATGTTTTCAGTTAATTGAATAAACTGTCTAAGGTTATTCGTCTGTCGCACTGGTGGTCTATTCCAGCCATTCGGAACGGGGGTCATACGCCCCCATCCTGTTGGAGGACCTGGCACATTTGAAGGGTGCCACAGACTGAAATAATAGTTAATTAATTTCAGTCTATCACTTCGTGTTGTATCCCTGTTTGATAGGTAGCCTTGGAACCTGAGAAGAGCTATTAAAAGAGGTTGTGACCAAATGAAAAAAGGGGTGAGAATGGCTGGTCTATACGATATACTGAGTGGATAGAAGTGAACGTGCTATCTTTCTTTATTTAGTGGACTTTTCTGATCTCAAGGAAAGGAATAACATTGAAATGTCTTCAGAGCCACGTATTAATCAACTATTCACATGAGATCTTATTATAAGTGACTAAACTTCTGTCATTGGTATCCAATAATCCTTTCCCTTATTCTCTTATCTTTTTTCGCGTGCCTTGGGCCAATAGTTATTATACGAGTCACGTGAGCCATTGGTGGTGAGTTCACTCCTCACTTAGTGTTTTACGAATGTTGCTTTCAACCAAAATCAAATCTCGTTCTTTCGAGCAGTTAAAGCTGAAACAAGATCTATCTGTTAATCTCCTATTCTGTTGTCCTTGTGAGTTCAATTTTCTTTTATTTCTTTTAATTTTCCTTTCTTCATTCCAGAGTCCTTATTCCTTCTTCAGTCTATTTTATGGCGTTTTCTCTTTCTTTCTTTCTGGATTTTTCCTCCTTTCAGCACCAGATCTTTTATCCATTCATTTTAACGGCAAATACATATTTCTAAAGTGTATGCTTCCTTTCTAGCAGATGACTTTATTTAATCCGAGAAAAAATTATAATTTGTTCTTTGCATCCTCCCACGAAGATGAAGTTCAGCACCATTTTTTTTACTTGGGTAACTACACACATCTTAATGTGTTGAATCTGTATATTGCTGCAGGCTCCAGGATGTGCCCAATGACTCTTAAGCCAAAACTGAGGGGCGCCCTGATGGTCCAATTGGTATAAGTCTACAATTTTGATGGGCGTATTCCCCTTGGTAAGGTAGATCCAAAAGCAATCACGACTTCTTATTACAGGACGGTACTAAATTGTCTTATATGCATTTTGAATCAAATTGCTTGCTGTTACATATCATTCAAATTGTTCTACTTATATTATGTTCTGATACTTGTAAGTACAAGATGTACACTACATGTGCATGTATATACTCATACATTGACCCTACGTATTTATCGCTGATTATAAAAAAAATCTCGATGAGCATTTTGAAATGGGATCTACATTTACCATTTGGCGTAGACCTATTGCTAACTTTGCAAGGACTTGCTTACTTTACCACTTGTAGTGTAATGGAGAGGTATTAACTGGATCGTCAGAAACAAAGCATTTAGCTTATTTTTTATCTATAGGGACAAGTTTAGCAATGAGCCATCTTGATTGAAAAATCAACCTGGAAATCTCTATAGCAAAATAAATAAAATCGTTAGGATGGGGGAAATATTGTCAATAAGGTAAATATTGTATGATTCTAGTATCTGCTGTGTGTCAGTGTACGCATTGTAGATACATAGATAGAGAGATAGATAGTGATAATATGTATTATGCGTGGGCATAGTAAGGCTAATTAAGCAACAGAAAGGAAGTGTTCGTACAGCATCAGTTATCTTAACCGACGACAATTTCCGTAACCCTTTCAGTGCCCAACATAATACTTGTTGCTTAATGCTTTGAATTCAATGAATTCAGTAAGAAAGCAATCTTAAAGTTTTAAGTTACCATAAAGAGTCTCCATTGAAGATACATAGAATAGGGATTGGTATTTAAAGTGTGATTATTTTGGAAATTTTTATACTTGTGTGGTATTCTAGTTTCTTTTAAGAGATTATTTTTTAACATGTTTAGAAGAGTTTACTTCTCGTCTGATAAGGCGTCCTATATGAAAGGGATCTTTGGTGGTGTGTTTGGTACTTAGGTCTGTGACCTCCGTTTATCGTTGTTAGTGTTCTTTGTGGCAATGGTTTCCTCTCTTTGCATATCTTGCTGTGAGTGTCTCTGTCCATTTCTACTACCACGCTGGGTTATTCTGTAACCCGTCTGTGTTAGTATTGTAGAGTGGGATGCTGTAGTATTCTGAGTCTGTCATCGTATGACAGATCTTGTAGTTCTGGCACCTGTTTTGTAGCGCTTCTCCGTATCCTCTCAAACATTTCTTGATATTTTGGCTATGTGGTGACCAGATATTGCTTGCTTACAATAAAGAGGTAATTATTTCATTGAAAGCTTAAAATTTTCTCCAAGGTTCCATATTGTATACATTCATATTTCTTATTAAACAAAACAATTTCTGAACAGAACGGATTTCGGAACAGACACGAAATAAGGAGTAGTGGCTGTAGATTTGGTTAGCATGATGCCGTCGCTGTACACTTGTAGTAAATGGATGTATTAATAGCAAAAAGTTTGAGTTCCTTTAGCACTGTTGCCTTTAGGAAAGGCTTTGTGTCCATCTCTTCCCCATTGATAACATTTCATGGACTAGCGCCACAATTTGAGGCCAATCACACCCATGTTTTACACTTACTTGGGGGTGGGGGGGGGTCTAGGTCCAGTAACAGACTTGGATGATTGATAAATAAATAAAATAATTTGTCCAATTGACGCCGAGTTTGGGTCTTGAAAAATTATATCAATAGTAGAAAAACATAAAGCGAAATCTTTAATTGTCGTTATTGTTGCAGATTATTGTTGTTTTTCTTTTTTTTTTTTTGTAGTGTATTTCATGAAGGATAGTAGTGGTTGGAGGTGATCAGAGAAAGGATGTTTTGAACTGGTTTCGTTGTGAAATGGGTAAGAAGGGGAGAAATAGGGAATCTATAGTCGAGTAAATGACAAGGGTGTGGAAAAAGATAAAAACATAATAAAAGGTGAGCAATGGAAGAAACGTAAATGAGAAAGAAGAAGATGAAAAAAGAGAGAGGGATAGGGTAGAGGTGGTAATGCAGGTGGTAAGAAAAAAAGGAGGTGGACGTAAAGATTAAAAAAAAACACTTGAGGCAATTTTTTCATTGGTTTCCATCAACGACTCTCTGTGTGCGTTTTGGTGAATGAATGAATAACTTTTTTTTATCTCCCGTCTTCCCGCCCTTTTGTCTCCAAATATTGACTATTTCTTCAATAGTCCGCCCTTCCTCTTTTCTTTTCATTCTCTTCTTTTCAATGTTTTTTTTCTCTTACATTTTCTCTTTCCTGTATTTTTCTCTAATTCCGGGCTTTTAACTTCTTTCCCAGCTCTCGCTCTTTCTTTCTTACTTTTTTCCTAGGACTTCTTCTCCCTTCATCATTCATTCAGTTTTATCATCTTCTTTCTTGTTAGCTTGTCTTCTTCATTTCCTTCCTTCTATTCACATTTATTTTCAAAATATCCCCGTTTCTTCATGTGCATGACTCTGTGTGTGTATGAGCGTGTGAGTTGGCATTATCTTTTTGCGTATGTGCACACCTATGTTTGCGAGTGCACACGTGAGAGAGTGTACGCGATATACATCATTCATCTATTGCAATTAAACTATCTCTTGTGTTCACTAAGACGTTAGCAGCAATTTGTCTATCTACTACTACTACTACTAACAACAACATCAACAACAACAATAATAATAATAACACACAAATGTCAATGGAGTTACGAACCACAGCACCGTTGTGATTGGTGAGGGAGAGATGAGAGGAGGGCATAAGACCTAAGGAGACTTACTGTCACTCAACCTCCAGCGAAAACCACCGGGCAACCGGTGTGAAAATGTAAACCACAGCACTGCTTTGGACTGTGAGAGTGTGGAGAGGAGGGCTGGAGACCAGAAGAGACTTGCTGTCACTCAACCTCCAGCTGTGACCAACAGGCAACTGGTGTGAAAATTATTATTAATAATAATAATAATAATAATAGTAATAATAATAATAATAATAATAATAATAATAATAATAATAATAATAATAATAATAATAGCAGCAGCAGCAGCAGCAGCAGCATAAGCATTCCACTTATTTTTGTTAAACTCTTAGTTTTTATAATAATTCATGTTTTATTTTATTGATTCCTTTCTATTTTGCAACAGACCGGTCAGCTTTGACGGACGGGTAGACTTTCAATGGAATCAAATAACAACAATAACAACAACTGCAACAATAAGGCCAGTCAGAAGAACAACAATTCTCATCACCATCATCATCATCATGGCCATCATCGAAATTCCCGCCGTGAGCATCACATTCACAACAACAACAAAAACAATCCCTACTCAAATGAAGGAGAAGAGGGGGGAGACGACGAAGATCAAAGAATTTAAGGGGATTTCCTCAAACAACCGAAGAACTTTTATTGGATAAAAAGAAACAAAATTCAACTTGTTAAAAAAATCTTCATTTATTTACGCAAACTTTGATGGGATTTGTATCATGTTTGATCGCAGGTACATGAAAAAAATATGCACTTGTATGAAATTTTCACAGATTGCAAAAATATACACTGATAAAATTTGATAACACCCACTTCACAGGAATAGAGTGCACATTAATTCTAAAAGTGTCCATAACAGGCGTACATCCGTAAATTAAAAATACAAGTAGAAATATAAAGAAACAGTTTCTATACAATTATAACTTATAGATTGTTTCTGTCCTCATTCATATACTCGAACACATATTAACACATACGCATTAACTTCAAATAACATATTGATTTAAACACAAGTAAATAGTTACTCAGATTCTCACTGGTGCCAGAGGTCAGTGTTCGATCTCAGGAGAAAGCCTGGATTCCGAAAGCAGATTTTCAATATTGTAAGAACCATCCCCTGTAGGAAGGTTAGTGGGGCTCAATCTTCCAACCTCCATTTCTCCTTGTGCAGTGCATGTCAAAATCATATACACTAATTCACAAACACATGTTAAGATAATTTATGCTTTATTTTTTGCTTAGCGACACAATTTATAGATTGGTTAAGATAAAATTTAAATCATAGACGCATACTTATTTCAATATACATCTTTTAATTTTATATTCCTACATAGGTGTGTTATCCTTTGCATAACTTTGCTCAAAATGATATCAAAACAACCTGAAAATACATGCACTCGTGGGGGCCATTAGTGGAATAGACACGTGTGAAACGCTTATGCGCAGTTACATCGACCGGTGAATATTCGCTCTTTTCGCGTCTTGTAACGCAGCCGCACTTGATAGATCGTATTCGCCCGGGAGATACCATTATACATAATACACAAACCCTACGACCCCAAGACTTAGGAAAAAAAGGGATGGTGCCTTGTGTTTGCAGAGAGCATACCATTTTCAGAGCTGATACGTGCACGTATGCATCGGACAGGCCCATTTAGGTGCTGAAAGTAGGAGGCTGACAACTTCGCCTTGGCAAGTGAACACAAGTTGATATCGTTGCACAACACCACAGATCTCTCCGACCACACTCGCACATCACCCTAAGTTTATTCAATCGGCTCGTGAAGGGTTATTTCTTCAAAATACGGCCTTTATTAGTCTTGTACTTCTACTTTCATTTTTCGTAGACAATAACACGGGTGAAAAAAAAAAAAAAGAAAGTAACAGAAACAAATCAAGCAAAGGACAAATAATAATAATAATAATAATAATAATAATAATAATAATAATAATAATAATAATAATAATAATAATAATAATAATAATAATAATAATAATAATAATAATAATAATACAAGTGATATTTTCAATATTTTTACATATCTAAAACATTTTTATTTAAAAGTCACTGTCACGGGTGACATTTTGTACATAACAATCTCATTATAAAGATAGTATTTTTCCAAAAGTATCTCACTGTTATCATTATTATTTATTTATGAAATATATTTTAGTTAAATATTTACCTTCATATCATCTTGCACATTGCACATCGATGTAAATGGATTTTTAAAAAAATATACATGAATAACGGGTATTGGAGTTTGTCAGAAAAACACTTCCTTTAAAACAGTTATGTTATATTATTATATTAAAAAGTAATAAAAGGAACTGTTTCAACGTTTCCAAAGGTTGTTTGTTAGTAGAAAAGATCTTTAAATATCTTTATCGTTCGGTTACCGAGGAAGAAACTTTATGTTTTAAAAAAACAGAAATATAGCCGAATTCTTGAAAAAAAATTACTTTTACGCCAGAAAGTTTGTGTATTGTTTCTTTTTTAGAATATACATAGGAAATAATTAACTGGGTAACTTGGAGGTCATGCATTCTTGAGACTGACCTTTGCCTTATTGATAATTAATCGATTTGAATAGACCTGTGTCACTTATCAAACACACATATATACATAAAGATGCGAACACATACACACACGCACACACGTACATATACACACATCAATAAACGCAATCATACGTATCAGCTATCTGTCAGAGCATATCCACGTTTTCTATCAGTAATGTAAAAGCATCATTATATACGTGAACTAACACACAGGTTTTTAGTTTACGCATAAAAAAACTACTAAGCAGCGGTACTTTATAGCCAGTAGTTGGTATAAAAGCCCGCCTCAATACGTACATACCAACACACACACACACATCTGCACGCATAAACACAACCACAAGAATGAAAGGAGTATTTATTTATAAATTCCTCTTCCCTTTGGCCACCACTATATACACACGTCCATAAACGCATATATAGCTTGCGCTATACTTGTACACATACCTATTGCCTTATATGGACACAAACGTACATACTAAAGGCAGTTCGAAAAAAAGAAAGATAAGAGATCCATTAACGTAGAGTTCATTGATAACACACATACATCCTCATTGAAGATCGTCACAATTCTCTTCCACACATAGAAGGGCACACAATTACATACATGTATAGAGGCACAGCTATTAGGTCTTACACTGATCACATATATATATACACGCATTAATACGTGTAGTCATTCATTGATACACATTCACGCACATATACACACACACGTACACACATACGCACACGTATACACAGTAAAGCGCTGGCAGCAGCTGAGAAGTGTGGTCCTTCCTATCATTTGTAACAAGGATATAAGGATTTTTCTTTCCAATGGAGTACCTGTTCTGATGCTGCTTCAAGGATCTTACACCAATCAATTCACCTGATTGATTTATCGACCTTTTGGGAAAATTACCTGATTTTCGACGGATCTTCAATTTTCAGTGCAACATGAAGTCGATATAATTATTTTCAAATTATTTTCGTGATTGATGCATTGAATTGTGGAGTGGCCACTGGCTCTTATGAAAACAGATCTATATAAGCTCACACATATACGTATACAAATTTGTAAGAATCTATTTATCTACTTAGTCATCAAGGTAATTCATCATAATATAAGCATACATAAATGCTCTTAAGCCTGTATAAAGTGTGAAATTTTAGTTAAAAAGATATTTCTATATCTGAACAATTGTATACCAAACGTATACACTTGGATATATATACATATTTATATATATATATATACATATATACATATATGTGTGCGTGTGTATGTATATATGTATACATGTGTATATATATATATATACACACGCGCATTCATACACACCTGAAGTGTTATTGTCATAATTTTATAATTTATACATTTTATTTACTCAATATGTATTTATATAAAGTTATATGTTACTAAGCTAGCTACAGTCTAATGCAATGATAAGTATTACTGTATATATGTGTGTTTATATATTTTACAACATTATTTGCCTATAATCGTTGGATGTTTAACTCTCTACACTTATCATGGAGGATGAGGAACGGAAAGATGTTTGCCGTGTGCATCACAAAACTTCAGTCATGTAAGTAATTCCTTTACCTATCATTCTTACTGTCAAAGAAATTTGCAGGGTATCTGGAAAAATGTCACTTTAATATGCACGAATCATTCTGGTTTCTGTTTTGCCTATATTGTTTGTCTTCCTTTCTTTCTTTCAAGCAGCATCGATGTGAATTTACTTATATCAGAAAAAAGGGTATAATATAGGTGTTCACCCTACAAACCCGATTCATCAGTTGAAAGCTAATGAGCAGGTCTTTTTACATGAATGAGATGAAGTATTACTACTTTTGTCCCATAGTAGTTGTTACATTTGGTCTACGAAATGTATATGCATACGTAACTATCATTATGCGAGAATATGTGTAGTTCTCTTGGGGAGAAGCGAAATACGAAGTTTTCTCTTTTCTTAGAAATCCTCTTTTTGATAAAAATTTTTGTATGTGAATTCTATCTACATTTTTGAAAGTTTTTTTCACTGTGTGGATTATGTCCGGTTGTAAGTGATGTTGGTTTTTCTCAATGTTATAGAAAAAATGGTTCCTGTTTTTTATCTTTTGCGTGGGCTTCTTTTTTTATAATAGTGAAAAGAATTCTATTAATAGATAGCAAATTCGATCAATAATCGATTTCCGATGTTTCAGACATATGTTGAAGTATGTTTCTGGTAATTTCATTGTCAATAGTGGTTCATTGGATATGGTGAATATGATTTCTTGACAGAGAGAATAGATATTTTCTGAAGTATTGCTGAACTAGGAATTAAGTTATTTCCAAGTTCCTATGCTAATACGATACTACTCTCTCTCTCTCTCTCTCTCTCTCTCTCTCTCTCTCTCTCTCTATATATATATATATATATATATATATATATATATATATATATATATATATATATATGAGAGACGGGGAAAGAGGGGGGTATGATACCGGGACACAGTAATGAAGTGCCCACTGAGAATTGAATTTATTACATATAAAGACATGAATGCACACACACACACACACAATTTTCTCTCTTCGGGGAAGTCATTTCGTGCCTTTCGTTCCCTGGACTTTTGGATAGCGTGTAGTATTTTTTTTTTCTTCATGAACTGGGTCTGAGTCAACGGTTAGTTATTACGGACTTCCCAGCCAGATTTGATCGGAAAGATTCTGTCAATGGCCATTGAGATGATCTCATTATCTTCAGCATCAGGGATCTGAAATGCCGTTCGAGGTTTATCAAATGAGCGTGTAAATAGTTTCATATCTACAGTTTTAGTTAGGCATGAAGTTAGGTAGCCATTCGAGCGTTGTTCGCCTTGGTGCTAACTCACTCATTCTCATTTCCGTCAGCGATCGTGGCATATCAGTGACGAGACCTTTTGACAGAATATCCGGAGATGAAATAGAGGAGTAAATTCATAGTTTTATTAAAGGCTGAGACAGTTATGAAGAATTTTGCGACTGAACATTTGAACTGAAGTCGAATTCGAGCATATAAAGAACACAGAGGGTGACAATTTTCCAATCTTACCCTGGTTGAAAAAAATAGCATTCGATATCCATGATTTGACCTGCGATCCCAGGCACCGGAAGCGAGCGTGCAACAATTTTAGCAATAGTTTAGATTTGATGCATTTCTATAAATAGTGATATAACATTCATTGAAAAGATGATATTTTTTAAGCACTTTGAGATTTCGTTTTACTCTTCATCCGACTTGAAATAAAAGCCAAATTTCTTCATATTCTTCATTCATTTAGGAATCAATGTGTTATGTGTTCTATATATTTTTTGTATTTTGTCAGTTTTTTTTATATGTGGGGGGGGGGTCATGCTAGATAATGATGTGCGATACATATATTTGTACCTTTTATATGCAGACACTTATGTGTATCGATAGATATGAACAGACGTCGATAGATCGTAACCTAGTTAGGTAGATAGAGTGGTCAGTCAATAGACACCGTCAAGTGACCAACATTTTTTGACAGTCGTTTTGGGATGATCAATTTGAGAAATGGAAACCGGTTGCTCAATGTATAAGTTATTTCTTTCGCTTTTTGTTGGGCAGTGATCATTACTTTCTGAATATCCAAAAATGAACGCGAACGCTACCGGGCATAAATTAACGGACCAGGTTACCATAAACTTATATTTCAAATTGAATACTCACTAAAATCCTATTTGGGGAATTTTCAAAAAATTAAAACATTCTTTTGGTTATAACAAGGACGACATTTTTTTTCAATTTTCTGCTTTTTATGTCTATTGGGCAGTTTGAGTTGATTGTTTCTGATAGCCAAGATAAAGAGAACCTCAACGATCACTCAAAACAGAACTTGAAGACAGCCGCTCCTCCAAGCAGACAAGGAAGAATTCTTTTCACCTTTTCCACTAGATTTACGAATTTATGCTGGCTCAATTCACATCTTATGAGGAATGAATGAGAATATATCCGATGCTGTCGAATCACTCCAAGAAATGTCAGCTCGTACATATTAGAAGATAAACACATTCGAATATGCAGATAACCAAGCGTATTCATGTAACATTAATATTTCTGGAAATCCCGAGTTACACGAGCAGTGGAGGGAAGATGAAAAAAACCTTCGACTCTGACCATTTCTACTGCAATGAGTTTGATCCTTACTGGGTGTCCCACAACTGTGTATGCACTATAAATACTGAATCAGAATATCCTTGATATTTATCATAAATGTCTATTTCTATTCATCAGCTCCCGTCTGTTCTCACTCAGTCTATCTAAATCTGTAGATATATCTTTATATCTACGTAGATGTATCTGAAGAGATAAAAGCTGAAAATAAGATGCTGCCTCATAGAACAGGGAATCTCAACAACATTCACGAAGGGAGCACTATCCTCTATTAGATCAATGGACACATGCTCAAGAGGACTACTTTTGCTCTATGCATTTTTCTGCACGCACACGCATGTGTGTGTGTATGTGTGCCATATTTTGAGGGCATATATGTATGTAATTTAGTCTGACTCAGAGACTTAAAATTGAGGCGCTTAACACAAGTGAGTGGTGGGCTAAACAAGCTTCTCAACCTGTTCTCAAGCGCAAACCTTGCCAGTGTTCTTGTATATGTGTCGTAATCTTCCCGACCCACAAGCCGAACCTTTAAGATAGAAACTAAATCCTTGGGGACTACTACACTTGAATCACTAGCTAAATTTCTATCAATTTCTGTAACTCTCAAACAGTAAATACTACAAACGTAAAACTAGAAAATTGTGTTCATATTTTCAATCCACAAAATGAAATGTACTAATATTTTTTCTCCATCGGATGATTTTTGTAAACAGGTTTACAATTTCAACCAAGACTTTGAGAAATAATAATTCGGTAAAGACTGAAGTTTCAAGATGTACGTATGTCTATGAGATACTGACTAACTGATAATTATGCATGAATTCATATTCATTTATTATGGTAGATACACCGAGATTATAGTATTCCACAAATCCCATAAATACAACAGGAACTGCTAATGATGAATACTACAAACGAACGGGTATGAATGAATTGATCTGAATAGGTCTTTTTATGCAAGCATAATTCATAGCAACATATTAGCCGAAATGTATCTTCTAAGACATACACGTTCACGCACGCACATAGATAAATACATCCCCCCCATATATGTATATACATGCCCCCATTTATGTGTATATATAAAGAGAGATAAGGAGACACAGATAGACAGAGACAGAAAGAAAGTCGTAGAAAGTGAGAGCAAAATGAAAAGAGAACGTGGAAGAAATGCGGAAGTAAACTTATTCACTCATACGTTACGCATTGTACGATTGTCATTTTATGAATGAATAAATGAATGAATGGTAGTTTTACTTGACGTTTTTTTCGCAGAAACATTAGTGTGAGACTGCTGATGACAAAGTCTATGTGTACGTGTGTGTGCGCGTGCCCACGTATGCATGTGTGTGTGTGTGTGTGTGTATGTGTGTGTGAATGAGTGCATACGTGCGTATGTTTGTTCATTCGTTCGTTTTCTTTGCACTTGTACTAAGATGAATGTGAACATTTTTCCATCTGATTCTTTGGATCGGTAAATGAATTCATTTGATTGTCCCGTGTTAATAATCAATGAGTTCCACTGCGTTCACACTTTGATTTATGTCATTGCCAATCTGTCCGAACGAGTCATGTGATTCTCCAATCACAAATACCTGCGATAAAAATTTATTCAATTTATTTTTCTTGTTAGTCGGTTTGATAAAACTGAGGTGGGAACATTTTAGCGTGTTTTAGTATCATACATTTTCATCAGGGAATTTTCACTCAGGTATTTCCTACATGAGTTCCGGCGTTATTATTTATAAAAAGCTACTATCTACCAATTCATAATGTTTACTTGATTCTTCCGAAGAAGTGTGTGGAATTTCCCTGCACGTGCCTCTCTGATACTTTCCAATTGGGCGTTTGATTTTTCATGTGGGAGTGTCTGAAAGAATGTACGTTTAAGTGGGGGTGAGTATTGTCTACGTAAGTACACATATACGCACATATGTTGGCGTGCGTATACCAATACCAAACATGTAATCAAATCAAATTGTCCCATTACCCAATAGATTGTCAAGCTATCATATTTCATGCCATTTCTTTGGACAATGGGACTTACTTGGCAGCACCCATCTCCTTTCGAAGTTATATGCAACATGTTGAAATCCCTGATCTGGCTTACAGGGGAACGGAGAGCACATGCCTTTTTCCTAGTGAGCATTAATCTACCCAACCGGAATTTGAGCTCGGGTCGCCGATTCCATTTTCTGTGCTGTTACATATGGCTTCTTATAAAAAGAACTCTATTCACATATTTGACGCTACATTGTATTCATAAATGACTATAATAATGTCTTTAAATGATGACAAAATCAACTGCAAA
Source organism: Thysanoteuthis rhombus (assembly GCA_963457665.1). Lineage (NCBI taxonomy): Eukaryota > Metazoa > Mollusca > Cephalopoda > Oegopsida > Thysanoteuthidae > Thysanoteuthis > Thysanoteuthis major. Next base: position 12,868,654 of record OY735232.1, on the reverse strand, counting down.
TAAACATTGGGGATGATCAATTATTGATTTATACATACACATGTGCACGATCATGTAGAGAGAGGGAGAGAGAGAGAAAGAGATGGGGTAGTGACAAAAGAAATGTAAAAAGATTTAGATCAAGAGAAGGTAGACAAGCGCGCGCACACATGTGTATGTATCTATATATGTGTATATGACTGTGCGCTTGAGTGTGTGAGTATGTATGTGTGGTAAAGAGGTTTATGTAGGTTAGCCGTAAGCAAGTATTTTCAGCCATACGTCCATATTATCATTTGTGTGCGTGCTCAACCAAGTGCATTATGAATTGTGGTTGGGATATTTTCCCGTTTGCTGTGGTCAGTGGATGTGTGTCTTGAACTTTCTTTCTTGGCCTAAAAAAGATGAACAAAGAGTATCAAGAATTTTATGATTGAAATATGTCAATAAACAACGCACTTCCATGTGAGGTCAGTGACGTATAATACCGGAAAAGTACCGGAAAAATGGGCTTGCATGGCAAGGTACGGCCCATCATTCAACTATCACTTTGTCACTCTCTTCAGAAAGGCCCTTGTCCCACTACAGACTTAGAAGGCCAATAAAAAAATTGAGCCTTAAAAAAACGAGGTGCGGAGTGGCTCAACAGTTAAGGACACAGAGAATGGGATACACCCCCACCACAGCCACGCCTCTGCCTTTTGGTGTGTGAAACAGAAAAAGGGTCATTTTGGTCAGGCATTTATAGATACATTTTTTAGTTGTTTGTTTTGTTTTTTCAGGGAAGAAAGGTGAAGTACCGAAAAACAAAATGCCAAAAAGAAACAAATATATGGCACCTTGTATAAAAGAAAAAACAAAAACTTACTCATGAAACAATTTTAAAACACAAAGGAAGATGAGAAGTTTCTCTGAAAAACATAAGTTAGTAATTACTATTTTATCGGTAAATAAAAGGTTGTAGTTAATTTTTATTTATTTGTTTAACAAGATATCTAATTTTGTTATATCTGTTATCTATCTATCTATCTATCTATCTATCTATCTATCTGCACTGTTGTGCGCGTGTGTATATGTGTGTGTACGTGTGTGTGCGCGCGAACAACCGTGTCTCTTTCGCTCGGTAGCTAAGCTTAATACATCTAAGATTTTTTTCTTCTGCAGGAATTCACTCCTTGCTTGGCGCGCAATATGTTTCTGTTTATGTATTGTTAGATGCTAGTCACAGAGCATTGAATATATTTTCCCACGGGGGAATATTTGTTCGGGCAGGGAAAGGGGGGTTCGAATTTTGTATTTTGTTCGGATTGGGATGAGTGCGCTATGAAATTGACTCTATCAAGCCTTATAGTGATTTCTGACCGTGAAAATTCCCCCCCCTCTCTCTCTCTCTCTCTCTCTCTCTCTCTCTCTCTCTCTCTCTACATATACACATATACCTCACATCATACATAGAAAGTGATTGAGAGAGGGAATGTATTATAGATAAATAGATAGATATGAACACACGCACACAGAACATAGAAAGAGATCGAGAGAGAGAGAGAGAGAAAGAGGGGCTGATAGATAGATAGATAGATAGATAGATGGATAGATATGAACGCACGTAGTCATGAAATGCGGTCGTATTTAACGGTGACTGCATTTGAACCCGATATACATTGGCAGTTTTCGGCTTTTCTTATCGCAGCTTACTGACTCTAACTAGGCTCCCTTACTCGCTTAGCTTAGATCATTTTTTTTTTTTTTTTTTTTTGCAGAATCAGTTTTTGGCGACAAGGGGAAAAGTTGATTCGCAAACTTTGTTTAATTGTTACCTAAAATTGTTTTAGCAAGTATATGCACTCAGTTTGGACCTTGCACATTGAAAATAAAGAAAAGGGGGTCGTCAGTGGTCAGGAATGAAATAATACAAGCTTTACTGACAGAAACAAATTTCAAGTATTATGGATGATACGATAAAAGTGTTGAAAATCATCTCTTTCTTTTGCAAAATTACGTAATAGTCGAGTTATCTATTTTGTCTCCGATCATATCTATGTTACGATGACAGAAGATAAGATGAATATATTCCTCGGAGGAATAAACACGAAGTAGAATAAGCAAATTTCAGTCCTGTTTTCGCTGTCATTCGCTCCTCTTTCTGATTAAAGGGAACAGGTGCCAACAATCTTTTTATCGCATAATTTTTGTTGTGCCCATTTAGAAATTATTCTTTCCGCTAACTTGAGCCCAACATTTAAGAATAATACGTTTAATTTGCTAGAATCATCCATAGGAAATTGCCAGAATAATTCTAGTCCAGTAGTACAATCAGAAGCATGGACAAGGAGTAATCTTAGAATTGTGTTGTATGAATTACCGAAGGATGGCAAAAATCTATGATTGGGTTCTGTTGTTGGATTAATCCTGGGTCCCTCATCTCTATATATGAATATATAATGAGAAAAAGAAGAGGAAATCAGAGATGTAAGCAAAAGATTGAGAGGAAAGTAAATGAAAAAAAACAAATTTTGATTGAGATACAATGAAAGATTTGAATCAACGCATTTACACATAATGAATCGCACATTATTGAAAGAAAAAAAGACCACATTCTAATAAGGAACAACAAAGCCGGGAAACGGCTGATGTATTAATCGCGCTTCCGACTAGTTATGTTGCGAGCTTGTTATCGGATAACGTCCCCTCTTTCTGTTTGTCAGTCTGTCTTTCATTCCACCAGTGACCACCTGTTAGGGTATTTGGGTCTTCGTTGAGCGGGCAGTTTGATGTGGGTCAAGCACACAGGCGAGCCTGAAAGAGGGGTAGGGCCAAGATAGACGAGGATTACTGATAGTGAACGAAGTCTTTTAAAAATAGCAGAAATAGAGAGGGAGAGAGAGGGGGGGGGATAAGAAATGAAGAAGGACCCAGGGAGAGAGGGAGGATGCAAATATTTAGGGGTGTTCGGTATCGTATTTCACCTTCGGTTTGCTGTCTGTATGAACAAATTGCTAAGTAGAACTCAGAAGAATCAAGCCTTCCAACGACGATGCAAATTGCCAGACGAATGGAGTCGAAGGAAACATAAACCTTTTCTCCAACCGATAATGTCGCAATATCCTGGGACTTTGAGGATTTATCTGTTTCAAGATCTCAATTCGTGTTTATCCTTTTTGCTTTGGGGAATGTGTATCTGAATGCACGTCTGTTGCATTTTCAAAACTTCAGTTTGATCGAAGGCAACTTGCAGCAAATGTTATAAAGGGGTTCGTAAGTATAAAAATATACGTAGATATAAGAACATAAATTTTTACTTGCATGATAAAGTATCTATATTTTGTCATTTGCTAAACAGCCAGATAATACGACAAATATGTCTGACATTTCAATAGGACTCAAAACCTCCAATAACAATGAAACATATCTTTTTCAACACTGAATTCAAAAGCAATGCAATTGCATTGTGATTATTCTACTTCTAGCATTTTGCTCTAGGATTAAAAAAACGACATTTTTGTGTGACATATAGTAATGGAGCAAGTGCAAATCCCCTTAATCGATATTGATAGCATGAAGCATTTGGTGCAGGGCCCTTGGAAATGCGGGGCACGTAGCATATATAGCATGTGCTACGTATTTAATCCGGCACTGAAGGCAACAATAGATGTGGCTCAATCCAGCCAACAATGGCTGTGACTAACCACTACATCTTGGCAAATACGCATGTATATTAATATATTTCCACTTGAGTGTAAAGATATATCAGCAGCATTTTGAAAATCACACTTCTTATTTGTTAATAAAGGTTTTTCAGGATTTCTTTCATAATTCATTCTACTCGTAAAAAAAACGCATATATGAATTTTTGTGAGTTGATATTTTTCAGTAAAGAGACTACTAAAGCCGTTCAGGTGAAAAAGTGCGGTGTTTTAAGTGATTGTTAAAGAAAATTTCTTATGAACAAAATTATTACCTTCAAGCGGAAGAGTCCGTTATTACGAACAGAAAAACAAACAGAAAGGGTTACAGTTCACTAGAATTAGTAGTAGTGGATATTCATCTCACAAACTTTATTTGATCGCTGAGTAAGATTGAAGTTAACTGGCTCTAATCCAAAATAGACACCCATTGTTTCCATTGAAATAGGGTTACATAAATCTGGTTTTTGCATACATGGGAGAGGGATGCTCGTATATATATATATATATATATATATATATATATATATATATATATATATATATATATATATGCGTGTGTGTGTGTGTGTGTGTGTGTGTGTTTGTGTGTGTGTATATATACTTTTTAAAACTTTTTAAACAAACGTCCCATCTCAGAGGATTGACGCTCTGTGTGGAGTTGCGATTAAAAGCAACGGACATTTTGTGAGGAAATAGCAGCCAAAAATAAAAATAATGATTTTAATACTTCATCTAATTAAAATAGATAACCTTTATAAATCCGTTCTCTCAGAACATTTTCCTCGAAAAAGAACTGTTCAAGGTGCCTTGTGTAGGAGTCAGATTTATTTCAATTAAAAGAAGTCTATGAATTGATTCGAAGGTACAATAGGTGTGATGAATATGGCAGATGAGCGAAAACGTTCCAGCTAAGCAGTAACCATTTCGGTCCAGTCACCAAAGTAACATGTGGTCTAATGTTATCTGACGAATCATTGCAATCTTTCTTTTGACTAGTTCTGATCGCTTCTTGTTAATTGCTGCTTTCAGTTGGTCTAATTTGGACAAGTACTGGTTCGAATCAATCGTATGGAGGGACCCATTGTAAACGACTCGCCTCCAATTCCTGCGTATACGCAGTGTGGTGGTAATAAGACCGAACTATCGTAAGCCGGTAGAAGTTAATTTTGCTTGCCCTGCAATATCTTATATCCCACGTTGTTGTGAAGTATCCACTTTTCACAGCTCTCTTTACTTATATGGAAGACATACATCAGAACGACTAACATAACCGAATTACAAGTGATTTTCAACGCTTGATTCGGATATTTTGAGTATGTTGATTATCTTCTGTGTCGTATATTTTAATTTAATCGATTTCGACATCAACTGGTCTACCCAGCCGCGGAGCATCGTCCACAGAAAAATTTCCGATGCGAATCTTCGACAACCACTTTCGACACGTTCGATCATTCACACAACCTTCTCCATAAATTGCAAAATCTTCCTTTTTGCATTTGAGTCGCATTTTTACATTTCTTAAAAAGATTTAAAAAAGTAATATATTATAAATTTTGATTGCTTTCTTACACCTTCCATACTAGAATTATGGTACAAAAACAATTCTGACAAAAAGGTTTTAAAAGGTTTTTATGACAGCTGTCACAATACAATCGAAGGCGGTGTTTTTGAATTGAATTAGCTAAAGCGGAATATTTCTAACACCAAAAACTGAACAAACTGTTTGCCAACCCATTACCAAGAGAACGTTTTTTAAATCTCAGTGTCGACTGTTGTTACTATCTTATTAAAGAATAACTGTTTAAGATATTAACACCAACATTGCTGAGTCCTATACCACTACCAGTCATTGTTGTGTGGGCTTTTTCTGTCACGGCTGGATTGGAAAAATCTACACCAGTCCCCAAAAAGAATAGAGCGTCGTTGTCAGAAATAAATAATAGCTTAACAAACGCTGAAAAATCTGTCCATTTTGTGCGCACATGTTGTCACACATTCTTGTCATATATTCCTATGAAAAACAGATTTTAAAAAAGAGAGATGAATACGAAGATTGTGATGTGTGTAAGCGTGCGTAACAACAGCCTGCATATCACATTTTCATTGCCTTTCTTATATTACACATTAAGATCTGGTTCATCATGATGTGCCTCACACACACATGAACACACACGCAAACACACTCGCACACACACACACACACACACACACGAACGCATACAGCCAGAGAAAATATTTAGCCCTGGCGCTGTAGCAGAGCCCCGTAGGAAGGAATTTTTGAGTTGACAATGAAACTAATTGGAATTGCTTGAGGGACCTTCAGTGAGAAGGAATATCTTGGATAAACATTCCAGATCAGATGCAAAATTTTTTTAGCTTCATTTTACATAATGGCGGATTTTCACTGTGACGCCCTAATCTGAAAAAAAACAACTAACTTTCTCATCAAATATGGGTATATTGTATATTGTTGGGAAGGATATATCATGCTGAAAAAAGTTTACCCGAGAAACATATGTCTCAGAGCAAGTCCATTCGTGTTTTGTACAACCAAAGGTCATGATCCCTCGTTTCAAAATGAAACAACTGCGTAGACTGATAGCTATAGCATAGTGGGAGTAATTATGTATGGATCCGCTCCAAAATTCAATAACTTCTTCAAATTCATATTATCCACACTTCCAAAAAATTTAATTAAAATTCATACAAAACCTCTGGAGATATCGTGTTGACAGCCTGGGCAATTTTGGATCGTGTGTCGTGGCGACAGTTAACTACGACGTTCGGAGGTAATTTTGCATAGATCTGCTCCAAAAATTCCATGACTTGTCTCGTAGCCTTTTGCTCGTTCATTCACAAAATTTCATTGAAATTCATGAACACAATACGCCCATATTTGATGATAAGGTTCCTTTCAGACCAGGGCAAAACAGCGAGAAAAAAAAGCACCTTTGTGCGAAAAAACTCATACGGGGCTCTGCTACAACGCTTGGACTAATTTGCGCATATTGTTATGTTACAACACATGCACACATTGAAATGAAAAATAAAATACTTTTAAACGTAAAGAGTGAAATCAACACTGCAAACATACTTCTACGTCAACAATATTTTGTCAACAGGATATTTTAAAATTAATTCGTGCAAATAGGTTGTTTTTGTCTGTTCATCAAAAAAATTGTTACCAACAATATGTTTTTCGCTGATACCAGGCACTCCTAACCAAAGGCAAATTCTTTATGGTATCAACTCTTGAAATCAATTTAACAGCATACGCTTCATTGTTGCCTTTCAAAATGTCGCTGAGTGCACCAGGAGAGAAATAATCTAATATGGTAACATAGAACTGGTTGGGCGATTCTCAACATATCAGAGTCGTTCCACGATCTTTACTGGATGTCGTTGATGAAGACCCAGTTTGAAAAACAAAAAACAAAACAAAACAAAACCCATTTAAATCAAATCAAACTAACCTAAATAAGAAAAAGAAATTTTGAGAGAAATGATGGCGAAGATTTCATTTGAAATGGAAAAATAGAAAAACAGCCCCACCTCCAGGGAAGAGAAGAAAGCTTTAGAAGATGATAGTTAAATTCATACTTATAAGTGACGCACATGGAACTGTGCTCAAAATATTAGAACTGGGATTCGAGGGAGGATTGAGACTTGGACCACAGCAGAGCTGGGATATTCGACGACCCTCAATCCTTGGCGGCATTTGGAAAGAACACACGAATGCAAGAAGAAGAAGAAGAAGAAGAAGAAGAAGAAGAAGAAGAAGAAGAAGAAGAAGAAGTAGAATGTAGTAGAAAATGGTGATGATGATGTTGATGATGGTGATGAATAGTGATAGACATGTTGTGCTGATATCATCAACATCGAAAGGACAAAGAGATTGGAAGGACAGATAATGCCCGTATCATCTTCTGTTGTTGTTTCCTAAAAATCTAAATCATCCCTGGTCGGGCGGTTTCATACTATACTTATGTCTCTTTCCTTCCCAGTAGACAAAAGATGGGCACTACTCCCCCAAAAGGAAAGGAAATGGTTAGATAAAAAATCGTGGAGATAAAATATAACAAATGATCGTAACGTTAAGTACGAATTGTAACACAAATATTCAGACTGGTATGGCAGGTGTAAGAAAAGGTTCCCTGACATTGAGTGCTAAATGTCAGTAAATATCACAGGCATGAAATATTATCAATTTGTTCAAAAACATCAACATAATTGTCACTAATTGTGTCAACATTGGTCTCTTCACTTTTAAAGTTGGCTGGTTATGTATGTATGTATCATGCATACAGTCCACTCTAATGGAGCAAGATGGCTGAAAATTTCAACTATTACTTTTCATTACGTATAGAAAAACATTTATTCGTTTTTTTGAAAATGCACCTCTCTAAATAGGTTTTTGATGGGGTTCAATTTGCAATCTGAGTTTATATTGAACTTTCCCCTTAGTTTGTATCCTTCAGCATCCATGTTTGCTCTTTGGAAATTGAGACTTTTTTAGTGATCACTATGCAACAAGAGGTGAGAGAAGTAACTTATTCATTGATCATCTCTTTTTCCAATTTTTCAGTTGATAACCCACAACACGATACGCTGCCAAAAACGTTGGTAATGTGGGGCTCTCTATTGGGTGATTAACAGGACCTGTTATTCTTGCTATTTGACTGATGTTTAATGAAATGTGAAGAGTAATAATTCTGTCATCTTTTTTCAAGATTAGAGGAGAGTTAATCTATTTGTTTTGTTTTGATTCTTCAATTCATTCGCCACTTTTTACAAGCCGTAGGCCACACATGTATGCATGTACTCATACAAACATGTAGACACAAATAGATCGATTAAACAGTGGAATAGGATAGTGGATTCAGTTCAAAATTCCAGGAAGGTTACCAACTACGACAGACACAAGAGGAAGACCTGGGGATAGAATGGTCGGAAAGATGTGACTATAAGAACCAAGATGGGGACAATAATCTCAATAAATCAGTGTAAAATAGATAATCCTTTTCATTTTACATCAAGAAAAATGTAGAATTCGGCTTCACATGTCTTTTATACAAGGATTGACATCCCATGAAGCTTATATATTTTATCTCTTTTATGTTTCTCCACTTCTGATTCTTTCTTTACTAACCTTTTTCATCTTTTTATTTCATTCCTCTGCAAATATTGCGTGCAGGGTCGGCCAAAGGTACCGGCAAACAAGCCCGGGTGACAAATGCTCAGGGACGCTTGTCATCTATTTGAGACTGTATGACTTTCCGAATACAAATGGAAATTGGGAAAATGAATGAACTGGACAGAATAAAAGAGGTCAAAATGAGGACATACCCTAATGGGAAGTTACATTTTTCAAGAATATCCGACAGTTCAATATTCTCTGTTGTTAAGAAACCAAGAGAAAAATTAGCAAGTTAAATTCTCATGAATAAAAGAATACCAAACATAGGAGGGCGTCGAAAATGAAGCTTGCTTGGGACACCAGGAATCCAAAAGCCGACTTCAAGTGTCATTTGTATGCAATGATATATGTATGTAAACGCTATTATGTGTTCGTAAGTCTTTTGTGTACGTGTGTGTGCCTGCATATGTGCGTGTGCTTGTATGTGCATGTGTGTGTGTGTGTGTGTGTGTATGTGTGTGTGTGTGTGTGTGTGTATGTGTGTGTGTGTGTGTGTGTGCATCAATGCATTGTTAATCAATGGAAGGCTCATCCTAAATTCTCCATGAAATTTCTGGATAAAAGCAAATAAATCGAGCAATAGAAAACGAATGAAGTCATAAATCTACAACCCCTGATGGTCAATCACTCCCACGTAGCGGTAGGCTCGTTAACAAAATGATGGGGGGTAGAGAACTGCTCGGCCAGCAAACAATATCCAAATCTGTTAAAAGGAGAGCAGGGAAGGGCAGAGCAACTGAGTGTACTAAAGACATGGGTATCTGCTACCATTCTTTTAGTGGATGGGGGGGGCTAATAATTACATCTAAAGGTAGAGGGGGAAAGATATATCCGCATACTAGCTGTCAAGTAAGGAACTAGAGAATGAGTAAGTTGCGACTTGGACCTAGCCTGTCGATGTTCATTGAGACCCCGTGATTCTTGGCCTCTAGAAGGTTCCAACTTTCAATGCCCTCGCCCTTGCTTTTCCTCACCCCCATCCACGGCTGAAGAGATTTACTGTAACGAATGAAAAACGAAGACATTTTTATTTTGTTACAGGCTAAGACTAAGTTTTTGTTTTTGGAAAAACAAAGGTCTGTCGGGAACACAATCGTATTGTAGGTTTATTGAATGAATATGTCACCGAATGAAAAGGGAGAACATTTTATTTGCATTTTTCCCGTTTTGTCTTTGTAGTTTTCTAACTTTATTTACCGAATGGCTTTGCCTTTTGATCCCCAATAATCTCATATGAGTTTACAGGAGCTTTGTGGTACGTGGAGGTACTTTATAAAGGCCGATATCAATAGGCAAGAGTAGTGGAATATTAAGTTAAGAATGACAAAAAGGATGTATAAGATAGATAGATAGATGGATAGAAAGAAAGATAATATTCATGATATCCATTTTTGTAAGTCTATCCTTTATCTTTTCATTATAGATCTCTTGCTCAAATACCCTTCAACACAGAAACTTTTGGTAAGCCACAATGAGAATTAAAGACTATCCAAAAATGAATAATGAAAATACTTCCACGTCATTCAACGGACAGACAGTCCATTTTTTTCATAGATATGACAACGGATATTCACAATAAATAGAATCGAATCTATTATGGAGTTTTTAGAAGTACTGAGCCACAAAGGAAAATAAAATCTACTTCTGTCAAGGAATGTAATCATTTGTGTCAGTCTATCTGTCTGTTCGTCTGTCCGTCTGTTTGTCCACACCATGTCTCCAAAAGTTCTCGATGTTTCTCGAAGACATTTGCTGGAAGGTTGGGCAATAAGCTACAGAAAGAGTGATTGGATTTTCCGGAAGGATAAGTCATAGGGTAAGAAAGAAATTTTCAAATATTGGGTTGGGTCTGAAATAATTTCTCGATTGAGAGATATTTTTCCATACATTTTTATTTTCGCTTATATTTGTCCTTAAAATATCTTTACAATTCCTCAATGAAATCCAATGACATGTTGTAGAATAGTAGGCTATGGGCTAAAGAAGAATTGATTAAATTTAGTGGTTAGTTCAGGATTTTATAAAGTTACATCCTGGCATTTTATATACCTCAAGTAGAAATACAACGGCGGTTAGAAGTGAAAAAAAATGGCTAAAAGTCCAATTTCCTAGGCTGAACATCACTTTTATCCGCCGCTGTGAATAATAGGGAATGAGACAAATTCAGGAGTAAAAGTATATGGAGACTTTATTTGTTGATTAATCAATGCATGTGATATATATTCGGGGAGGGTTCCCATCCTCTGTAGCAAGTGCCTACATTTTAGTGGTTTAAAGGTTAGATTTCCATAGAAAACAAATTCAGCGTCGGATGTTTTGCTTTGCAATATATATATTCTAGAAAGCTTTATGGTTTTAAACACCAAGCATAAAACACACACACACACACACACACACACACACACACACACACATATATATATATATATATATATATATATATATATATATATATATATATATATATATATGTGTGTGTGTGTGTGTGTGTTTGTGTGTGTAGTCAGTTTTGAGTAAATGTTATTTTGGGCTTTAGATAAAATATTCACATGCATTTAGATCGTCCATTCATTGCCAATAAATTTATGATAGACAAATTTATAAATACCCCTGAACATTGATTTGATGTGTTGCAGGTTTTCAAGTTTAACTTATAGGTAGACTTATATTCTTTAAAAATTGTCAATAATTCAAACTAGTACCTTTAGCAGGGATCTAATATTAAATACTACTGAATGGTTTGGATTTTGCACGCTTTGTTCTCTTTGCTCGAGCAATAGGGTGAACGAAGTATTTCTAAAACCTGAAAGCCTGATTTACCTCATTTTTCAATTTGTACTTCAGTACCGGAGAAAGTCACAGGAGAGTGTGTGAATTCTTTATATGTGTGTATGTCCGATTTTCTGTGTTTGAAGAGGGTGGAAGAATATTCGGGTTAAGGAGAAAGAATGAGAAATAAGAAATAGCCAAGTGGAGAAATGGAGAAATAATTAGAAGCTGTAAATAAAATAATCAAAGGAAGAGCAGAATAATTGAAATCTCACCTCCACGCGAGAAAGGCAATAAATAACGAACAGGCATAAATACTAAAAAAAAAAAAAAAATTCAAGACGTGAAATAATACATAAAAATAAAAATGAATAAAACAGAAAGCGAAAAATAGTAAAAAAGAAGAAAAAAAAGTGCGAAGTGATTGTCCGTTCATGATGAAGTGGTGTGTGGAGGAGGGTAGGGTATCTCTTCCAGGTTTCACCAATCAACACTTGATTCTCTTAATTTGAATTCATAAATATCAGCCTCCTTGGACGCCTTCACTTATAAGGGAAATCGACTAACATAAAAATGATTTATGGCTTTTACAGAGTCACAAATGTTCGGGGTTCACTTCAATTAAAATAAATGTGTGCGTTTCTTGAAAAGTCATGTGAAAGACATTGAAAAAGGACTGGATGGTCGAACTGATTCAGTAGAAATAACCTGATTAAAAACAGTTATCAGGTAGAGAAAATGAAAAATAAAAGTACATGATACGAAAACGGATAAATTGGATAAAATATGATGTCTAAAATAATACTTTCTAGACGGAAATTCAGACCTTTTCAAGAATGTATCTCAAAACTCATTTGGTGTAAGATAAACCTTTAACCTGTACTTTTGTGAGGAGAGCAGGACTAATAAAGGTTAAGTACGAGATTATGGTCAGTAGGACTTCCACAGTAACAGCTGTTTTAAAAAGAATCCACGTATACAAACATAAGTATTTACTTAGCCTCGTCAATATCTTGCCTGAAGCCATTCAGGGTCATGATTTATGGAAAATTCAGCTGCGTCAATGTTCACATTACTAGTCTGTGAAGTTTAGCTCTAATTCATATTTAACGTATTAACAACGGAAGGTGGTGAAAAGTAATGATTATTCCCAACAATATAAAAGACCTTGTCCATTGTGATATAATCAATTGCAAAATAATCATTAGCAAGATAATCAATAGTAAGATAAACCCTAAAACACAAATAGAACTAAGTTGCCATCAATCATAATAAAACGGAAATTTACTTTAGCGAAAATGCAGAAATACCAAGAAAAAGCTAAGAGCATTAGTTTCAACGACAGAGAACTACAATGACTGACATTTCAGTTATTCGTAGTTAATGGATTGAAACCCTCCATCGGATTGCCTACATTTATACTTATCAGTGTCCATAGATATTTTTGTATTAGTCTCTCATAAATTTACTGATGACTGGATAAGAATATCGTGTCTGAAGCCAAAAGTCATGTTCACATGGAATCGAAACAATTTCATTTATCATACACTCATTTATTCCTTTTTATGGTTGTTATAATTACAACGTTTCGGCTATTAAGCCTCTAAATTCTCGTTCGAGTTCATAAAATAATGATGATCCCGAAAGTCAGAAATTCAACCAAAGAAAATCACTTTTATTTGAACCCACTTATATTGTGAAAAGGCCAACAAAAAGGTACATGTTGCTGTGGTACTTCTGATAATTTTTCTCTTACACTCACATACTCACATGGCTGAATGCTCGCATACATATTGGCACGATCGCGCACGTGTGTGTAATTTTGGTCAACGGCTAATTTTCAATACTTAAAATTCTTTATGTTTTGCATATTGGTGGCATTTACGTTTACTTCAATGCTGATATATTGTGGAGTAACACATTCAGTCAAAAGACCGATAAGTAAACCAAATGGCAGTCCTGTATTGGCCAAATTTGAAAACGGAATTTAAGGCAGTTTCTTCAAAAATATCTCCAACCCCTTGAAGAGCAATGATGAATAATCTTCAAGAAAGACAAGGTCTCACGAGATTCTGTTTCGAACTTGGTTGAATCAAGTCAATATTCTTTATACACATACGAATGGAAATCTAAAGTTTGAGCAACACCGAATAATAAAAAAGGCTATTTGTGCAGAATCGCTCTTCTTGTATATTGCTTTTGCACCCCACAACCTATGCACAAAGAGACGCCCTCTCTCCAGAGTATTGGCTTCAATTGATACTAATCGTTGCAATGAGAAATTAAACCGTTTTTTCAGTTCCATTTTCTGCTATTTTATCAATGAGCCACTTCATGACCCGATGCTACACACATTGAAAACCGTATTGAGGAAAGACACTCAATTACTTATAAACATGAACTGATGTGGCTTTACATATATTCACAAATATATACACACGTGTAAGTGCTTGTAAAAATAATCACCATGATGAAAAACATCAATAATTCAATAAACACATGGATACGAATGCTATCATAAAATAGAAGCACATACGAGATGATCATTAAAGTGAAAACCTGCACAAACACAGTGAAGAGTGGGAAAACCCTAACATATATATATATATATATATATATATATATATATATATATATATATATATATATATATATATATATATATATATATATATATATATATATATATATATATATAATAGATTGGGTTCAGAATCTATATATATGTGGGGGTGTATTAGCATGCTTATGCAATCAAACACATATATGCATGAGCATAACAGCGTTAAAGAAGCTGTTTCACGACTGATGGGATCTTGAAAACATTTTTGTTTCTCTGAAACACTTCAAGTACTCCATGAATTTACGTCTTGACAATTCATTTTAAAAATTGACACCATTTGTTACACTTTTATGTTTTTATTTTATTGTTTCCTACGATAGTCAACATACTATGAATTTTTCTCTCGTTTTTATCGTAAAGTTGTTTTTTTATTTGCTACATATATTTTAAGAATCGGAGACGGGTGTCTTTGACCCACTCGTTATGTGAACCTGGGTTGCCAGATAGTTGGAGACCTCACTGGCTAAAAGCAAAAAAAATGAGGCCAAAAAATGGCCAAATGCAAAATTGTTAAAAAAGCAATTATTTTCTCATTTATTTCATTAGATGAAGTACTGTAAATCATTTTTTCTTTTTTTGATACCACTGTTTACCTTTTCAGTTGCTTTCTTATCGCAACTTTAGGCTGACAGATAGAATATTAAAGTTGCGATTATAAAAAGCATTTGAGAAATTAAGATGTAGGAAAATAGTCGTATAAAGATTATAATAATGATTATTTATGAAACATTGCAAGACTGAAGTATCCACCAAAATTCGAGTTCATTAAAAATACAACTGCAACTAAATCAAAATGACCAAAATTTCAAAAATAGCCAAACCGAAAAGTTTATAGCCAAATGCCTTCTATGAAGACCAGATTTGTCAAATTTGGCCGTAATATGGCAACTTTGATGTGAACTAAACATAATTCTTTGGCTGTTCGTCAGTAACCCGATATTAAAGCAGCTTGTTCTATTTTGAGACTAAAATTCTTTGTTGATATTTGTTTATCTTTATTATCTAATGTATTCTGTATGTGCCTGCATAACAGCAAATGGTTTACAGCAGTTGAGAATTGGTGTTCAGCTAAGTTGAAAGAAAACAAATTAATATATCGGCGAATTGTCATTCTGAATCTAATCTGTCTTTATAGTTAACTGGTTAACTTGTTTGCACTCTCAGTTGGTTGAAGTTTTTTTTACATCTATTTAGGCCTGTTAATATCTATCTTCTGAGTACTTGGCTGAAGCATGCTTTTAGGTTGAGATAGTTGTGTATTCTGCCTGTTCTTGCTATTTAAACAGCTGAAATGTATGTATATAAACGAAAATTCTCGGAAGGGTTTTCCAGAGCCGTGGTTCCATAAACGGTGAGTCTCATTGATGTGGGAAACCCTTCCAAAAACCTTCGTTCACGAAGCTCAACCATTAATTCACTTATATATATATATATATATATATATATATATATATATATATATATATATATATATATATATATTGCACAAGGTCGATCCTACTCTTTGAAGCAAGGGTTTACATGCTGAGGTCCACTGAGGTGGCAGGAATAAGAGCAGACCCCAAGGTCATAGGTTTGACAAGATTGTCCTCTGCATGGGGGTCTGCTGCTCCTTTGCAGGAATATTCCGACATTATGACTGACCAGTGGTTAAACCACGAGACACCAACATCCCATAGGTGGTAGATACCTGTGCTGGCCGTAGAGTTCCACCGTCTCTATGAAAAATAATCTATTTCAGGCCGTCAACTATACACTTATGTACATGGATAAACACACACACACACACACACACACACACACACACACAAACACAAACACAAACACAAACACATATCTATTTGACTATAAAGACGTTATCTTTAGTTGGAACTCGATTTGAACCGCTTTTACTCTGTGAAGATACGCTGATTGGCCAAGACAGCGTAAATAGCAACAAAGGATCACTATATATATATATATATATATATATATATATATATATATATATATATATAATGTATTTTTATATATATATTATTTTTTTATATACATCATACTTTACAGCTAACGAATGTTTGTTTGTGCATTTGTTTGTTATTTTGCCTGCATAGATACATAAACGGTTGCACCCTATAGGCTTTAAATTTGTCTATATTGGTAATTTAACCCCAGGATAAACATAAGATAGATGATGTTGACCTCCAAGGTTCCTTCCCATCAATTTAAGGTGAAAATTACTTTTTTGTCCAAGTTTACAAGTTTCTATTATTCATTTATAAAAAAGAAATTCTTTGTAGTGATAATAATCCTGTCGTTAGAGTTGCAGATCGAGTTCAAACTCTAAACCTTTTTAGCGCTCTCGTTTAATGAGACCGTCCAAGTTCTGAAAATTTGTAAGAAGTGAGAAAAAATGTTCAAAGGTTTTAGAGGGTGGTTAATTTTAATGTAACTGTAATGCTAAATTTGTCAGTTTTGAGAAGAAGAAAAAACTGAAAAGTTTTACAAGTTAGATAGGGCTCTATTTACAATTTTACTATAAAGCCATCGAATGTTTGTACGCTTGTTTGTTTGTTATCATGCACTCCAAGAACTCAAAATTTGTCTATAAAGATAACTTGAATTGTCTGATCCCTAAGGTTCGAACAAGTCAATTTAGGATTAAAACTACTTTTTTTCGCGCCAACTCATATGTTTACATTTAACGATTTATTTATGTGGAAGTACCAACTTCGAAACCTTTCGAAAATTTGCCGTTTTTGAATAAAAATTTTGTAACGGTTTTAGAGGGCAGGGGTTCCATTCACAATGTGACTATAATGCTACACTAGACACTTACTCTATGTTCATCGCAAGAAACTGCAGATGTTAATTTCTCTTCCAGTGCTTATGCAAATTTGGCATTATTTTTCGAGGAATCTAACCCTAACCCGAGAATAAAATGTTGTTTTCTAACACAAACCTCACTCCAACCCAAACACGACAATAAAATATGGACACTATTTTAACCCAATTGTCTATTTTGACGTGCGAGCGATCAACATCAAAGTTGAGCCCCTGAATTCTCGGTGTTAAGAAGGATGATCTCTTTTTTAGGTTTTAGAAGGGCTTCTCGGTGCTACTGAGACTGCGCAGATCTGCCCGTTGTCAAATAATGAAAAAAGCTGTTTTATACAACAAATATTTCTTCCAACATAATCTTCCTTGCCAATGCATTTCATTCACTGGTGGATACTTATTTTTTAGGATTCTTAGTACCAAGATGGCGAATCTTTTGATCCACTAAACTTTCTTATTTGTACGCATTTCATTCAAATGATCATTTATATTGCCTAAGAGAAAAGGATATATACTTACTACTCCGTTCTCTGCAAAATGGTGATATTAAAGTAATAGTCTTATATGTGACAAGCGATGATGGTGAAGATATCAGTAGTGATGATCTTATCAGGCCGAGGTCCAATGGGAGAGAACAAGAGAGGAAAAACTATCAATCAGAGCGTGACCAACCAATGATATAGAGCGACATCCAAATACACTGTTGTTCCTGGTTACCCATCATGGTACAACACATGTAGAAGAAGATGTTTTTGTAAATTACCAGATTAGACTCACTACTTCATGAGATTATTTGTTGACTTTGCTTATAGTCAGCCCTAGATATGAAAAAATTTGCCTTCGGTCTCTAGAAGATAGATATGATTCAAATTAGTAAAATTAGACTCTCCCCTAAGAGTGAGGAACCATGTATATCAGGATAGTAAAATTTGTGCAAAGGAACACCTATCGTGGAAGAAGTTTTAAATGAATTTGATTCTAAGTGGCCTTGCGCCACACAAAGTCTGGGCTCAGTAAATATTTACACCCGTTTCTGAGCGTCTACTTTCTTTCAAAACTTATCTCTAATATATATAAATCTTTCAAGTCACACGTGTTTTTTATTTTATCTCATTCATGCGACAACTTAAAATAGATTTAAAGGCATAGAAATAGTTGTGGCTAAGTGTTTACTTCTTATTTCTGCTATAATTAGAACATTCCTTCTCGTCCTCATTACCATTATCATTATGTACGGAGTGTGTGAGAATTAACTCCCTTTTAGAAATTAGATGTATTGCTCTAACTTGAACATGAATTACTGGATTCGTGCAAACA
>OY735232.1:12832766-12847766 GCA_963457665.1 Thysanoteuthis rhombus | reverse complement strand
TCTCGGCAAAAAAGAAAATCCTTGTCTGCCTGTCAGCTTTGAAGAGAATTGGTGAAAGATCTGAAAGAAAGGGAAGAGGAGCAAGAAAACAAGTTTCCTAGGTCGGAAAATCTGCCAGATGACGAGAAGACAGGAAAACAAACTTCTAGGAATTTCCTGCTCCCGTGGACCTCGCTTGACGGTGGTTGGAAGATTATTTGAAGAGTTTTTTCTCTTCAATTCAGATGGGGTTCCAAAATACCTTCATGATCCCTAAAAATGTCAGAGACCGACACTATTTCGTCTCATGTGATGAAAGCTAAGTTGAGTCAGTCAACGATGCCTCTGAGAGATTTTTTAGTTGATCTGGTTACTGATTGTCTGTATTCGACAGTTACGCATGGTGAGAGGCGTTTTGAAAAGTGGCATTTTTGAGCCAAAGAAATTTCACGAATAATAGCTCTGAAAAATCTCTAATCCAGCCTAGTAACAGGATAGTCGGTGTTGATTCTGTATTGTTCCATCTGATAGCTGGAAGTTTTGATAATTTACCTGGAAGTTATACGATTTTGGATTCGATCTTTTTCTGAATAAATGTTAGAAGGAATATGATTGTACCGCTATATGAAACTATTTGGATTGATTGTTCTATCAGGACAACACTTCTTCTTACAACTTTCCTAGTTCCACCAAAACATGGTAAATAGAAAACGGCTTTAAAATCATGTTGTGAACCCAAACGAAACATTTGAAGTGTTATGTAAACAAATCAAACGAGTAGAAATTTCTCTACCAAAGACATTTTGAGGAATATCGTCCCAGCGATTCTCTAGCAACTGTATTGTCCAGAAACTGAATAACTCAATTACTCTCAAGACTAAACACTTGAATGTTTCTACAGATGGTCGTATTAAATACCAATTACTGAGTCTTATGCTTATCCGTTGGGTATATTCGTTATTTTATTGGTGCTTTAATTTCCAAGTGATGGACGGAGAATTAATGAAATCTGCTTGCCCCATTCTTTGACACGAGTGCACACACACACACACATACATACGTATACAAAATGAAGTGGAAGAGTTCCCACCCCCGATTCGATGGGCTGTACTTCCTTCCCCAACAAAATCATATCAAAGACTTTAAAATGGTGCCTAATGCATACCGCTAGGCACTCAATTCATGAACTATGATTGGGGAGTCTCTTCCCGATGCTAAGGTGTTACGGGCAAATGACGCTGTATAAGCCAGTTCTCATAAGATCATTTGAGTTAAGCAACGGAGAGCCAGGCCGGTACCTACATGGACGACCATTCGGTCATACCAGATGTAAGCAGAACGAAGCCTCGACTGGCCTTGCAAGCCGGAAGTAGGAATCACTAATAATTGCCCGTATGTACTTGACCCTGCGACACCCTCCACAAGCCGTGAAAGGGGACTGACACATTCAACATACATACAAAGAGAAGGAAATCTAACTGTCGTTGAAGTGAAAGCAGGAAGGAATGAAAAAGAAAACGAAAGAATTTAATTGAGGACGAAGAGAAGAAGAAAAATGAGGAAGTACATGAATTCAAAGTGGAAGAAGGAAATATGAACAAACGTTGAAGCCGGTGATCGACTTTCCACTCACTGTCAACGTAAGTTGGTATTCGACTAGGAATGTCGGCAAGTTGGTGGCTGGACTTAGCTGATAAACACGATTTGGCAGGGGAGGATAATTTTATTTATTTTCTTATTGGCATTATTTTGCTTTATCTTTTTGTTTATTTAGATGTTTTTTTCATTTATAGTTTGTTTGTATTTAAACGGCAAACTTATCGCATGATGCTATGTCGATAGATTAATCCGTGTTGCACACACGCATTGGATTCTGTGAAAACTCTGACAGAGGCTGAGAAATTCTGATTTAAAATCAAAAAGATAAACTCCATCCTGTATTCTATTCAACAAATTTGTCAACATTTGATTTATTGTTTTTTTTAGACCAGGACGAGTCACAGTATTCATTAGGCTTTAGGTTAAAAAGTCCTGAGTCAGATAAAAAAAAAAGTAGCCAAGAGCATAACTTGAATTAATTAACTTATTTACTGTCCATGCATTTTTCGTATCATAGATTATAGCAACGATCATCTGGTCTCCTGCTTCCAAGTAAGATAACCCGATTCCTAGATGACTAACGTCATTGGATTTGAATAAGAGTGACTTGTACTGTATTAGCTTCAATCACTAGTCTAATGAACTATTAAGGCATTTTGTGTTATATCTGAGTCAATCGGTGTTTTGAATTTGGGTTTATGCCGGGACTATTCCAGTTGTTGTATTGGTGATTAACATGTGGTTAAAAGGAAGAATGAAATGTTTTGCATTTAAGCAGACGGTAATGTCCATCATAGTTTATCACAATTAGCTGTTGGCTGAATCAGTGATACCCACAATACATATGACGTCTTATCAGACCCTACCAACTCATCTTTTTGTGTATCCTTTCCTGGATGGAAATCTAATGTCAGAAAAGGCAAAAAAATGTACTAAATATGCTAGAGTAAGGAATAATGAGTCATTTTTAGTACCAACATCTAAATACTTATTTTCAAAGAAATATCGATTGCTCCTCACCACAGGCCTTTTATAAAATGATTTGATGTCGTTCATTGAGTTCAGAATGATCACAATATTCTTAATGGTGGATATGCTGTGAGAGATTGCACATTGTATATCCCATAATACAGTAAAGTATCTTTGCATATCTAAGAAGAAAACCAAAGGATCACCCCCCCTCCCCGAAGAGATGCCCAGAGGGGTGTAGACGAACTCATATCAATCTTTCTCACAATCCTGTTTGACTCGAACCCATATCAAACATTTTATATTCAGGCCAGAAATCCATAACTTCTTGCAATGAAATGTCAGCTTAGTTTAATCAGCAAACACGTTTCCTCGGCTAGAAAGACGAGAAGAAAAATATCAGATTACAGTGGAAGGCAACGTATAGGAGGCCATTATATGTCAGTTTACTGGCCTCAAGCCTTAAATGTCATTTCTGTTGACTAGAGAGTTGGTTATGTTTACTACTTGCATCCATGTCTGTCTGGGCAGGGCGGCCAGTGAAAGGGTTTCATGTGCCCTACGCAGGGTCGGTGAAAGTGTCTCATGTTCCCTGCGCTGGGCCGGTGGAGGTGTTCCATATGGCCGACGCAAAACTTGGGATTCCATTCTAAAGACTATTTTTTCAGTTTTTGGTGCGCCTCTGGGACCTTTGCGTCCTAGGCGACTACCTACGTTCGGCTACTGGACGGGCTGGCCCTGTGTCTGGTGTGCCCGCAGTAGAGCAAGATAATCCATCAGACAATTATGAATTCGATCCTCACTATTATAACTGTCAGGCAGGCCAAAGCCAAAGAAATGTAAACACGTATTTTGTAAACTGTTTCGAATGTAATTCTCAGTATCAACGGCGAAATCAGTTTATTCCTCTGATTTCTGTCTCTTTTGGGTTTTCTCTTGTCGATTCTGTATCGTCCCATGTGATAGATGGAGGGTTCGATCGTTTACTCGAAGTTTCCAAGATTTGGGGTTCGATTACTCATGCTGAGTAAATGACGCTAAAAGAGATAAGATCCTCACTGAAGCGATAACAGTTAACAGCTTCAAGAGCAGAGTCCAGTGTACAATCTGAAAACCCGACCTATAGGCGAGAATTTCAGCAAGTTTCCGTGGATGGCCTGAAAGGGCCTCTGATCGGAATTCAAGATCATTGATTTGAATGATGTATATTTTTAATCATAACTTATTTGTAAACCATCACCGTTTCCTGGCTCATATTTAATCCAAATATCTTTCACAAAGGATAGATTGATAGACAGATAGGAATCAGCTCATTATTATTGATGTAAGCACGAACGCAGAGCCTACAATATTTTTAAAGATATGTTTTCAAAAACTAATATGATAAAAACATGCCCAGGGATCCCATTATACTCATAGATAATTTCATGGGGATATCTTCTTTTAAGACAGCAAAAAGGCAGAGAAAAATTGGTACGTATGTCGTTTAATAAAGTTGCTTTTGAAAAATAGAAAGATTGTGTTTCATTTTTCATCAAAAACTGAAACTAACTTTTTCTCCAATCTACTAAAAATATCGGCTAAAGTGATGCAACTTATGAGCGAGAAATGATTTCAACAAAGCAATCGATCCCTCACACTTACTGATTTCACTTTTGTCCTAAAATCAGTACTAAAGTCTTTTTTTACGTCTAAAGAAATTTGACCTTGAAAATAATCAATGATTCAGAATTTCTATTTTTAATGTTCGTTGATCAGACAGAAACCGGTATATCAATGGATCTTGCGTCATGCTCATGAAAAGTGTGCGTGTCTACGACTGCTGTCTGTCTGCGATCATGACGACCTTTAAAATGGCGAGACAGATTGAGACATAGGAACGGGTCGAGAGTTACTCGTTGGCTGTGGTCAACTTGAATTGCAGGTTTAATTTGAAAGTAAAGATAATATTATCAGAAGTAACGAATTCCATGGCAAATTGAATAATTAATTCTCTTTCTCTCTCTCTCTTTATATATATATATATATATATATATATATATATATATATATATATATAATTATTATTATTATCATTATTATTATTATTATTATTATTATTATTATTATTATTATTATTATTATTATTATTATTATTATTATTATTATTAAGAAATGGATACATAATCTGACAGAAATAATTATAAATGCGTTATATTACTTTATTATAGACAGGGCCAATAGAATAAAACAAATAAAGATCCCTATTTTTGTTGATTGTTTATGCTATTTATGGCAATGATGAATCCACTGTGTAATAACGGGAGATCATTTCAAATAAACTTTCTATGTAATATAAAGCATTTATAATACATATATATATATATATATATATATATATATATATATATATATATATATATATATATATATATCATTGTGTCATCCACAGACAGCTGTTTCGATGTATTACATCTCTTCAGTGTGGCTATAGACTTTCTATTATTCCATCCAGTACCGCGAGGCAGGATTGAAACCTTCACTCACGCATGTACACACTCACATGCATAAAGATTCGAAAAGGAGTGAGACAAGGGGATTAATAAAATGTTACCCGAACTATTTACTACAGTTCCTTTTCGGGAAACTGACCGGGGGAAACGGAAGTAAGTCTAATCGGAGAATATGGTAACCCTTTACGATAACACTTCAATAATACCAGACATAAACTACAAAATATGTTGAGCGACCCAAGTAGGGAAAGCGAAAATACTGAGCTAGAGATCAACAAAATAAAGACAAACGCAGTAAAAAAAACCGTAAGAAAAAGGAGTGAACATTCAGATGAGGTTGAAGAATACATTTACCTAGATATGGCGATAACGTTATACGAAGACGATGAAAGTGAAATAAAACGATGCATAACACATGTTTGTAAAGCAATAGGTATGAATAGAGATATGTGGGAAAGCACCTTGCCCATATATGCTATGATGTACTGTTGAGAAACCTGGAAACTAACAAGAAGAACCGAAAAGGAATCCAGAAAACTACAGAGAGCTATAGAAAGAACTATGTAAGGGATAATTCGAAAAGATAGTTAAAGGACAGTATGGATCAAGACTATACCAGTGTGGATGATTTCATACAAAACAATTAAGTGGCAAAATGGAGATGGGCAGGAAACTTAGCAAGAAGGAGAGACAGAAGATTGAGCAAGAAGCTACCTGATTGATGCCCATGGGACAGCAAAAGCAGTCGGAAAAGACCAAACACAAGATAGAGGGACGAGGTCGGAAGGTATGCCGATAAGACATGGTAGAGTTAAGCGCAATTATGGTCGTCATGAAAGGAAAGCGGATGTGGACTTGCAATGGCTACTGCTGTTAAGATATGTATGCAACTTTAAATTGGTGTGGTTAATATTTACCACGGAATGAAGTCCATTGATATGGGGAGAGATTATGTTGAAAATAACTGTTGTGAAATACAAACGGACATAATAAATCTGTAGCCTGATGATGAGAAAAGCATCAATTTTATGCAAAAGTTATTTTTCTTTTTGTCAATGCACTCAGTTCCATGGTAAATATAAACCACATCATTTGAACATCGTAAAGTAAAAAAATTAAGATTATTATTCACCAGATACATACATGTCAGAGTACGTACTTATTGATCCACTTGCGCATGTGTATGTGTATTGATGTATTTATGAATGATTATATTACATGGACTGTTAATAAAAAATATTTACATCACATTTGATTAAAGCTCTCTCTCTCTCTCTCTCTCACACACACTCACACACAGCCTCTCTCTTTATAAGCAGACTTGATTTTGTATGGACCAGTTACTTTTTGTTCCTCTTTAATAACAAATGTCACAAATGCTTCATTTAAAAAATTTCACATTTTTCTTTAACTGATGGGAACGCCCACACGACTGAGATAGGGATTTAGCAATGGTCCGCTAAAGTAACAAATGCTAATAATAACCCTTCTAACTTCTCTTTTCGCGTCTACCTTTCTTTCTCGCCTATGTATCTACCTACAACATACCAACATTCCTATGTATGTATCTCGGCAAATTCTATTTTTATCCGGTTTTGTATTCAAATGAAGTATATATATATATATATATATATATATATATATATATATATATATATATATATATATACAAACATAGACGGATGCACACCCGCATATTCAATAATGAAGACTTTATTTTTCGTAGAAACTCGCTTTGAAACACTTGTACACTGTGAACATATGCCGATTGGCCTAGATAGCGTAAATAGATAAACAATAAAGAACCATTGTATATATATATATATATAATAAACCGAATCATAAGCCCGAATAAGATAGAAACATAAACATGTTTGGGTAGTGAATCTTCTATTCCATTACATATATACATACATATATATATATATGTATATATATATATATATATATATATATATATGTGTGTGTGTGTGTGTGTGTGTGTGTGTGTGTGTGTATGTGTAGCTGATGAATCATTTATAATTTTATTCTATTTTGTTTATAGCCATGATGAAAGGTAGAAGAAATTAACTGCGAAAGGTAGCAAATGTTATCCATTGTAAGATGAAATCCATTACCCATGTTGAGATAATCAATTTCAAGTTATCTTTTGCAAGCAATTCATTGCAAGATGACCGCCTTGGCCAATAGAGAGGACTTAGTTGCCATTAATCGCATTAAAACAAAAATTGTTTTGAGAATTGATGGAAATGTCCGTCATCTGCACTTAATGGGATAACATAGTTGGGCAATTAGAGATCTTTTATCAAATTGATGTAGTCTTCAGATTGAAAAAAAGTATCTTCAAAACCAATGAGCAGTGATAAAAAAGGCGTTGGTTTGTTAACAAGTTTGATAAAAATCTTTTTGATGCAATATCAAAATTCGAGCAAGCATGTAGGTATTGGTAAATCTTCGAAACTCTCTACCTCTAATGGTCTTTTGATTCGTCTAAGGAGACTAATTATCTCTTTTTTTAGTTCAAAGGTGGTATATTTGATTAAAAACGAACAGTATTTGATTACTTACCTTGCAATAAATGTACTCGTCTTAAGTTGTGCACCTGAAAACTAGAATATAATTTTTCTTCGAGATTGTATCTCTTTCCATCTCTTTGCTCTTTCATGTGCTTGCAAAATACACGAAAGGGAAATTAAGATAACTCTTACCACTTTATAGGCGGGTAAGATAGTTTTTGAATAACTAATTGATGTTTGCATGCGGTATAGAATGTGTTTTTATGGCTAAGTAGAAATGACTGCTTTTAATCGGGAATATTCAAGGGACTCTAGATATTTCCAGCTAGATCGAAGAAGTGAGTGTCGTATGGTAACAATGCTTTTTAATGATTGATGTATACAATAGTAATAGGTGAGGCTCCCATCGCAGTGTTTCTGTCTGGTATCGGGAGAAACCGTCCTTGGCGCATATTTTCTTTATTTTTTTTCCTAATCCTGTTTTCTCTTTAATTCACAAACTACGAGACATTTCATAATTATCAGCCTTAACATCAAGGGACCACCATAACATAACATTGGCAGTCAAGTGTTTGAATTGCTTCAGTCTCATTCTATTCCCACAACAATTTACTCTATTATTTGAATGTGAAATTCTTCATATCCATCGATGAAAGCAACTGGATGTCGCAGCCAATACAAACCTCTATTTTCTATTTCGTCATTCAATGAAAACGCTGTAGAAACCGGTTAATATCGGCATTCTTGAGCTTCATCTTACACTTGGAAATAAAATAGTTATGTGGATAAAAACTCTTTATTGGTCGCAGCTAATCTAATTTAGAAGTTGAATTGTTCCTATCAGTATATGTATGAGCCAATGGGACCAGGCGAGTAGTTGAGAATTTATGTCAAGAGCTAGAGGGACGATATTAATCATTGGTCTGGTGAGGGAGTTCGTTGTTCTCTTTACTCAATGTCATCAAAGATACAAGTTGGTGGGATTTGTTGGGCTTGCATATTTTCTTCATGCTGTCATGTTTCATAAAAATAATTAATGTTTGCATGCAGAGCATTAAACGTAAAGTGATGTTTAACGTACTTGTTCTGCTAGGTCTTTCCAGTAACTGAAGGTTGCCTACTGTCAGAGTTGACATATCTAACAAAAACCTATTCATGCAGAATCATTTCTACAAGTTTTTCAGTTGACAATCAAAACTGTGTCAAATCCCTCGCTCTAAAAGTGTTTTCTTATGTATTCTCTTGATCCCAAATGCAAGAATTTCACTATTATTCTTTATTTTTATTGAAGACAGCAATAAATAACTTTTATTTATTTTCCAGTCGTCAGTTCAGACAAGAATTCAGTGCATTTTGGCCCGGTTTATGAAAACGAAGCAAAACTATTCTTTCAGCCATTTAAACTATGTGTAAAAAAGAAATTAAACCATCCAACTTCTTATCTAGCCAACACATTAAATAAATGAATCGTGTTCAATAGAGTATCGGCAGGTCGACTGGAAGTTCTCCACAGCGTAAACAATTACTACATACTGATAGAGGTGAAGATCCCGAAATTCCGACGCAGGCAGTCACGTGTCAATAAGTCTGCAACAGGATTTTATTCTATGAAAAGATTGCACTTATAATACCCTATATAAAAGTAGCTACTGTGCTACATGATGATGTTATCATTGAATCTTTGAGAGTTAAGATCCTCTCGTGGTTCCAATATACCTATTGATGCAATATGAAGAATAATAGAATAGTTTATAATATATTGTATTGGCTATACATACACGAAAAGGTCGTCAATCTTTTTAGAAAAAACGGCAGAGTATTTATTATTTTTAATTTACTTTAAGTATCACATATTTTACATAGAAAACTAAGTAAGAAGAGTCATGGTGGACAATTTTGGTCATCTGTCTACATTTGAAGAAATTTCGATCTATGTGTATGTGTTGTGATTACTCGATCACAGGCCATTGACACCCACACAAGGCAGTACAGTGACGAGTTTGGAAGGGGTTTTTTTTCCGGAAAAGTGCTTATAGGAAATATTTTAAAAAATGAAGATTATAAATAGCAGAATCCCATTACTGAGTTCTCAGTTCTTAAGTAGGCAACTAATATCCTTTGTTTAATCTTTATATATGAGTACATTAAATGGGGATTCACCAATTTTCTGTGAATGAATGGAATTTCAGTCATAGTAGTTCCATGATTGACTTGACAAAATTTCTGTTTTATTATGATCAATGCCAATTCAGTTCAGTCGGTGAGTCTGGGCTTTCATCTTGCAAGGGACATTTCTTACTCCCTGCTATCTGACATGATTAATAGCCTATTTTACCTTTCCATAAAAAAAACGATCTACATCTTCCTACTCTCTCTCTCTCTCTCTCTCTCTCAGCAATAGGTAAAGAGAGCCCTGAATCTATGGCATTTGACATTATCATCCCCTCATCCTGATGAATGCTCTACCCAATCGTGGAAACCACTGATATGGATATTCAAAGCCCAAGTGGATAAACTGATAGCTACGAAAAATAACATTAACTGGACAAGAGTGAAATGATCTTTTCCGAAAACCATAAAATTATTTCTTTACAAAAATGACTCATTGGGTTTCTGTCACTAACGGCGTAAAATTAACAGGAACTCATCACTAACTCCCGGTGTGGGGTTGGGGAGATCAACTAAATAATTGTCTTTGTCGAATATCTTTTGTTCAGGTCAAACGGGAACAAAACAACGAAACCCATCCACACCTGATATGCTAAAGAGCTAGTACATCTCTCTTTCTTTCTTTTGATTCTTTTTCTTCCTTCACTCCTTTGATCCACACACCTTTCCCCCTCTCTTTCTCTCCCTCCTATTGGCTACCTATGTTTTTCTCTTCCTTTTCCCTTCTCTCATTAAATGCATCTATTCACCCACCTCTTCATTCTACTCTCTTCTCTATCGTCCGTTATTTACTCATCTTCGTTATTTTGGCTTTTTGACTTTTTATTAATATTTCTCTCTACTTTTCTTTCTTTTGATCTATCAAGGAGTGTCATCTGTGGTGAAAAAGTTGGTGAGCTACTCTCACAGTATGTTGACAATTCGAGTGTCAAAAAACAGTTGCCTCACGATGGTCTTCGAATATATCTATTCCTTTATTCTTTGCCAAAATATCACAGATGGGCGTCAGAATCCAAATGAATTTTATGACGAGTATGCTTCTTGCCAGCATTTAGACTATTGGCACAACCAACCGAAAAAAAGATTCGAGCCCTGTCCAATGATGCAGCATTTGCCATGATTGCTAATTCCCAGAAAGAACTGATTTCTATGGTCAATTTCCAAAGCTCGCGAACTCGCTGGAGGGATTGGCGTTGTACAATCTTCCTGCACTGTAATCAGTTTATATTTTTTGTGCTTTGGGTGCGCAAGATGGAGGAAAGGTTTTTGGTACGGAAAACTGAATCGGCCAACTGACTTCTTGTGGTGTATTTATATCTGGTTCATTAAACTTCGTGAACACAATGAACTGTTACATTGTTTCGATAGACCAGTGCTCTTTTCCTTTTCCTTTCTCCTGAGTTTTCTGGAGAGTTTAATCAAACTTGCTTATTATCAACATCTTCTCCTGTCCCATATTTTCGAATCGATTCCCATTAAAGATAAATATTTATAGGCGGCGAATATAATGTTAGCGTGTAAAAAAGATCTTGTAGCGTCGATCTACCGATAGAAGGCACCATCCATCTTGAAAAATCAATTCAAAACAATTCATTATCTCAATATACTGCTACCATTGAGATTAAACACGTTTCAAACTATGAGCGAACACGATTTCACGGAAGATAGCTAACTATTGCATAGAAAAAGGATCCCTTTTTGTTGATTAAAGAACTTGAATGTTATGTATAAGTGTTTCCGAACTGTTGCCCTCATCTCAGTTCATCTTTTGAACCCAGTGTTTTGGTCGTTGTACCCGACGACCTCCTTCAGATGAATGTCGTGAACTGGAGGTGTTTCAGAGTGCTGAGGTGGTGGTTGCAATAGATGTCCCCATTCCGCTGTCTTATTTTGGGTCGAAGCTAATCCTAGGTCGAAACAATGTTGCTGGCTGTTTTCAATGTTATAATTATGTCAGTGTCCGAAATTGGTACCTCAAGAGCTGTTATGTTATGGGTTGGAGTCAGCACTTGTGATGTCTATTGTTGCAAGGAAGAAATCATTTTGTGTGAGGGAGCTTTTATAAATTCATTTCTTCGTTGAATACGTACAGGTACATGCAATTATGTATACTTGAATTTTATAAGCACATATTTCATTCATAAAAAAGTAACAAGGAACATTAAAATTAGGTCCCTTGAAACAAAAAAAATTATGCCCCCCTTTGACTATAAACGTCACATGTGCTCTTACCGTTTCCCTAGAAAAAGAGTTAACCGCTTCTTTCTTCATTCCATAATGGCCGACTTTGCAGTCAGCAGTTTTTTTATGGAAGCCCTAATAACCCTTTGAAAAGACGCTCAAGTGGCACCGATTCACCCGTTGACATTGACATAATTATGACATCAAAAACGGTCAACAATATTGTTTTAACCAAGGAATTGTCTCCATCCGGAATTCGATGGCGAAATGAGGATAATCCGCCTTCGCACTCTGATGGTGACCTCATTAACATTCCGAAACACCTCCAGTTTACGGCACTCTCCTGAAGAAGGTTGTAGGGTACAACTGTTGAAACGTTATGTTCTATAGATGAGCCGAGATGAGAACACTTACAAACATATCTTAAAAAGAGAATTAAAAAATGCTACATTGGGATTACCAAGAAGCTTGCATCATTGATCATATTCCTTTTCATGCAGTATTGTTCTGTTTTTTGACTGGGATTTCTTTGCAATCCTTTCTTCATCAACAAAATGCAAATGAAAATCTCCAAAAACAGCATTTCTTTGAATGTAGCCATTTATAGGATTTTTTCGAAGACACCCATTTTATCTTATATTGCCAAGGTACTTTAAATAGGATAATTGGAAAATTTCAAGGGAGGTGATTTCAAAATGAAGAAATAGAGTGAACTCCCTTGCAAACATCGGCCATTTTGTTCCATTTTTAAGCTCAGAACATTTAGCAAGAATATATATATATATATATATATATATATATATATATATATATATATAAAGAGAGAGAGAGAGACAGGCAGACTGAGACAGTAACAGAGACAGAGATAGGAACATTTCAAATCTTGCTATATATGTATGTGCACATATATACATCCAGCGCCTGCTTTTCGAAATTTCGCTGTACACCAGATTTTGGCTTTTAAGAGAAAAGTTGAAAAGCGAAAATAGCATTCAGTGTTTGTTTTACTGCGAGCTTTCATACAGGCGGTGCACGCACACACAAACACACACACACACACACACACACACACACACACACTGTATTTCCCTCTATCTCTCACACCAAAGCCCTGTTCAATAGTTCTGTAGTCTTGACCATTCAATACCGAAACGAGGAGGAAACATCGACTCGCCGTAAGTCTTTCGACTGTTTAGAGTTAGTCTCCTTCTGAGAAATTTGTCTTAGAGCCAAGGGGTTCTTTAATGGTTGGCTCAAATTCAAATGCTGGAAGGAAAATCTCAACATTGATCATATACTTAAGCAGCAGTGCATATCTGCTCTTGAAGAGAATTCGTTTTCACTGCCAAAGATACTAACATCTAAATTGTTGACATTGGCTTTTCAATAGCTATTTAATCCTCGAGCAAATCACGACAATGAGAAGTTCTTATTTTACAGCCAATTCTGCTTCTGAAACAATGCAGTGGTCACGCTTAGGCTACCATAAGTATCTAAGCATTGGACGAGTATTTCGTCTGATGGTGCTACGCTTCTCTTGAAGGTATTTGCTCTGAGGTCAACACTCTAGATAAAATGTTTGGATCAAATCCAATCAAGTAGAAAATTCTTGACCTTACGTAAGAATGCAATCGTGTTTTTATACATTTTTTCTTTTGGCTTGTGTGTTTGCAAGATTCCAAACATAAATGCTTGGTTGGAGGGGAAATGTTAACATCATGTTGTCAGACCAAATTCTCTCTCCTTGTAGAGGTAACTTATTTTCATGTCGATGAAAATCGCCAAAGACATTTGTAGGAATGAGTCAACTTTTTCATTAAGAGAGATTCATGGAGCAAATGAGGCTCAGCTGGACCATAGGTCGAAGCAGCTATATGAATACGGATTAGGACGGTACAATTGTTGTTCAAATGGAACTGTGAATCAGCTGTTTCTTCCCTTCCATAACATTTGCATTAGGTGTGTGCAAAAGTTCCTCATGTCTTTTATTGAAAAGTGGTGACTGAATACACAGTTGAGAATCAATTTTCCATTAGATACTTATGTGCACACCTACAACATTGTAGTATTCTTATCTTGGTGCATTCTTTCACTTACAAGAGACCTGTACCCAGCAATAAATTTGAATAACCAAGACACAATGAATATATATTTGCGTATTTAAAATACAGCTCTTGTCTTCATAATTCTTCATATATGTATTTTGTATATTACTTAAATAAACGATATGCGATAGACTAATTTTCCACCAATAATGGTTGGAATAATGGATTGACTCCATAAAATAAAACAAGAATCGAGATTTAGTTTGAATCAATAATATACAGAGTCAGAGAAAAAGTAAGATTATTTTTTAATTTAAAAAGTCGCACTAATATCTACAAAGGTACAAAATCAATCATTTATTAGATTAATTAATGAAACTTTCTTCTGTTCTCACCAACACGTATTTCAATGAAATCAGTGGAGCTCTACTCCTTAAATAATTCTCATGTAAAACAGTTTCCTTGTACTTTTTTCTTCTACCAAAACGAAAATGACTCAAGAAAATATCCATCCCAAGTGTGCATGTGTGTGTGTGCATGTACATTTGCATGTGTATGTGCATGTGCGAGCATGTGCATGTATATGTGTGTGTGCATGTTCGTGTGTGTGCATGTGTGCATGTGCGTGTGTGTGTGTGTGTGTGTGTGTGTGCATATTCATGTGCGAGTGGTTGTGTAGCGTTGATTTCGGCATTAAGTTATTCCTGAGCTCATAACTCTCAACATTTTTTAAAGCTATTATAGAATTTCTTATTTCCATAGTATATAACATTTCAAAATTTCGCCATTCTGGTATATGTTAGCACATTGACAAACCTGTAAAAACCTGCAAAAGACTGCAGACCATTATTACAGTGTAGAGAATTCGATCCTCATTGAATACAACATACATACTGCCAACCAAGCTTTGATCAGTGAATAACTATATCTACTTCCAGTTGAGGCTATGCATTTCTACCAGTAGATTGCAATTCCAAGAGAATGTGCATCCAAGATTCGAAAGTGTCAAAAAAACTCTTCTGTTTGTCACCATTACATTCGGATAGTATC
>OY735232.1:12750266-12827766 GCA_963457665.1 Thysanoteuthis rhombus | reverse complement strand
CGGCCGAATTTCTTTGGCGACCTGATCACCGAAGCTGAACTGTCTGTTTGTTCAAATGGAGAGAGCTTTGTGACAATCAGCGTATTCGTAGCTGCCTATGGGGTAAAATCCCGAAGAGTTAAACGTCTCCAACAATGAGCTTGTGTGATACAAACTGTTATATTTTAGTCTCAGTCAGAAATAGAAATTCAAAGCATGATTCCAATATTATCAACAAGTTAATTCCCGTGAAAATCACGGATATACAGGTTTCCTCGCAATCCAACAGTACAGCGTCCCTATAAAAGCCTTGAGTAAGCAGAATGGCGGAAAACAAAGACGCAATTACCATTAATCCCCCAAATGATGAGGATGCTAAGTCATCGGAAGGAGGAGGTCCAGTAGACTTAGATGTAGAGGAGAGATGAAGAGAGTGTGCACTGCCTCTTTAGTGGTTCGCTGCAAAACGAAAGCTTGACGCTATTTTTGTTTATGCCTTTTTGGTAAAAAAAAAACAAAAAAAAAACAAACAAACGAGAAATTGGCGTAAAGCGACCTTTTGAAAAGCGGGGACTAACTGTATTTGAAATCTATCATTTCAAATGGTTAGTAGGATATATTTCATCAGCAAACTTGAGCTTTAAGTGGAAGAGTTCACGGTTACGGACAGAAATCGAGAAAATCACACTGTTCATTTCCTTCTACAACTTACCTTCGTCTTATTTTATTAGTTGTTTTTATTAGTAGTTTTTATCACAACTTGATTCAGGCCATCAATAGCATTGTTGCATGAATTGGAGGTGATGTAAACCTTATCAGTAGTGTTTTGAAGGAACATTGATTGAAAGATAGAAGATGACGGTCCAATCCAAGTCACCCGTTTTTCCAGTCTCATAAACAGAAGAAAAATCTAGATCATATGTAATATGTTTTGTTTAAATACGTCCTGACATTTCTGAACAGAAAAACCTCAAAACATATGCCCCAAATCACCGATGATCTTCTTTTAACAAGCAGTATATGTACATGTGAATATACAACATTATATTGTATTGTAAACAGAGGTGTAGCTAAGGGGGGTGCTATTTGGAAACACCTTCCCCACTGGTCCCCAATGGAAGCAGGCCCCCAAACTTTATGAATTTTAGTTCTCCAATTGACACTTTACAATAACTGAGATATATTCGTATATACATAAATTTCATAACTAATAAATCAGCCTTTGAGATTGCTTTTCGCTAAATTGGTGATAGTGTATATCTGTTTACTACAAATTTTTCATTTTTATAAATGTTCCTGGAGAGGGCCCTTCCAAGATTCCAGCCCCCTTGCACCCCCACATCTCTAGCTATCTCCCGCTACACCTTCAGTTATAAAGAAACCCTCTTTTCTTTTAAAACATGAGGTCAATTCCAGGAAGGCTTTTTTGAACGTTCCGCATCACTACACCGTCGAAATGTTTCCTAAATACTTGAAATGATCAGAAGTATGCTAGACTAAAAAATGCCTAAATTTTACTTGAGATTAACAGAAAATAAGTCGAAATTTTGTCTGAATTTACAAATCTCCCGGATGCACTGCCCAGAAAAAGAAAATATACATAAGTGAATAAAGTAACGAGTCAAATAAAATAAGACTTCAGGTATTTCGGCAATTGCTTTGTACAGATTACTATTCCTCATTCTCCATATCTGTTTTAGCTGGAGGTTAAGTGTGAGAAATACTTCGTCCAGATTCTCTACAATTAAGGACTATGAATTATGAGAGAAAAATGGCGTTTCTATGTTTTAATGTGAAATGCGTTGATCATTGACGAAGATACCGATTACCCTTGCCGAGTGCTCACCCTCAGTTCGGTAGGCCGTGGTTCAATCCCATGCCGTGATACACCAAAGACCCAAAATGGTATCCAATGCCTCTCTGCTGTGCACTCTGCGAAAGGACAAGGACTAAGGAACCTCTCCACATTACGACCAAATCACGTTAGATACACCGGTTCTCGTAAGACCATCGAAGTTAAGCAAAGTTGAGCCTGTTCAGTACCTAGATAAGTGACTATTGGGGTATACCAGGCACCGTAAGATTTGAATAACATGCGTGGCAAGCCGGAAGTGGGCTTTACTAGCAATTGCTTGTCTGTACCAAGCCCTGCAGCACACTTGATGAAGATATAAGCGAAGAACAAAAAATACATGGATACTTGCATAAAAAATTGGCAAATCTTAGTTGAAGTCATTTGGTGCAAACATGCGCTCATTTTCAATCGAGCACATCTATAAATCTATCTATCTCTATCTCCACATACACTGAAAATATAAAAGAATCTATCCATGGAAGCGGGCCAACAAATGCAGATGAATGAAAATCTGTTCATATATAGTAAAGACGAGGTGGCAGTAACTGTGTCTCAATCAAATAATGCCTAGATCCGCCCCAAATAAAATTCCACCAATTCTTTCCTAGCTCAAGGCCTACGCTTCGACTCAATTGCATGGGAAGTCATAGCAGATATTATATGGACAAACAGACAGACATGAGTGAATACCTATACCTCTACCAACAAAGAAAAATAAAATTAGCAGCCAAGTTTCGCGCCACTCGCCTCAGGCAATTGTCACGTGACTTGCTGTGCACTTAGCGGGCCTAGAATCGAGTAGAGTCAGCAAGAAAGGTGGAATGGAGGAACGAGGAGAAGGATGAGAAACAAAATGGGGAAATATGATATACAAGTGTTAAAGCTATTTTGGTAATGGAGGCGCTTATTTCGAAATAGGTAGGTAGGGTTGTGACTTCTCGGTTGGGAAAACGCAATTTTTGTCTCGAACAAAGAGAACATTTTTTTTCTCCACCTTGAATCATGTGTACCCAGTGGTTGAGAAATATTTCATGTAATTCGATGTGAAGTTTTAACATATTTTTAAAAATATTTTCTCGTTAATCTGACCTCGACCTTACTTTCTTTCTCTTTCTCCCCCTCTCTTCACATTCACACACACACACACACACACAAACACGCACACACACACACACACACACACACGCATATACATACATATGATTCCTTTGAACAAAGGATGCTTTAGTAACACTATTTACTAGTTTTCTAAATAATGACGATGATACTAAGAGGGTGAGGAAGGGGTGATTATACATATTTTCATTTATATCTTTACATATATATCATTCACTGATGAGCCAAAACATCATAACCAGCGACATCTGGCTAGAATGTCATCTACTCTCTTGTAACCACTGCGCATTTGAGCCTTGAAGGTATGTTATCAGGTGAGCCGACCTCGAATACAATTATGTACAAGAAGAAAGATTTGAGTGACTTTGATAAAGACCAAAATTCCTTAACCGGACGCCTGGGTCAGAGTATTTCCGAAACGACACAGCTTGTGGGGTACTCATGTTAAGTTGTGATCCGATCAGTCCGAGGGGAGTAACCAACCACCGTCCAAATATTGAATGGACAAGACATATCAATGCGAGAAGTGAACGGAAGTTTTCTCGTCCAAGTACAATAGAAAGGTTCACGGTGGCACATATTGCAGATACAGAGGAGACAATAAGTATTCGTACGGTATGAAAAATTGAACTTCTACATACATGCTCCACTGAGTTCAAATTACGTTACAACTGACATACAACATCTTTATTAATGAAGGAATTATGTAACAATATTTGAAAAACATACGAATAAGAGACATTAGAACAGTAATAATATGCTACGAACAATTGAAGATCAGTGATATGTTGTGCATACATTTTGCTGAATTACATTCTCTAAAATTTTAGAGTTGTGACCCAAATACTTTTGGTAAGTCCCAACGGAAATGATACTCGATTCTCCTTTACTGGACAAACGATTCCGATGTGTTCCTGAGATTTCTTTACCTAGCATTCACTTTCAATTTATATCACAAATCTTCAAAAGAATTTAAATCAGGTGACTGCGAAGGCCATTGTAAGACATTGACCTTTTCCATTCCTATCCATTCAGTCACCAGCTTTGAGATCATTGTCTCGTCGGAATATCCAATTTTTTGTTATGTGAAGATTTCGATCCGAATTTTCCAGATTATCTTTAAGAATATCTCGATAATTTTTTCATGGTTCCTTCGATCTGCGCGGGTGTATCAATAGCTTTTGCACTGAATCAACATAGAATGATGGAACCTCCTCTATGCCTCACGTCCAGGATGGTGTCCTGTGGCAAATAACTGTCGTTCTTTTTTCAACACACGTATGAAAAGTTCCAGCTTCATCTCAACAGATTCCAAGACTTTATCCCAAAGTGCTTTATTTTTCTTCGATGCTCTTCAGCAAAATTCGATCTAGCTTTCAAGTGCATTTGGCGCAATAGAGGTGTCTTCCTTAGTCCATAGCCTTTCAGTCCAACACGGTGTAGTATATTCTTTGCCAACTCTCACTAACATTTACACCATATAATATCAAATAATCAGTTTCTTCCTGCTGTGTCACTCGTGAATCTATACTGAGGTTCCAGACTATATTGCGCTCGAGTCTTGATAAAACTTTTCGGGGACGACTAACATGCAGAAGTTTTTTCACGTCATTAGCCACTTTGAATTGTTCTATTATGGACTGAATCTTCGGATTAACGACTTAGCTCCTTGGAAATCTTATCACCTCCCTCTACTTGACTTGTGCTTATTCTTGATTAATCCTCTCTAATCTATGTTGAGCTCCTTTATCTTCACTTTAGTGGAACAAAGTCAAGAAAATTACCGTATGAAAAAAAATAAAAAGATTCCTCGAAGATAAGGTTCGACGTTGCAATGTTGTATGTAGCCAAAAATATCGATCAAGTAGGTTATACGAGTGCGTCAAATGGTTCAAATAATCATCCAATTTATAGTATGAACCGTGCTAATACTGTTTGTTCGTGTGTTTTTCAGGTATTGTCACATAACTCCTTCAATAATACATGAAACAAACTTAACATTGTGTATCATTATTTATGTTGTGGCTTAAATAGAACTTCATTACATTACATAGAAGATAATTATTTGGCGAAAGATATTACTTGTTTCAAATAACGTTTCAAGTAAACTGAAGATAACCTTGAATATTTTGATTATCACTTTTTAAAATCAACAAGATCCAGTAAATTCAAATGAAAATCAATAGCACTTTACTTATTTTAAGTAGATTCTTAGTGAAAGGGAAGATACGAGAAAATATGCATCATATTGGGGGACACTGCAGCTAGAGAACAAATAACAGATTCTGGCAATTATTTCATTATCCAGTTTCATTTTTATAGTTAGATAAAGTTTTTTTACCCATCGTATTAATTTTGACTACCACCTAACTCAACTCGTGTCATCACTATGACAGCGCGCAAACATCGTGTATCAGAAAAAGAGAATAAGTTCCCTGCGAGATTCGAACTCGCGTCCCTCACCGGAAAGTGTTCCATTCAAATATTCACTTCATACAGATGATCAGCTTCTCTGCTCTTTCCCGTCGTCCCCCAGTCAAGTATGCATCCGGTATTCATACCAGAAAAGACTCAGATTTACTGAGATATATTAGTTGATCAAGGTCTACTTTTAAAAGCAATTCGGCCATGTACAAGAGGTGGACATATGATCAAACTTATCTAAAAGCAATTCACCTTGTATCAGTACAAAGCATCTCAGGGCGCTTTGAACGTAATTAGTTCGAGTCATTATCGCGTTGATTTTTGGTGAGAAAAGATTTTAACTCGTTAACTACATTTTTACGTCATTATGTATCTCAATCAGTACAATATCAAGTTTGTGAGTTCAACCTGTGGATTCCTACTGTAGTTAATTATTTAGTTCGAAAATTCATACTCAATCATTTGATGTCCGAGATCTTTTCAGAGATTTCGATTTGAATACGTCTACATTTAGAGAAGGAACTGTGGCTTCTGATAGCTTGTAGGAATAGATCTGAGAAAATTGCTTTGTAGCTCTGTTTTGATTTGTAGCTTTTTTCTGTCCTCTGGTTACATCACTTAAGGCTGGCCGCAGCATGATTCTATTTGGGCGAATGCAGCACTTACAGTTTTGGTTGATAGCGTGTAGACTTGAGGTTAGCCTTTATATTTTTAGTAGGTCAACACAGGTTCTTCTGCAGGATAAGTGTCTCCAGATCAGGCTTTTTTAGCATTTTCGAATATGACAGGTGTTTGATGTTGGAGACCATCTTTGTAGCTCTTTTTTGCACTCTTTCCATAGAGTCGTTGTTAGATTTGCGTTGGAATGACAAAAGGCAGGAGCTAAATTCTAAATGCTGTCTAACGGCATTTAAATATCTCCGTATCCATGTTACTAAAGGTGTGGCGTTTTATTCGCTATGTTGATTTTCTGTCGGTAGTGCCCTACGAGTTTTGATTTTTTGTCTTTCTGTAAACTTTCGTTTAACAGATTCTGGCAAACTCCATCATCTGAATTCGTGGTATATTGGGTTGTTTTTGTCTAGGTGCATTACTTTGTTTTCGAAGGGATGGGAAGGCATTTGTATGGTCCGTATCCTACTTGCTGCATAAGTTCTTCAGTTCAAAAGCTGTCTCTCATACTAACCTGTTGAACAGCTTGGTCAGTAAATAAACTTATTGATTTTAATTTGATGGATATGTCATTCACAAACAATGAGAAGATTTCGGTCAGGATAGAGCCCTGCAGCAAACTAGAGAGGACGCTAGACCGTTCAGAGCTGTATCCGTTTATTGCTATTTTCTATCAACTGTGGGATAGTGAGAATTCGATCGACCCCAGAGCATTGCCTTTGACCCCAAAGCTATTAATTGCTGGAGTGAGACCCAATCAAAGGCCGTGCGATACTGGAGATACAGAGAATCTACTGGTATATACTAATTTGGAGCCTATGTCCATATGTCCATGGCTTCCACCAAGTTTGTTGTCACACTTTTCCCATTTGTTAACCCATGCTGTTTCTTGGATATGCTGTT
The DNA here is from genome assembly GCA_963457665.1 of Thysanoteuthis rhombus. Lineage (NCBI taxonomy): Eukaryota > Metazoa > Mollusca > Cephalopoda > Oegopsida > Thysanoteuthidae > Thysanoteuthis > Thysanoteuthis major. The sequence continues at coordinate 12,820,817 of OY735232.1, read as the reverse complement.
GCTTTTTTTTTTATCTTCCTAATGATCTGGGTCACAATGATTTTGTCAAGTATTTTACAAATTTGAGATGTCAAACTGTTGGGACTGTTATCAGGGTCACCTCTGTCTCTTTTCTTGTTGGTAGGAATTATGTGAGCTTCTCTCCAGTGGTTTATTAGCTCTCCTAATGCTTTTCTTAACTGTATAGTGAATGGGATATCAGTAGTTGATTCTTTGAGGGCTTATCAATACCCGGATATTTATCTAGGAATTACTCCGTTAACCATTTCCTCACATTGTTCTCTGGTACAGGGGTGTTTCTCGGTGCATCAGTTACTACAAAATTCTGGGGTATGTCGGTTATGTAAGATGTCTTCCTTGGTAAATGCACTGTAGAACTGCTCAGTTAGAATTTCTTCTATTTTAGTATCAACAGTGGCGAGTTTACTGTCTTTTTTCTTGAGGTCCGGGATTTTGCATCTAACTATGTTGAACAATTTCATACGTACAGGTTTTCCTGCATTCTTTGGCTAACATCCTTTCGAAGTCTCCCGGGCAGTTGTTTTAGGAATACTCTGTTCTATACCTTTGATTTAGATTTCCTCTAAACTGTTGGATTTGAACATTTTATTCCTATCATGATTGAAAAATGTTTTCATCTTTTCAGAGTTTCCCTTCTAGCAGTTGTAGCTCACTTTTTTACTGTTTCTCTAAGAGGGGTAGATTTAGGTTAATTAGCCGATGCTTGAGGCGTCCTAAGAAAAAAAAGAAGTGCTGTGGGAACTGGACGATTTCTGAAATCATCCACATGTATGCAGGAGGGTTCCAGCATTGAACTCAACATTGTGGACAGATTTCACCCTCGTGAGGGGAGCAGATAAATACGTAGGTTGCACTTCAGCAAAAAACCCACTAAATGTCCGGTCTTTTTCAAAGCTAGCGCCAAGGTTGAGTGAATGTAGATGAATCGACATTAAAGTATGATTTCATTTAGATATTTTCATGAAAGTCTTTAGGAGCAAATTTAATGCTCATCAATCTATCTACAGTTTCTTGACGTAATGACATTTCATTAAATGTAAATTCTTATCGAAATCTAATGTTGTTAATGTCTCAGCCAAAATTAGTGATCCTCATTTTTCAGTCTATCTCCTCCATATCGTTTATATCCATAAACAATCATCATCATCATCATCATCATCATCATCATCATCATCATCATCCATTTCTGGTTGACTGCTGGAAAACAGCCTTTCCCAAACTCAACTTCTCACATTTGTAAAACAAAATTGGTTTGGGGAAAGGTGTTGGCTAATAACTCACTCGTTGTCAGTATTTCTGGGGAGCTGGTTTTGAATACAGAGTAGTCCATCTCCTAGTCTGGCTACCTCCTAAGGCGTGAGATCCCAGTTTGCCCTGCTACTCTATCCATAGCTGAGGGAGAAGAGACGGATTCATACCTTCCCCAAGGGCATTAGTGCAAATGAACGTAAACAGACTTGGCGTAAAACTCGGCTCGCCGATTTCATCAACCGGTATGCCTTTATATGTCGTTAAATCTATCAGTGAATAAAGATTTCTTGGTCACCTCAATGAATACATTGTCAGTCGAATAAATGCTGAACTAGTTCTAGCTATGTGCATTTATAGCTTTCGATATAGAAATGAATGCTAGCGCATGAACACATAGAAATGTCAAATGACACATAAACAAACTTCCAGAGACATCGGGAAGGACTAAGACAGAAATACTTACTCTCTCATTTAAAGTTGATTTTTATAGGATGCATAAGTTTTAAGATTTATCTTTACCCACTAATGATTTCATTGTGAAATGTTTTGTTGCAAGTTACTTAGTTTTTACAAGATTCCATACAAACTGCTGCCAAGTATACTTTCAAAAATATCAGATTGTGATTTACAAGTTAAAAAAATGCAATGAAATAATAATGAATTAAAGAAAAGGAAGAAAATGATTTGTGCACAAAACCTCGATTGATCTTTTTATTTATAAGTATTTCATTTCAATTTTTCGATGATTCCTTTGGTTGTATATTCGTTACTAGTATTTTTTAATCTTATTTCATTGCTGTTTCTTCTTTTATAAAAAGCCTATTTCTCATGTAAAACAACAAATATGATTGGGGAAAAAAACTACTCAAAAATCAATAATGAATATGTTAAATCTAAGAAATTTAAACAACTTTTTCGCTGTGGAAGGTTTTGTCAATAGATTTGGCATGTATTTTCAGCTTCTCAGATGATTTTCACCGGTATTCGTGTGCATTTATTGTTTTCATTTGAGACCCCCTTAAAAATATTTGTTATAGGCTCCCTGCTATCTTTATCTGGCCCCACGAATGAGGTACTTACAATTCATAAGTCCTCTTCTCTTTAAAGACAATGAGAGTGAATGCGTATAGGAATATCTACGCTGAGCGGAAGCCATTGACCTTCGTACTTCTTTTGCTCCTAATTATAACATCCGCTTTGAACTCTGTCACTCGACCCAATGGTATACTCCGACCTGTCGCTGTGGTGTCAACCAAATCAGAAAAGAAGGTCATGTGACCTTCCGGGACAAAATGATTGATTTCAGCATAACCTTTCAACATTTTCCCCTTCCGACAATTTATATATATACAAACGCGCGCGCACGCATACACAAACACACACACACGCACACACGCACACACACACACACACACATATATATATATATATATATGTATGTATGTATGCGTGTGTATGTGTGTGTGTGTGTGTGTGTGTGTGTAGATTTGTAAACCAACACAAGTGTTTCCCATTGACTTTCAGTTTTCGTTATTTATTCATTCCTACAGAATCTTAACGATAAGTCAGAACCTCGACGTCAAATCAACAAATATCTCAATATTTTTTCAAAATTATGCAAAGACCTTAATGACAATAAAACGTCCCCCACCCTTTCCATTATCATGATTGTGCTCTCTTCTTTTTTTCTTCCTCCCTTAGTTGCTCCTTGTGAGGCACCACAAACAATGCCATGATTCTGTTTTTATTTCTTGAACAATCTATAGAGACCAAATCATGCTTTATTGAAATTGAATGTTTTTATAGGAGTACGGGTGCTAATCCAACGCTCAAGGGGTCCAAGTGCTCTGCTCAATTATCATTGATCATCGGCTCAGAATAAGAAGTTTGATGCTTCAGGGTCATTTGAATATCAAGCAAAGACTGGCCTTGTAACGATCACGACCAATACTCTTACCAAGGAACAACTAATCAATCAGTACATAATAAAATCAACAATTATTTGACATCATCGCAAATGTGTAAATGACACGTTCAGTTTATGATATTATTGTTCTAATAAGAACTTTAGAAAAAAAAATCATATCAAAGAATTATGTAACGAAAATCGCATATAAAGTATTTTCACACACATGTACACACACACACACACACACACACACACATATATATATATATATATATATATATATATATATATTTATAGATAGATAGATAGATAGATAGATAGATTATCCTCTCACTTGTCACGTGTATGTAAATAGGCTATAATCCATCAGACAGTATTGGATTGGAGAGAAAGTTTTGAGAGCCAAAGTTCATGATACATATGAGATTTCTTTATTTAATTCAATATGCTTTGTTGGTTAAAGTTGACATTTTCAGAAATTGTTTGTATATTATTATACATAGACCCTATGACCACTAGTTGGCGTGATGTCCTGGGTGTGCGAGGGTGCTGACCATCTTTTAAATCTGATGATTTATAAGAGTCCAACAAGCTGAAGTGGTGATTTTTTTTATATAAGCTGAAATATATTGTTGATGTCTCGATGGATTATGTGTGCCTGTCGAGACAAATGTCTGTGAGTTACGTATCTTGAATTAGCTGTACTTGGAGAAAATTTATCTGTTTCGGCAGAGGAGGAAAAATACATCCAACACACATTCGAGAACCTGCCAAGTCACGCAATGAGAACTACTCTGATGCCCGTGTATATGCAATTCCTTGTTAGGATTGCTCCAAGTATCTATCGGAGAAACCTACAGACCACCAAATTAGGGGTTACGAACACTGAAGAGTACTAAAAATAGATGACCATTCCAATGCCCCAACAAGTTAATCGAAACAAACTTGTCCACAACTTCGACTTACCAAATGCCCAAATCACCAAGAAAGAACATAGCAAGAATTGCACAGAATCGACAGTTATCTCTGAATGTAGTACTATCGATCAGAAACATTTTTTCAATATTCCCTTCACAGTTAGTCAAAATCATAATCACAAAATGCAGAATGCCGATTAACCAGATACAACCTAGCTCCAATCAGAGACCTTACCTACATCTTATCTGCCAAGAATAATTAAACCTCTGTTAGCCAGTTCACATACATACTCATTAGCAATGACATACACACCCATCAGTACCACACCTGTAAAGAGACAAGCCATACACTTATGTAACCTGACACCGAATCAGATAAATTCCTCCAGCGAGCACAACTTCTTCACACGTATCAACTTTGGCTCTCCGAATAATTTCTTTAGAATTCATAAATTAAATCTCTGTTAGCTATTTCAAGTACACACAGTCAAAAAAGCCAACCTTATACACACTTGAAATCTGATACTGAATCACCATTCACAGCGATTTAACTACTATCACTAGCAGCCGTACCTCTTGACAAACACACATATTCCTTCAAGACTGCAACAGAATATTTCAGCTAAGATCAAAAGAATCACCATCCCAGCTTGTTTCGGACACTTATAAACCATTAAGTTTAACAATCTACGAATAAACACCATTCTGAATTCCTCCAGATTTTCTGAAAAAATGATAGCTTTAGCTTATCTTGAATTGAATGAAGAAATTTCATTTGTAATATGAACTTTGGCTTCCCAAACTGTCTCTCCAATCTAACACTGTCGGGTGAACTATAATCTATACATATATATAGAGAGAGAGAGGGATAGAGATTGTTGATAATAATCTGGCTGGATCAGTCGTGTCTCATCTTTGGGCGGAACACAGCATTAATGAAGTGAACTTGGTCCAGGGAATTCGAACAACCGTACAGCACCTCCCCAAATGCACTATAAGCGGCTCATGGGTCACCCTTACGCCTTTTGGGCTCTGCCAGCACATATGCATATGCCCCCCTCCGAAATATTAAACCGATTTGGTGTCCTGTTTTCCCCCGTGATGCGGCAAATAAATAATATTGTTACTTTTTAAAATTTTCCCTCCAAACTATTTACTTCTTTTCTTTTTCTTCACGTCGTCTTTATTTCTATTTACTCTTCTCTATACTTTATTTTAGACTTCTTCTTCTTCTTCTTCTTCTTCTTCTTTTTCTTCTTCTTCTTCTTCTTTTGATCTATCTATCTCTTACCATGGCCATTATACTCTTTTCTTCTCACTTTTATCCATATTTTCTTTTTCAGTTTTACCAAATGGTCTCCCCTCTTTACTTCTTTTGTTCCCTTTTAATACCAAACTTATTCTTTCTCTCCGTCTATTTGACTGCATTTACACCCCCCTCTTCCTCTACTTCGTTTTTCATTGTCTACTTTTCATTCTCGACATTTTCTTCCTTCTACTCTACTTCCACACTCTTCTTCTTCTTCTTCTTCTTCTTCTTCTTCTTCTTCTTCTTCTTCTTCTTCTTCTTCTTCTTCTTCTCTCAATCTTTCTCTCTTATTTTCTCTTCCTTACTCCCCCTGTTTCTTCTTCCTCTATTTCTTCTTTTATAACTTTTCTCCCTCCACTTATATAATTGCTCCTTCTCTGCTAGAAGGTAGCGACTTGTTCCCATTTAAAATCGGGTGTTTAAGGTCACCTGATGTATGGCCCGATACAATACAAAAAGGAAACTCGCACAGGACCTCACTTTTCCCGCGCGGTTGCTAAGTAGTCTTCTTATTTCTCTCTGTTGTACTTCAATAGGCTAAACCATGGCGAGAATTTACAACAGTCGAAATGCACTCAGAGAAATCATTCGATCCATAATGATTTTTTCTATATATCTGCATTTTATGGTTTGATATAATCTAAAGTGTTGAGTGTTCAAGGGATTGATGCCTCAGTTTTTTTTTTTTTAGATATTCATCTTAATTTTTAGAATGATTGAAATCTGATTGATTGGTATTAATAAGTTGAAAAAATATGAGAAGAACTTTTGCCATTGGGAGGGAAAATTTGCTCATATTGGATATTTTGAATGAAATGAATTATCAAATGAATTGCCTCCCTCCACACATACGTACATGCACACTCAAACATACACACATATATGCGTCGATAAACGCTGAAATTTGATCTGGAATTTTCACTGTAATTTTTGGTCTATAAGAATGATATTCACACATGAATTAAGTGCATTGACAAAAAAGGAAATTATTTTGAGAAATAGTTGTTTTTTGAAATAAATGCTTTTTTTTTCAACGTTCGCTACTGATTGAGTGACCCCCCATATATATATATATATATATATATATATATATATTCTTCTATGTGTGTGTATGTGTGTGGCTGCGTAATATTGTCCTGATTGCGTCACCTAATAATCACCTGATCTTCTTCGTCTACCCGAATTTCTTCCATGCAGCAAACACCGACGGTCAATAGCGCTGGCATCCCTACCCCGAGCGACACACAAAATCCTGATCGCCCCCATTACATCACATCACAAATGATTAAGTTATTTCTAACATGATTTGGCAGCCAGACTTGCGTAATACATTCAAGCATATATGCGTATATATATATATATTTGTATACTTGTGTGTATACGACTGCATAAATATATATGTATACTAGCAAGGATATTATATCTTATAAGTTTTCATAAAATCATATTCTCCTTCTAGACGATTAATTGCACCCGTTCAATGTATTGTAAATAGAAGACCCCAGCCCACAAAAAACTTAAATGTTAATTGTTCTCACAAATGACAAATTACCGGAAGAAACATAAGTCATATGGATTGAAAACACAAGAAGTTACTTGACGAAATTATTTTATTTCCATCGTTTCCAAATATTTAAATAAAACAAATATTTGAGCGAGGGTCCGCCAGGGAGTGTGTATGATATACCCAGGGTGCACGATACGTGACATGAGGAAAATGTGCAAAAGTACTTGAATATTATTAGTATTATTATTTTTCCACTGTGTTGTTAAATTGCCAGGAAAAACTATCAAGAGAGATTAGTAAAAGATGTACGGGTAAATCACCGGAAATATCGAAATGATACACTGAAAGGTAAATATTAGAACAAATGACATTGTTCAAATCATTATAATCTTATCACGCACTATGTATATTTAGCTGTTAAATGTCTTTAAAAAGACAATTTTCAGAGGATTTTTTTCAATTTTTACCGTTTTTTGTTAAATTTGTGGGAAACGAGTTGTCTCCCTGACATCTATCCTATTAAAAATTAGAATTGACCTCTGACGATCCTGAATTACCACTGAGGCCAATCTCACATAGCTCATCACCTTTGCAGTGAAGGAATGTGCCCTTCTGGCAAAATGTCAGCTTTTTAAGTGCAAGACATTGCCCAAAATTGCTTCAATTGGCTAGAAATTATCAGGAATTCCGTTGAATCAACTTGAATGACCTCCACGGTCAACATCATGCCCTCCACTGTGAAAAGATATATACAGTGATATTTCGTCTTTTTATATGCCAAATTTACTTACAGACAGAAAGTCAGGGTCCAGTTTAGTATCACAATTACATTGTAAATAGAGCACTACCTGCTGTAAAACCTTTGAGAAATTACCCATCCTATTTCCCCCACCATGAAAAGATGTACCATTATGCAACTTCTTACAAAATTGTGGCCTTTAAAATGGAACAGACAAATTTTGTGTTATTCGTATAGAATCTCTACTCTAAACCAATTGATTGCTTAAAATTGAATAAATCAAACTTCAATGAAATAAACTCATCATACATTGAATATTGTATTATATTATATTGTAATCGCATTCCTGATTTGTATTACATGATATATATATATATATATATATATATATATATATATATATATATATATATACTGATTATGCTTGTGCGAGCAATGATTAATGAGCATGTTTGACAAACCTTCGACTTGGAGTTATTGTGTTCTCCGCTATTATGTCAATCATCAATCCCTCTTTCCGTCCATATCTATTTATTCATCCTCCCTCTCTCTCTTCCCCTACTTTTTCTCTCTAATATACAAAATCGTTTTTTATAGACGATGGGGAAAACATAGATCGGATGAATAGGTATTTATTCATGGATGCTCCGTGTGGGCACCACATCATCAGCCTACGAAACGTGAATTAATGCTTATTACACGAGTAACTTCAAGAGACAACAGGAGTCTATCCGTGAAATAATCCATTATTGTTTATTCTTTCATTTTATTCTTTGTTTAGCTAATTGTCGGGCAATAGTTTCGACAATCTTGCCTTCTTCAGCAGATGGTGTTAAAGTGAGAGAAATGTTTGTTATGATATTAATTTTCATTGTGGCATTCTGCTGTGGGCGTTGTTAGAATTATTATATATTGCGCCCCTTGACAGCTTGGGAATGATTCTGCACATAGATAAGTCAATTCTTTGATACATTGTCTCATTGTTGATATTGTTTTTATCTTTATAAGGCAAAGTGGTTGTTGTGCGTATGTAAAAAGGAAAGTAGTGTGTTTGCGTGTGTGTAAGTGTTTAGTGTGTGAATGAAGTTAGAGTGTGTGTGTTTCTGTGAAGTCAGTCTGAGTGTATTTTCAAATGAAGTTTGTGTGTGTGTAAGTTAAGTTAGTGTGTGAAAGTGAAGTTAGTGCATGTGTACGTGAAGTTAGTGTGTGTGAGTGAAGTTAATGTGTGTGCAGAAGTGAGATCAGTTTGTGTTTATACTTCTCTTTGACCATTTTCGGTTTTATTAACATCTTCTTGATTTTCTTGATGAATGGTGCAGCCAAAAGTAGGAATAAAAATCACAATAATAGCCAAGTTCGTTCATTTTAGATGATATTCTCCTCAAGGGTTGACCGATAGCGTAAAATATTTTGATGTCTTTCTCACTCATTTTGAAGTGAGTATCAATAATTCTCACTATTTTAGAATATTTAGTATCCTTATTCGTCTCATTATTTTAGTCTTGATATTGGATTACAGCTTATTGGGGCCTACCTTCCGTATTGCATATTGCAGCTGGTACATTCAATGAGATAGATTCAATGTCTGCCTTTACAGTTCGAATTATGGTATATCTCAAAAGTCTTAGTTGATATTCAAGTGAATGTATCCGTAAATAGAAGATGTTCGCAACCTAAATTGTTCTTCTCATTTCGAGATTGAAAAAATGACAGTTTTTATCGTAGGTGTTTTCGAATAACCCTATGGTGGATTATGATGTTGCTCCCAATCATGTCTTTGATGTTTCGGGGACAACGGTAGAGAAGTAAAACTGGTTTTTGGAACAGATGACTTAGTCTTGGTTTAAGTTAAAAGGATGACACTGCAGTGCCTGATTATTCGAGTTAATGAAGGGGGTGGGTATAAGAGCTATACGATCCTATCTATCCTTGTTTGTTTTAAGGCGTCATCTCTAAGATGATGATCGCAGTTAATTTCATCTTTCACCGAATTGTGTCGGTGTTGTGAAATGTTGTTTAAGTTTATTACTATATTTGTTTTATCATTTTTAGCATATCCTTTTGAGTCTGAGATGTGAGTAAGGGAAGTATTCCTCTAAGTGTTTTGGGTGTGCGAATCTAAAATGGAGATAGTTATATGTGTCAATGGGTTTAGTGTATAGTATTTTCTATTTATATCTACATGATTAAGGGTGTCAAAAATTCTATGGATTTCATCGAAGTTTCGTGACCCTGCGACAGTCATCGTAGCACAAATTTTGATTTGGAAGTTAAAGCTTTTTAGTATTGATACGTGTTGCATTAGAGATGTTATTTCTGTTTGGAATTTCCTTATTATTCTATTGAGTTGGCTTTTTTAAGGCGGTAATCTCTTCTTTGTGATTGATGATTGAGTATTTAACATTCATAGTAACCAGGACACCATTTTGGGGTATGATTTTAATGTTTTTATTTTGTTTAGGTCAGTTGTGTCTCATATGTAAGGTTTCACATTTTTAGTTAAGCGCTGTATGTGGCAGTCAACAAATTAGAACAATTAAGCGATGTGGTAGATACTTGATGAGATTATTGGTCTTTCAGGGTTATTCCCCTTGTGTATTTTGGGTAGTAGGTAGAAGCATGCGAGTTTAACATTCATGGGTTCAAGTGTCTCGGAGGTTTCTTCATCTATCAGATTATTTAGGTACATATCTTCTTTATAAAACTCTATATTAGCGTCTATATTGTTGGAGGTTAATGATTAGTAGGGTTCTTTGAATCTATAATGTTTGGTATATGGTTCGAGATCCCAAAGTGGGCTCTTAATTTAATCTGTCTGAAAAAATATCAGGAGGTCATTATCAAAATTAATCTTGTAAAAGTTTGAAGGGCAGAGACAAAAGTGTCTCTCGTGAATTGGTGTTCGCTTAGGGTGATCATTTTTCTATCGGCGTCATTTATAATCTTGTTCATTTTTCGAAGTTGTTGTTCAAGGGTTCTAAAGACTGTGTTGTGGTAGCTAAACGATTTCTACCCCCCATACCTAGCTTTTCGGTGGAGGGTGACTTACCTCGGTTTTTGGAACAGTTTTTCTGGGTTGTCTCAATGACTGTCGCATTGAAGAGTGTATGCTTTCTGTTGACGGGTGCTTCTTTGTATTAGTATTGGTAGAAGTATTAATTGAAGAGGATTGTGTTTCTTTGTTGATGTTGTTACTAATCGTTCTTTGTTTTAGGTTGTCTGCATATTTAAGCGCTTTTCTTGTGTTTTAATTTCTGTTGGTGCTTTTAATGGTTTCAACTTATCACCAGGATGTCGATGTTTAGTTCGTGGAAACGGTTGTAGATTCATTTTTGCTGGGGTGGTTTGTTTTTTAACCTTAGTTATTTTTCGCGTATGCTTAATGGCCGGGTTCAGTGTATATATATATATATATATATATATATATATATATATATATATATATATATATGTATGTATGTATGCTACTGAAGATGGGAGCCCTGCCTCCGAAAGATGTATAGCATACAAATTAATTCATTTAATAAGTAATCAATTAACAGATAGAGTCACCATATACTTTTATTCTCAAACCTGTCTCATTCCCCCTTGTTCATATGTATAGAGATAAATACGTAGATAAACTTCTCTCTCTCTCTCTCTATATATATATATATATATATATATATATATATATATATATATATATATATATATATATATATATATATAATTGCGCCATCCATAGACAACTGTTTTGTAATATTACAACTCTTCAGTGGTTATAGGCAATCCAATATCCAGTACCACAAGGTAGGATCTAAACCTTCGCTTCAGACCCAGACAATTTACTCCTGCTCTACGCAGAACTGGATGGTCAGTAGGACCAAACTATATATATATATATATATATATATATATATATATATATATATATATATATATATATATATATATATATATATATATATATATACAGGGGGGATGAATATCCTTGTATATATGAATTTGGCTGTCGGTAATCATGTTCGTGTGCACGCTGCCAGTGGTAAAAAAAGGGAGCAATGTAATAAAAAATAATTTAGACATCAGCAGCAGCTGTGCAGCTCTATCATCACCAAGAGGCAAGAAACGGCCTATTCAATTTTATCAGTTAGAGTATTGTAAACCACCGCTTCTCAAACTAGGGGTTGAACCACCTACGGGGGTTGTGTGAAGAATATTTGTAGAAATATTTGTAATGATATTTTTTTTATCTCTATACAAATATTTACTATTATTGGTGCTTATTGTGAAATGACTTAATAATATTTGATAATTCTATGAATGCAGATTTTGTCTCTTTTATGTTTTAGTAATTAGAAAAAATAGTATCCAGCCAATATAAACAATAAACGCTGTAAATAATATTTTGTAATTCTTCTTTCCAAGGGGATGTGGTAATTTGCTTCCATGTTTAATTAAAGTAAGATTACGATTAAAGACTAATTGCTTTGATGCCTGTTGTTTCTATTGTTGAGGGATCGTGAAAACAAATGAAAAAAAGTTTGAGAAGCCCTGCTGTAAATCTTCATTTCTTGTGGTTTTTTTAACTAACATTTATTTCCATCTCAATATTTTAGTTGATTTTAGTTTATGATTTCTGTTACCAGTAAAAGCAACAGAACGTATTGAATGTTTTTGTGCTTCAAATCAGTAAGATCTCAGTCAACTTTTGATGAGTGTCAATCGTTGAGAATTTTTCCCGTTTGGCGGCGCTATTAGCGATGTCTCTGTCGTGCTAAACTGGAAAATTACTTTCCGTGTTTCATTCAACCAACCGAAATAATTTTTCAAAAACACTGATATCTAGCTGAAGAAAATGAAAAAAAGATCGAAATAATTTGATTCACGTCGGAACTTACCTAAATACTTCAAGATTACATTTTCGAACAAATGACATGAAGTAGGGCCCAGGTCAGCATTAGAATAACAACCTGAATAGAACGTACCCCATCTAACGAACTAAAATTTTGTATTCTTCCAAAACTGACAAACGAAACGGAGGTCTTATCAATTGAAAGCACCAAAATTCTTATTCACTTTTCCACTTTTAGTGGTTAAACGAATGTTAAACGTGTTTAATCACAACTACACCCCACCCGTGAATCTGTGACATTTAGTTAACAGCACAGACCAAAATTAAAGGATAGGTTCTTATTGGAAATAACCCCTTCGTTGTGTTGTGTACGAAGAAGTATTCTAAAGAATATATTTTCCACTGTGTGATCAAATTTTAAGTTATTTTCCCCAGGCAATGCCGGATATACCTGATAGTATATACATAAATATTCAAATAGTATATTTGAATTCCTATACGAATAACATATTTTGTGAGTGTATCTCTTTGTGAGAGTGAGTATATTTTAGATATTAAAACGCTTGTTTGAGTAAAATTTGTCCCCGTGCAATACTTTTCAGGAAGCATCCAACGAGATTTGAATTGGCTATCGATGATTTGTAACATCAGCACTCGAGAGCTTAATTTACATATTAACTAAATGTATTTTAGTCTGGCCCAGGGCCAAATCAAACGGTCATGACTTTTGAAGAAGCTTTCTGGATGCTCTATATATGTTCATATACTTGTATACAAATATAGATTGTGCAGGGGAGACCGAAGCTAGTTGGTCACCGGGGCAGTTTGAATCGCATACTTTAATATTTGTTTCCCCCACTATGGCGCCAACGTTAGCCTCATTTTGAACAAGTTTGAGCCATATGTGTTGTAAGCACGAAAAGTTTTGCATGAAAAACTTTCTTTCACTCTGGTAAGTAACTTTTTCATTTTGGCGAGCAAGTGTCAAGTTCATTCTGTATTATACAGTTGGTGATAACGCAGTTTATGGGAAGTGGCAATTAACAGTGTATAAACTACATTTCAAGAAAAATTTGTCAGAACCTTTGGTGGTCATAATATTCCCCAAATCTTGCTTTTTACTGGAATACATTCATCTGTCAGGTTAAAAATTTCATTTTCCTCAATTTTAGCAATATAATTATCATATCTGTACCAACTAACAAGAGAACTAACTTGCCCAATCAGATTGTATGAACTATGCCCCTAGTTTCCGAATGTTCAAATGATGATATTATAAACTTGTCAAATGTTTCAGATATATGCACACTCAAAGTCTCTTTTCAAATGGACCTTTTGGTCATATTAGCGTTTTAATTAACTAACATCGCATGAAGTTAGTGCTATCTAACTGCACCAACTCGCCCCGGTCTGCTCTATTTATATGACTGTCCATCTACAAGAGGTGATTGAAAAGTTCGTGGCCTAAGCTACAAGGACACGAGTTACTGAGTTGCAAGTAAATTGGAAACCGTAAACCATACCTGTCACCCAAACTGTCAACTTCACTTTTTAAAAATTTGTCCGATTGACTCCCTCGCTGACCAGCTATGTATGTGTGTATTGCGCGTACAGGCTGTAAATATAGCTAGATGACTCAAAAACACTTGCTCTTTATTATATCTGGGAATAAAAGTACACCAAAAGAGTGATGTTTGAGAGGCTTCATTTCGTGATCAAAGTTTGGAGACCGTCGAGATGCCAACCATTTCAGCATATGGTTCTGTTCACCTATATCCAGTCAAGTACTTGTAAAATAAATCACTTTTACTTGGCATGTATTACAAAAAATGTTTTATGCTCTTGAACGGAAACCTTTGGGCATGTGGCTTCATTCCAAGGGTCGGTTTTATGGCATCTACAAACTCTCTTTGTAGAGGAAAAACTCATTAAAATCAGAGACCATCACCATACGGAAGATTTGTTTTTTCCAAAATCTAAAATATCTAAATAGTATGATTGATAGGCATCTAAAACAAGCAAAGATATGGGTGAATTGCCAATCTCTATGTAGCAGACCCCACTGGAGACGTATTTCTATTTAGTTGACTCTTCTGTTGATGTAGTAAAATAGAATTTGATGTCATGTTACACTTGATAAATGGTGATTATTTTGATTTAAGTCATTGCAAGATAGCTCCAATATTGCCATTATTTTTCGATGGCAGGGTAAACTAGTTAATATTGAAAATTGTCGCAGAAATTATTCGGTGTTTATCGATATTAGTCGAGTACGGAAAACTAGTGACTTAATTACCAATACGGGAGTAGGCACTCGTAAATCAGAGCCATTGTACTCTACCTCGTGAATTCAAACCAGCCTTGGAGTTGCAGACTCGTTGGTTTGAGACTCTGTACTCAGTGCTTTATGAATTCACGAAAATGATAAGAGAGAAGTATGAAGTTTTGTGTTAAACGTAAAGACTTCTTCATTGACAGCTTACACTTTTCTTTACCTTCATCTACACAGCAGAAATATTCGTGAATAAGATCAAAGTTGACGAGTAACTTGATCGATATTCATCTTCAATTCAAAACAATTTAAAACTGCCTTTCTGTCAGGAACTTCAACAAACTTTCTTGTATAATCGCAGGTGTTTTTCTGAGAAAAGGCTTCCAATTGTAACATACACGTTTCTCTTGTAATTTCATTTGAGTCATGTCTCTTGGTAGTTATTATTTCCTCAAATCGAAGGCTTTTTTGCTCTTGAATTCAAATCTGTATCGGAATCAGTTTTAGTAAAAGAAAACTGAACTGGGTATTGAAGCAACAACTTGAATGCTTCTGTAAGACAACTCAGTTGCACTAAATTCAACTAGTTTAAGATCTTTTCGATCTCATCGTCTTTGATTTGAAGAAGATTTATCAACATTGAAACTTTCCCGACGGACTCAACACAACATTTCGACCGGGATGTTGGGCTGACAATACCAAAATTTGTAAGAATAGATTCGATTTTCTGGACGAAAGTTTGAATTCTGATTTTGCTTTATATATTTTAGGTGATATCGAAAAATCTGGGTGAAAAATACTAACACAAACACGTAGTTTCCACAGTCTCCCTCGAAGTAGTTTTCTTGGATTTGTATACACTGGCTCACGAAGGATAGCATCAAAAATCTGTATTACATTTAGTTCACACGTGTTGTTAAAATTGCCTGTAAATAAATCAATATGTCCATTGCCAAATGATGAAAATAGCATCGATTTTACATAACAAATATGTATTTTACAACATAATTTCCTTTATTGTTTATGCACTTGATTCAATTGTGAATATCAATCACATAGACAAAATATTGTGCAGTGGAGATATGATATTGAAATTCAACAGATAACTACGTTTCAGGCAGCAGAGATTTTGAGGTATCCTCATATATATATATATATATATATATATATATATATATATATATATATATATATATATGTGTGTGTGTGTGTGTGTGTGTGTGAGAGAGAGAGAGAGAGAGATCTCTGTCGAAGGCTCAATAATCCCCACGCGCTAAAAAAATAATTTCTTGTCGCAATCTGAACACACACACACACACACACACACACATATATATATATATATATATATATATATATATATATATATATATATATATATATCAGCAACCTATGTTGACTCAAGTGAGTCAATTGATAGATCTTTAAAAATCGAAAACCTTTCCAGCGAACCAGTTCAAAATATTGTGGTTAAGTAGATATGTTGTATCCAGCTAATTTATTACGGTAATAAAAATAAAGTGGATAATTTTATTTTTCCATAATGTGTATTCCTAATACATGCTCTCATACGTAATGGTTTGTGTATGTACTTAGGGTAGATACAATCAAGTGCAGAGCCAATAAATTCATAAGAGCTTTAGGATTTCTACCCAAGTGTCAAAAAGAAAACAATCTCGTAGAATAACTGACAAACCCTTCCCTCAGCAATTGACCTGATATATTTGACCTTTATACCAGCATAGATCAAGATTTATACAGTGTACAGCCAAGAAGCTGAAAGATACGTGGTAAGTTTTCCTGTACATAATTGCTTGCAAACATGTTTCTGTTTTCAGAATTTACATTTCAATTTGTCACAGAATCTTTGAATCTTCGAAGGAAGTAGGATGTGCGTTATCTTGTCCCCAACACTCTCAGGACATTTTATCAATAGCACGCGCATGCACACACACACATACACACACACACACACATTTTTATTTGAGTGTTACCTGACGGTCATGAAGGAATGGGCGAAAAGGAGCAAGAATATGTCTGGATGACGAAATCGAAGTTTTTAGGCCTGTCTTGTGGTCATGAAGGAGTGGGCAAAAAGGTCTCCTAATGAGAGAGGGACCAAAAAGAAAGTGCCTGGTTAATGGCCCCAAGACTGGCTTTATTGACATTTTTTTAGACTTGATCTGGTCGATTTTTTTCCCCATATATCCTTCGAAAATCTACGGTAGCCTTTCGTATGAATGGATTTTGCTCAACATGCAGTTTTATCTGTTTATGCTCTTTTCCATTTTCAGTGTTAAAAAGATTTTTGTTTCTATTTCCATTGTATTTACATCACTAGACTTTATTTGTAAAAGAGAAATATCATTCAGAAAGAAATTGTTTATAAAAAATTTCATTTTACTCGGAATCTTAATCCTAAACTTCCGGTCTCGAAATAAGTTAATGATATGAAAAACTGCGTACATTGACCTATCTGACAGTGCATGTTGGCCAGCGCAGGTATTCCCTGGAGTGTGCGTGCAAACCACGATTCGATAGCACAACCTGCCAGATACTACAATAGATACATTCAAATGTGTTATTTCTATTTTGTCGGATGTTCAATTATTTTCCACGGGCTGCTGCGAGATTCCCTGTTTATATATATATATATATATATATATATATATATATATATATATATATATATATATATATATATATATATATATTCGACTGTATGATTATGAATTTTACTTTATTATATAGAAACACTTATTTGAAATGATCTCCAGTCGTAACACAGTTAATGTACCACTTGGCCTAGGCAACGTAAATTGCGTTAAATGGTTGTAATGCAAATACCCAAATAATTGTTTTCTTTCTAAATTCTCATTTCGTTTATTCTTTGGTCCAGATCTGCTCTATTCGTTTCTTCAACTGTTGCGTTGGAACCAACGAGTAGAACAGATTTAGACCGAAATATAAGCCAGAAGGGAATCATAACGTCTTGGGGTAAAAATGGATAATGAAATTTAGGTAAAATATATAAAAATTCTAAATAAAAATTGATATGTCATTTGCTAGAGAACCACCTTAGACAAAAAAAAGAATATGTAATTAAACGTTTATTGCGAAGAAAGGGTGATGGTAACGGGTCGAAATTCGTTGGAAAAACTGTCGGAACTGGAAGAAAGTGGGTGAACAGTTGAGAACCTAACTATGTGTCGGAGTTAAGTGGTTCATTAGGTCATCCCGTCCACCGCTGATAGACGCTAGGATTCGGGGGGAAATGTGTCGAGTCTGAGTCACTTGTGTTCACCGTCTTTAATCGGCTTTGTTCCGCTATCAAGGCGGCGGTAGTAAATCGTCGAAAAGACCCCTACCACACACACACACACACACACACACATATATATATATGTCTGTGTGTGTCTGGATATATATATATATATATATATATATATATATATATATATATATATATATATATATATATGTATATATATATATATATATATATACTACTCGCACATGTATCTACGTATATATATGTACATGTACATCTATCGGTATGCAGAATTCATGTACCAACACGTATATGTATTTCACAAGTATATGTATTGGTATAGTTGTATGTACGGATGTAAGTATTTGAGTAAGTGTCCATTACTTATGGTCTCATTATGCAGAAGCTCAAGTTGGGAGAAAGACAATAAAACAATTACCTGCATGAGATTGTAAGGTTGTGACATTTAAGAGACGTGATAAACTAATCAGTGAGCCTAGTTAGGTATATGGAGATAGTCCGACTACGAAGCTGAGAAAACACAGGCACGATTCTTTCTGATTTTTGTCTGGATTTTTGGAATGAGATATCATCGATATATAGAGGATGTTTTTACTATTCTGGCTGCGGTACCGTACGGCTCTCTTACAACATCCACTCGATGAAGGTCGTAAGGTATGACAGCCAAAACGTTGTGTTAATATTGTGTTAAGAAGAACAACTATGATGTGGAAAACAGTCGGAAAAAAAATTGTATATCAGCGTTTTTGTGCTGGATGGATAACGAAAACCTCTTTTCATTGAAGAGTATAGGTTCGTCTAATAAAATGATTCTTCATAAGTCTGGAATTTGAGTTTACATCAGTTTCTCGGGGAAACATGAGAATGCTGTGACGAGTGAGAGAGGGAGAGACAGAGAGAGAGAGAGAGAGAGAGGGTGAACGGAGAGAGAGGTGAGGGTTCGAATGGAGTGTCATGTCCTGTTTTTCACTGTACTTTGACCAGGTACATTATTTATTTTCATATTACTATTACAATTCTATGTAGATTGTTGAAATTATGCAAGTTTTTTCTCATGGCCTTTCAAACTGTGACATTTGTTTTTCTTGTCCTGCCTTTAGTGCATTTTTGCAATTTTTAACCATAATTTTGCTACTGCCACTCTATTATTTACGTGTGTTGACATCAATGACGGCGACAAGAAATGTCTTCTTTTTTTTTTAGTTTTCGAATATGGCAACTCTAAAACGAATAGGATAATATAGATATCTATAAGGTTTCGTTTCAAGTTCACGATAGTGGAACATCTAATCTGAACCGAACTCTTAACAATGGTTAACAGTTCTAACTTGGTAACCGTTGATCTACGTCTCGTAAACAACTTGCTATCTTTTGTCTGCTTATATGTCGCTCACTCTTTATAAAACAGATAAGATGCTTAACTTTGTGTAGCACAAGGTCATAACTGGAGAGCATCGAATGATAGCTTGCTAATTATCACTTGATGGCTTTTGCGCCCTGGAATTATATGTATATCTATTTGTGACAGGAACTTTGAAGTTGCACATGAAATTTCAGTAGAAAGTTCTTATTACTGTGGTAATGACCCTAATTAAAGCAAACATTAGTTCAAATACATATATAAGTCATATTTCGAGTGCACATGAACCGGATGTGGAACAGACTTTAGTTGCTATCTTTTGTGAGCAGTACTCTTTATGACCCGGTGTATACATGCCTTGGGGGATACTCCGAAAGAGACGGTGGAAACTTGGTGTTAGGGTAAGTATGTTTTTCATGGTCACGTTCCCCGAAATCTTGAACATGAAAAGAGCATGAGTTGACTGACCAACACAGATTAAGACGAATAGAACATAACAGGAATATGTTTATCACATTTTTAACGCAGGTATTGAAGATTTTATTAGTATTCAGTTGACTATGTAAGCCTTGAGCAGTGTTTCTAAAACTTTTTATTAACTACTGCCTCTTTTCCAGAGCATATTCTTCATCTGCACCCCTCCCCGTAGATTCGATCAAAATGATACATTGAAAATTTGATTTCAGTATTTTTTTCAGATTTAAGCTTTATTTCTCAATCGAAAATATAATCGTAGAAACGTATCTAAAATTACGTAAGGTAAGAGGCATTGATTTGTCTTCCTTGTCCGTTGCCCCCTCACCAGCAATTGACTTCTAACAACTTCTACCTCAAGTTTTCGGTGGTAGTACCTACTTTGGGAAACCAGTGGTCTAGAGTGATTCTTTTCACTCAAGGCACCTGCCAACCTCACACGGTCACACTTTTGATATTGGCCAAGCAGAACTCAGATGAACTGTAATAATTCAACCGGAAACCGGTGCTTAAAAATACTTATGCTACAGTCCAGTGACACAAATATGAATGCACTGGAAGGCACATAGAAAGACGTCGTGGTTTCCAGACAGTGAGCATACAAGCAAGAGCTCTACCCTATGTGTCCGTTCAAAGTACACTTCCTAAAACAGTCGAGTAAACGGGACATGATGAATTATGTGTGAAAAGCCAACTCAACGACATCCTCTCTTATTCCGGACCTTCTTCCGAAATGCCACAACTACACTTCCCTTAGCCATTTTTTCACGCAAAGCTAAAATAACAAATTTGCCAGCGTAACTGGAAGCCATTTTCATGATTACAATATGGCCCTTAATACGGGAAAGTTCGTCCATCCGTATCGGGTGTCTCCCTGACTTTCAGGAAAAAAGGAGATAAGTTATTGCGATTGCTTGTTGGGCTTCAACCCCTTTAAGGTTCATTTAGTTGTTTTATTCTTTGGTGTGGGTTGATTCATCCTTTGGTGGGGTGATGCAAGTGGCCTAGTAGTTAACAGTTCAAGGAATAGGGTCAAACCGATTTAAAACCCATACTGAGACAGTTTGTGTTCACTTCACACAAGCCCTTGGAAGAGGCATGTAAAAATCAATCCATTTCTTCCAACATATCTCAGGCTAGCATGGCAGGGTAAGGCCCATCATATTCCACCTCTTACGCTTACTTGGGGAAGGCCTATGTCAAATAATGTACCCTAAAGACTCTGTTATGTGCTCTTTCTGTTATGTATAAGTTGTGTGCAAGTTCCCAGAATTCATTTTTGAAACAAGACTGAATACACAGTCGAAATCAGTTTTTCATTGAAACCATGTACACAACTTATGTATTAATGCATTCCTTGCTCTTGTAGGGAACCAGTGGTTGAAGGCATCATTACAATCATTTCAAATCAGACTGATGGTTTCTCTTCTATCAAATCCTTAAGATTGGTTTTTAAACTTACTCTAATTCAGTTACACTCTGGTGCGTTGCTTAGGAGGTGTCCGCTCTCCAGCATTATGAATAGTAGTTGACATGCTGCTTTACTAGCGACAAATTTCAGTAAATGTTTGTAAGGACCGTTGAGGGGCCAATCCTTCAGCCCGGGCCCCCAAAATCTTAGATTCACCTCTAGTCTTGTACTTGTGAGGAACGAAAGGGTATCAGTGTTTTTTATTGAATCTCTGAACCTTGTCTACTGATCAATTCACTTATGTCCATGTTTCTTTCGGCACAGATAAAAGGGGTGACTTACCCCGATGGTTTCTGGGCACTGGAGATTTATGGTTTTCAACCTACCTCTATTTTCCCTGTCCTGCTAGGTGGCAGCAGCTGATTCATCCACTGTCACATAAAAAAGTGGCATAAATCAACCAAACAACTATGAGTTCTCTCTTTCTCTCTCCCTCTATGTATCTATCTCTTTTTCTCACTCTCTCTCTATATATTATCAATAGATGGATATATAATCAGACAGAAATAATTGTAAATACGTTATATTTTTTTAAACTATTTGAAATGATCTCCCATTATAACACGGTTGATATATCATTTGGCCTTGACAGCGCAAATGGAATAAACAATTAAAGAAAATGGGGCTGCTACAGGAATCGAACCAGCGATTCAACGCTACGTTGGTGCGGCTACTTTATATATATATATATATATATATATATATATATATATATATATATATATATATATATATATATATACATATATATATATATATATATATATATATATATATATATATATATATATATATATCAATGAGATAACCCATTTAATCAGCTTAATATTTTGCAATTAAAAAGCCTGCCTCACTAATTCTTATTCAGTTAATTCTTATATCTATAGAAAATAAAAATAAGATAAGGCAATAGCAATACCTACACTGTATGTAGATGAATCTCATTTGAAATGAAAATTTCTAATAATTTAATTGTTACTGACTAATAATAAATAATAGATAACAACCCAAGAATCTGAAAAATAAATCGAGATGTTATTCACATCATTTTATAATTTATTCTTTGAAATATGGGTTAAAAATTGGTGAGATTTACTTTAGAAGAAATGATCCAAATGATAAATTCCAAGGATATTTCAACTGATTAATACAAGTGAGGCATTAGCTTTATAACAAGGAAATACTTGAATCATAAATTGAATTAATATTATAATAAGAGTTCGAAAAAAAATCCACCAATATTGCTGAATATAAACTTCTATACCATTTAACAAATATACATAACACAGGTGTAAATACAAAAATTTTAGACATAAGATAATCTACATGTTTTAGACATTTATTAAGTGTGGAAACTTCTTTCCCCAAATGAGAATTTTACTGAAAACTCTTATATGAAAACATAACAGGAGTTAGATCAGTAACATTGTTATTTGCAATTAACTGTCAATTAAAAAGTAATTGGTTGATTTGTAACTACCATAGTATAGAATGGGGATGCAATAAAAAAAATAATACTATTTATGAATGATAAATACTGATAGATAAGTAATAACCTAAATTTTAGGGAAATAAATTAAATCAACAGATAAAACATCTGTATTATAATTCTATTATAATTGTTTATGAATTGGTGAGGTTTACTTGGAGGGAAAATTTAAAATTATACTATTCAAAAATGATTTAATTTCAGTTTCTGATTTAGAAAATAAATTATTTACTAAATGTCACCCCTAGAGAATGGTTAGATAAAACCACATGTGGAGAATGAATACGGAAGTAATATATAAAACACAAATTGAATTTATCAAAATTAAACCCACGCCAGTTCTTCTACAAACATACCTCAGTTGAGATTAATATGAAAAATCTTAATCATTTAGATAACTTCTATAATTATTATAAAGACTACTCATAATGTTAAATATAGTACAATGTTATGGGTATTTAAATGAGTTATTTTATGATCATCTGCAATCTTTATGGGACCATCACATTTCAAATTTGATATTGACCATATTAACCATATTTGACAACATAGTTGAGGGTTGTATTTTTATACATTAGAATGTAGAAGTGTATGTTAAGGGATTTTTTGCATAACTGCGAGAATGTAAACACAAATCTCTCATAGTATATATCGATTATTTTAGAATCACCTCCACTGAAAGAAGAAATGCGATCACTTAAGTAGAAGAGTAGAATCACTATGTAATACTTTCTAGGCTAAGACAGAAAATAATAAGAAGTATTTGACGATTTAAAAAGAGTAGTATGTAACGTTAATACAATAATTTCCCACGATTGTAAACAGTTATGAAAAAAAAAACGAAACAATTTAGTTTAAATGTCTTTGAAAAGACTTTTCAATTTCATTAAACTTCTCAACTAACACGATTCAACAAAGCATTTCTTAGCATGTATAATAAATAAGATCATTCTGATATAAACAGTAGAATACAATTAGTAAACAAATAACTTGGCATCAGTCCAAACTATCGCTTATAAAAAAAAATGTTACGATCAGTAATGTAAAAGAAACGAAAACAGTAAAAATAGAATAGGGAATTTTTTTTTATTTCACCAAATAAACAAAGGTTAATCGTGACACTGATTAATACAACTTTGAGCTAGAGAGGGTATAATTCAGACTTATGCCTCACAAGAGGTAGCTACATATATGTTTTATGTACAATATAATTTCTTTTATAATTTGGCTTCAGAATTTTTTACTTATTTATTTTTATTACTGACAATTAAAATGACATGATGAATAAATAAAATAGGAATATATAAATAATACTGATAATAAATATCTTAATTTGAAATTTTTCAATTAAAATAATTTTCTGAAAAATTCAATCAATTATTATTTACTCTTAAATCACTCAACATTTTTGACCGTTTTTTACTCAAAGGTTTGGTGTTGTTTTTTTAAACTTCCATAGTTTACTTGTTATATGATATGTGCTTATAAAATTTGCATTGAGGATTTCTGTGAGCCAGTTTTTAATTATCTTAATAAATTCTATTGTTGAAACTTATGTTAAATCATTCAGAGATAGTATAAGATTAGAATTTCATGGAAAATTCACAAGGATTAACACTAAGTGTACATCAAGAAAACGAATAAGTAATTAAATCTGGAAAATGATTGCATAAATATTTTTTGTAATTCAGAGAAGAAGGGAGATGAATGAGTCTGATGCCTCATCCTCACATGAACATAGGAATTACTGGTCAGAATCATTATATTTTCAAAAACAATCAAATCTAATCTATCAGAAAAATAAGTTATTCAAATGTAAATGCGCTTTTTGTTTTCTTGATTTCAGCAAAATCTTGTCAGTAGCTGAGTAGCTGATGAGTGCCAAACGAACCATATTTTAAAAAGTTGATAAATCTATATATATATATATATATATATATATATATATATATATATATATATATATATATATATATATATATATATATATATGGTAGTTTTACTTAGACTATACAGAAGTGAAGGATTTAATTGATCAAATTACTGTCCCCATTACAAAAGATTCATCTCATAGAAATTCGAATACATCAGTGATTTTCTTGGATAATGATTTGTGTATGAAACTGAAGCTAAGATATATTGCAGCTTTCACACTCAGTGCCGTGGAAAAGAAACTGGTCGCTTGTGCACTTGTAGAAAAAGAAAAAGGACAAGAGCTATGTTGTTTTTTTTCAACACAAAGTTCATCAAAAATCATAATCGCAGCAAAAATTCTATTAAAATTGAACCTTTGACTTAGTCCTTGGGTGTGGATCAAACAAGTTATACTGCAGCAGGAATCTCTTGAGGTTCGTACTGGTGAATTGTTTTGTGATGTTGGTGGAAATTTCTCTGAAGCGAAATGTATAGATTCATGGATGCAAGTGGGCTTCACACATCTCAAATGTCTCTGTTTCGGTTAGTTCTTTGCTCTGATGTGAACTAGACTTACAGGCAATAAGCACCCGAAATAGCTTCACTCATTTCACCATATAGAGGTTATATGCATTTAAAAATTAGCCAAGATTTTGCCTATATTTCTCAGGTCATTAGCTCCTGCGTCACTCATTTTCGAATGAGATGGTAGTCCGATGTCCAAATGAAATTGTCTTACATGGCTAAAGGACTCGAACTGCTATTTACCTATAACAGGGGGGTAGAGAAGGTTCGGGCTTTCCCTAAAGTTAACGCAAACTGTCCCAGCAGGCGATCTAACTCAGGTCGCCGATTCCATTTTACATGCCGTTAACCGTCAGGCCACTCACACCTCCTCGGGTTAATTGACCAAATTGATTAAGTAATGATGAGGCTTCACTCTCCTGAAGTTCAACATTTGACAGATTCATATTCGCCGGTTGATAATGCATTTGGTCATACGAGATTCCTGTGGCTTTTTACATTGAATGGTGGTAGATGTAAGAATAAAAAAAATAGTCAATCGTGAAATTACTAGAGTTTTTTGCCAAAAGAATCTCAATTCATAAATTAGGCTGTTCTTCCCAATAACACACAGCCATGCTTACACGCGTACAGCCGAGGTTTTCTTTTCAGCGACACATTAAACTACCAAGCAGCCCAGTTAGCTATCATTGTTGGTTACGTCTACCCGTATAACCAACACGTTTGTTCTATAGAAAAAAAAAACCGTAATGCAAAAGGCCACGGAGAGAGAACACAAGAACGTCGGTCATGTGATACCCGTGGGTCTAGAGTGAAGGTCAGAAACATTTTCCCAGACGAAGAGTGACTTTGAAAAGCAGATCGGTGAGAAGAAGCGCAGAGGTCCCGAGCACAAGCCATGCACATGGGTACTGGCACGTCTGCAGAGGAATTTGTTTGTATCTTTTATTGCACACGAACGATGTGCATTTAACTGCGTAAGCGTTCAGTGAGACGAATCAGCTGAGTGAATTACGTGTAGGCGATAGGGATTTGGATCACTCATTTATAACTGATAGAATTCCTTCTGATTTTTACTTTTACGTTTTATTCCCGTTCATTAAAGCCCCAAATGCAGTGGTTCCCAAACTGTGTGCCGCAGCACAATAGTCTGTGCTGCGCATATTTTACCCAAATACGCAAACATATATTTGAACGTGTCCAGTGCAGGTGTTATGTCTGTCTCGATTCCACCACAGAGTTGCTGATCTATTGGTTTTATCAAAAGATTTTGAGAGATTTCAATCATTTTAGCGACAAATCAAAAGGAAAACGGTGATGGATATTCTATTGTATGCTGATATAAAATTGTTCATTGACTACTGAAATTCTTTCGTCTTATTCATTTCATTTTCACCTGATGTCGACTTACTGCACGCTCTTTCATTAGTACTCCAAAGTTTGACGCGACTAAAAATCTCCAAAGAAACTAAGATTATGCTTCAAAGGAATGAAGTTCGGTATGAAAAGAAATATTATTACTATAAATAGGGCCCAGCCGTTCATTAGGCGAATCTAGGCTGTCGCTTAAGGTGCCAAGGTCCTACAGCGCAATCCAAAAGAAAATTGTAGCTGCAATACTAGTTGGGGGGGGGCGTAAATTTTAAGTCTTGCCTCGGGTGCATGAAACCCTAGATCAGCTTGGTCAAGCACGAAGCTACAGTGAAGACCAAACTCACTATTGTAGTAATGTTTTGTATGACCAAATCGCTAACGATTGCAACACAGCAAATTAGAAATATAATCACTGAATATTTAGATGTATATATATGTATATGTTATGCCTGTCTGAATATATGTGCATGCCTACATAGCAGTGTATACCTGATAATATATATATATATATATATATATATATGTGTGTGTGTGTGTGTGTGTGTATGTGTGTGTGTGTGTTTGTGTGTGTGTGTGTGTGTGTGTGTGTGTGTGTGGATTAATGAATCTGAAACTGCCTTCCCTAACAGACTCAACACTAAACTTAACAACCCTAACCACACCAAGCTCTAACCCCATAATCCCCTCACTCCTAATTACTCTATACTTACCTATTCATTATCTCCATATCTGCACTTTAGACTACACTTCTACCCCAGACTCAAACATTCCTCAACATACAGTATTTCCCACAACACCCCTACCAATACAATCTAGACCCCCTCATATAATTCGTGTTAACTCACTCTGTCCTTATCCATACCTAACCCTCTTCGTGGATATCTAACATCGGGGACTTCACACAGACTCATACACAGAGACCCCAATATATGGTCCATTTTGTACAACTCAAAGCCATCAGACTTTTCAAAACATCTACAATAACCATTAAGGACACAAAACATACATTTCCCAATCGATACTCAATCATCAATACCTAGGACCCCTCTAACCTTACCCCACTGCCTTGATTAATACTAGAGATAGCCTCAACCCCAACTTACTAAGTATCCAAATAATTTAACACTAAACCATTACCCAGCTCCCATAAGAGCCGATTCTTAAGAATACTCACTTTCTCTAACCAACACAACCAATAAAACACCTATAACCACTGCAATTACTTCCAACAAAATATCCAACCAAACCTTCACAGATTCCTCCACAGATATAAACATCATGACCTCGCACGAATCTGCATCCTTATTTCCATTTTCGCTTCCGAAGCGATACATCTGATGATAAATTTGTTTTCTACGGAAACCTTTTGACCACTAAAAGATACATACATGCTATTATAGATGGAGACACCCCCGGAACACCTGTAGCATACTAGAGCAAATGAAGTCTCCATACACTTTTGCCCCGGGGTCTGTCTCATTCCCAATTGTCCACGTGTGGTTTGAAATCAGGAGTGGAGGGACCTAGGATAATGGGAGGCATATTTAAAAAGTAGCCACAATGGCAATACTTCGAGC
This sequence comes from Thysanoteuthis rhombus, assembly GCA_963457665.1. Classification (NCBI taxonomy): domain Eukaryota; kingdom Metazoa; phylum Mollusca; class Cephalopoda; order Oegopsida; family Thysanoteuthidae; genus Thysanoteuthis; species Thysanoteuthis major. The sequence goes on along the minus strand of OY735232.1, from coordinate 12,792,579 downwards.
CAAATGAATCACAACCGGGCAACTAAAACTGATTGTTTTTTGAGGCCACATCGGCTTTTGCAAAAGCCTTATAGTCAAGAATAAACAGTATAACCCTGGGGAGAAGAGAAAAAAAGGACAAGTGGAAAGATGAAGTAACTTCCACCCAGAAGGCCCTTGAACACGTGACATACACCACATAACCAGACTGATATCTGCTGATACAACTGCAGCTGATGATAACCCGAGCTAGCGATATTGTCAGGTGATTACATTGTTTCAACCAGCTGGTGATCACTTAACAAACAAACGACACGTCTCCAATAAGCAAACAGAGTTTTTACACATTGTTATAGAAATTGTAAAACCTAATCTCAAGTGAAGGATTTGATGTTGTTTGTAGTGAATAGCGTGATTTTCCTGGTTTTCGTTCTTACTCTTGGAGGTAATAATTTCTCTGATAAAACATTTCCTATCAACCATTTCACTGTAATCATTTTTTTAACTTTACTTTCTTTAAAAAAGGGTCCAAAAACAATGGGGCGTCCACTATGAAGTTTTAACGCCATGATTGATCCATATCGCGTGACACTGATTAGGAGATTTTTCTAGGTCAGAAGCCATGTTATCAAGGGGCACCATTCTACCAAGTTTCATGTAAATCTGACTTGAAACTCCTGAGAAACCCAGTAGAGACAGATCAACAGACGGACGGACAGAGCCACTAAGAGAGAGGCAAGAACGCATCTAAAAAAAGTGAACCAATACAGGTCGGACCCCACCCCTGTTATACGCTCTTTTTTGCTTTGTCGCAAAAAGGCAACGGGAGTTGATAAGTTTTTGTTCTGCATCGCACACCCTCTTCCCACCTCTTCCATATCCAGTCTCTTGTACCTCCCACCACCACCACCACCTCCGATGATTTATTTTTTGGCGGGGTGGCTAGGAACGCTAAAATGATTTCCCGTATAAATTAATGGTGAAGTTTCTTCGCTTCACGTCATTTCGGCTTACGGAAGGCTTTCCCCTGGAAACTAGAAAAAATTTCGGATGGCGGGGAAAAATGTATATTGATATTAACAAATATTTCGATAATGCCTAAGGAATGAGTGAATTTTAGGATCTGCTCTAAATGATGGAGTGAATAGCCGACAGGATCAGTAAATCCGTAGCCTGACAAAATTATTAGTTAAATTTGGATCTGTTTGATGAATACAGTTAATATTCACCATTGAATTAAGTGCATCGAGAAGGAAGCAGATTACTTAGAGAAATGAATATCTGTGGTTTTATATAAATACTTTTGGTCATTAGGCTACAAACTTATGGACTTTTCTGCATATTAGTTCCCTACTGGATTTCTTCCACTTTTACTTTGAAGTTTCAAATCCTCGCAAACATTTTACGACATAAAATATAACATTTCTATAATGCATGATTGAAGGTCATGTAGGTCATCAGAATTTTATTAAAAAAGATCGACGTTATAAGAAAATCAAGCAGAGATTTTGATTCTTAATTGTTGTTTGTGAACATCATATTTTTTTGAATTACTGTCTCCTTTTATTGAATATGTATGTTCATACATGCACACACAAACACACACACACACACGCACACACACACACGCACACACACAAACACACACACACATATATATATGTGTGTGTGTGTGTCTGTGTGTGTGTGTGTGCATAGATAATGATAAAAATGGAATGAAAGAGATGAAGATATAGAGATAACTTAATATTAGAATACACCAGTTTCGCCGACAGACCATATTCAAGAAACGCCCTGTGGGGTGAAGGGCACCCGGTGGGGTGAAGGGCACCCTCATCACTTCAAAAAAGAAATGATGAATGTAAATAATAGTCAAAAACCGATTTCATTAGTATGGGTGTGGATTTTCCCAATATCAGATGAGAAGCATCTTTTTATCTCAATTCCATTCTGTCTTGTACCAATTCACTCATCAGGTACAAATGGTTAATGGGGGGGATTAGAAACGCCATTAAACACATACACACATACACACACACACACACACACACACACACACATATCATAGGCACAGACACTCACATACAGACACACATACCAAACTGCACGCACATACATGCAAAAATATAACCTTTCCTTTATGCAAAGCAAATGACCTTTCTCGGCATTTATTGTTCATCAGCCTTTTGCTGTTCTCGAATTACACACACCTGTAAACGTTCTCTCGTCACTTACCTGACCTTGTGCTACAATATGTCTACCATTTGAGATACATTCTTGAGTCTTATTTATTCTTTTTTTGACTTTTTTCTGAAGGACAGGCGGAATTATGCCCAATGTGTATGTTTCAAGTGTTGACATACAAACAATGAAAAATATTCTAAATCATTGACGTCTGTTATTACAGACAGATAAACAGAAAGAAAAATCACCCTTCATTATAAGTAGATAGAGTTCGAAAAATCATACTCAGTTGGCAAAAAAATCTTCACTCTGTGAAAGTATTTTTTTCGAAAATGCAATCATTCTAGTGTCCATTGGTAAGTTTGATCAGAGAGCTCAATAATCAACAGAGAAAAAGAGTCAGAATAAGTACAAAATGATAATGATTACATTGATATATACCCAGTGAATGTTACCATTTCTTGCCTCTCACACTTATATAATCCACAGAAAACAACATACAGTCGGTTACTGATGAGTGCAAGAGGCACGAAATGTTAACATTAATTGTAATTATCATCATTATATATATATATATATATATATATATATATATATATATATATATATAAGTCCCTGACAATGTAAGGGTGATTGGTTTGATTTTATCATGGAAGTTGGAAATCAATCATTTCAAATGACGACACTAATTTTCGAGTGTTAAAAGAAATTCAGTCAAAACGTCATTTGAAGTGTCTAACATTAAAAGTGTGATTCATATTTTACCAAGAACTAAGAATAAAATTAGAAGTTTTGAAACAGAACATAAGTTTGTGAGATATTAAGAATTTGTATAAGATTGGTCAATTGCACGTTGAAAATGGCGTGACAAATCGAAATATATCCACTTTCGAAACACTAATATGCTTAGGAGAGAACGCTTATAGCACTTCAGTCTGATAGGTGACAAGATGGGCGTCTGGATAAGACAGCAAATAAATACACAGATGCCTTTGGGAACCCACATACCTGAGAAGACTTACGATTTTGGAGGCTGTAGAATCCAACCCTGAATGAAATCTTCTTCGACGAGGAGTTTGGGGTGTATTTTGCAATCGAACCGCCGCCCCGATTCACGTATCCCACCACTCACCAGGTCACATCAATGCCAAATACTCCACGGTAAAAATAATTGTGGAATTGTCAAAGACCTTGAAAATGGCCAGTTGTTTAGCTGAAACTGCTCGATATGATAACACTTTGCAGCAGCTATTACACTCTGTTGTTCCAAATATCTGTTCAAATTTAATGAATATTTACGAGATGTTTCCTTGTCCGTGTTATTTACCCAAACACGTACAAAATTAAGGATCACTGTTTGATATATATATATATATATATATATATATATATATATAATGTGTACTTTAGAGAGTGAGACAGACTCGGGAGGGAAGTTTTTGGTGGTAAGGTTTATTAATCCTTATATATCTATAGTCCATACATGTTTCGGGATTTCTCCCATCATCAGTGGTGAATGTTGTGTGAGTGTGGATTAAAATGTACCATGTGGAACCAGAGTCCACTGCCAGGGACTATGCATTGTGGGTAAGTTTTGTTGTCAGGGCTACTAGATGTATATATATATATATATATATATATATATATATATATATATATGTATATGTGTGTGTGTGTGTGTGTGTATATATGTGTATATATATATATATATATATATATATATATATATATATATATATATATATATATATATATATATATATATCACATGCGTTATGTGTGCGAATGCTTATGAGTATATGAATAGAGAAGACGCAATTTTCGAGTTCCCCAGTTGGATTACTAAGTTTCAAGCTAATGGCCCATTATTATCTCTGCAACGATCCCAAAATTTCCAAAATAAAACTTGTGCTCTTCATCAGACAGGCACAAGTATCATCAAAGCCGAACATTTACCACCAAGTACAAGATAAGATTTTGCAAACAACATCACACAGATACACACACACACACACACACACACACACACACACATATATGTATATGCACAAAGAATTAGCTTTTATTTGCGTAGACACATTACACGCCACATGTTCGTACGTATGCACACATGAATACACACGTACACAGACGTGTGTATATTTCTCAGTTGACTTAATTCTTTGTTTACATATCTATCATCTTTTCCCATTTGTTCCCACTTATTTGTTTTCATCTTCAAGAAAACAAAATCCAAAGAAAATGACAACATAACGAACTTGGGTCAGTCAGACACAGCGGTGTGTCGTCGTCAGTTGAATTTCGTCTCTTCATAATGCTTCAAAATGAGGCTAGAATGTGATGTACAGACGTTGTCTATTTGTTTGTCACTATCTTAGTCTCAGCATTTGTCATACATTCCGAACAAGTGTGTGAATTCATTAATAGCTATGTTCTCCAACCTGGGTGATACCGTAAACTAGTGGGCGGTTTAACCTTTTAGGTGCGCAGTAGAATAATTGCAGCCTCTTGAAAATATGGAAAATTGAAAATTGAAAAATCATGAGGGAAATGACAATAACTGTGTACATAAAAACCCTATAGCATCATAAATAATAAATCGATTTATATAGTGACTCTAAGGTCCAGTAAAATCCTCAAAATCTCCCCTATTGAAGAGCAGTTATTTACAGAGTCCATATTTAACGCATCCCTATTGTATTTAGATCAAAAGAATATGAGCTGAGAACTAAGAACCGTTCTAGTGATAAGTGAAAAAACACCTTTTGAGGAATAAATTAAATGTCATTTATGAAGGATATCTTTATTCCTTAATGCTTAGTTGTTCATTTCTATTTATTTCATACTTATCCTCGATAAACAAAAGTTTTCTTCTTTTAATCGTGTGCATGTGTGTTAAAGGCCAAAATGCATTTAGTGAAAATATCTACCTATGTTTCCGCGGCGTTTAAACACTTTCTACACTGACTGAATGATTCACTATTTCAAAGCTGTTTATCAGTATTAATGAATTATTACGTCTAAATCATTTTATCTCATGTTCTATTGGAATGTGACTACTTTACCTGGACGTGTCCATTGTTTCAAATGGTGTGTAAGAGTTATTTTTATCAATGAAATTCTTACCTGGTGTACAAGAGAGATTTTATCAAAACTTGGAATCAGACATATCAATTTACCCTTTGGATGATTCCTTTTGACCCAATACACACTTTAATTTCCAGGTCGGTAAATTTACGTACAGATCAATCTAGACGAACATTCTTTATATGCTACTTGATTCACTCCCTTTAGGCCACCACACGCAGTTAAGCTGAGGGACAAAATAAAACTACCATCCCAGTTTTTTGGGGCACTTGAAAACTGCATGGTTTGATTAAAAGGTGATTAACACCCACCAAACATCCCAACAGTATATTAAAAACAGTTTTCTGATGATGGTTAGTTGTGAACAAACGAAACGTCAAATTAAATGAATAAATCTTTTTTGTATACCATATGGTCTTCCAAATTGTCTCTTCGAAATAAGTAGATATGTAATCTTGCTCTGGGTATGAGCTTATACTTGTATTCACCACATTGCTCGAGAGTTTTTCATCGTTTATTTACGCGTGAGTGTGTTCGCTGAGTTTATAACAGCTTTTGCCTTTTATTCCTGTCTATAAAGAAGCATTATTTGTCTTACTTCAACACAAGGCTTTCTTTTTCTCGTTTTTTATTCGGTCATGTTATTGTGATAAATTTCTCATAAAGCAGCTGTAAGGTTAATAACCCTTGAAATTTTATTGGCAGAATCGAAATCGGTATCCAGTCAGTTTTACTTAACGGTTAGTGCGGTCAGGTTTTCATTCTGAAACTTCTGCCTAGACTGAAACTTTTCATAAACGACAACAGAACTCATTATTGGTTTGTTTTTCCTTCTTGATGAGTGGGTGATGATCTCTGCAAACCTCTAAATGCTGATTTTGGTTCAGATTAATTTCGGTATTTTCGAAGAGGGTCAATTTTGACATTTTAGACTCACCTGAAAGGCTGTGATTCTGACTTAGTTTGTGTTTGTGTTATAAATTACAACATGATCTGTCAGTGCTGATGACGGGCAATGTCAGGTACCCCAGTCTGTAAATGATATTAACAACAGTTGATAATTGTGTCGGGCTACAGACTTATTGATCTAACGTTGTATATATCAACTGTTGAACGCAAGTATTTGTGACGGAAATTATGTGGGTTTTTACGTGAAAAATATTCGATTGTGTATTATGTGTTCATGTATGAATGAATATGTGCGTATACATTTGCTTTTATGTTTATATGTGCATACGAAGGTACATCCTCATGTCTCCACTGATGTATGTAAGTATACGCTGTAGTGTGCGTGTGTGTGTGTGTAATAATTCATTTTTTCTAATTTCTATATTATATTCAATATATATATATATATATATATATATATATATATATATATATATATATATATATATATATATATATATGCGAAGTTTAGTACGCTAGTTTTCACGAATGTCAACAGGACAGAGGGAGGGCTAAGAAAGGGGAATTTTTTTCTTCTTTTTTACGTCACACTACGTCATATTCTTCTTCCTTTGACTCAATTTTCGAGATAAACAAATTGAAAGTATAAGAAAGAATGGAAGAAAGAGAAGATAACAAGAGAGAAAGAAAGGAAGCTGGCTATGCAGTGTTTACAATGTATTTATACACATCATGTATATCAAAAACTTTTTCATTCCAAAATTAATTATTTTGCATTTTGGACGATATTATTTGTTCTATTTTTATTATTTATTTTTGATGCAATGATTTTTTTCGGGGCTGTTAACGGGGATCAATTTGAAAAACCAATTGGAAACAAAAAGTTTTTTTCCAGAAAGAAAAATTGACAAATGTTTTCACAAACTTTATAAAATGTTGCTGTTTGTTATTCTTCTTGCTTGCATTTTGTTTTGTTTTTTTCTCCTCCCATTTTTGCAAACCATTTGGTTGCTAATGCTCTCCATTTGGAATCATAAACTGTTTTTGCTCAACCCAATTTTCCCAAACAAAAGTCAAACCCAACTAAATTAGATACGTTTGAATCCTTTTTAAATAACCATTCTCACTTTGAATTTGGCTCTAATCTAGCTCTCTCAGTCGGAATTGTCATTTTGGTAATATTTTTTCTTTTGGAGATTTCTATGAAGATAGCGGGGTGACATTAAAAACCCTTCTTCCTTCTAGCAACAATCTATCTATCTATCTATCTATCTATCTATCTATTTATCAGTTGACAATGAAATCAGCCGTCCGTATTCAAATTTCAGCTGAAGTTACTTACGTCCATTCAACACAAATGTCATTGGGAAAGGCATTAACCCGATTCTCCCTATACGCTGTACCGTCGCCTGTCTGACATAATGCCTCGTTACTGGCATGCCATGTTGGTTGATAGAGAAGAGAGTGGATGAGGAAGCACCTCGGCAAACTATTCTCTTATAACCACCTTACCTAGCCTTGCTAGAAGATAATGTTAGATAATCTCTAAGCTTGTTAGAAAGAGAGATTTTCACAAAGCATCTCCGGATTATTCGCTTTATCATTAATTATCACAACTCCACAACAGGAAACACTAATCGAGATCAAACTTACTACCAATAGCCAGCGAAATTGGTTTGCAAACCACCAGCCAGCCTGAATAGATAGACGTAAAAGCAGTTCTATTGAAGAGTTTACGTCGAGGTCATTGGGTCACGTTGCCTCTTCCTCTGTCTAAACAGACATTCTTTCCCGCTATCTGTGATATACAGTGACACCAGTAGAGTTGGGGACAGGCTTCCTGGTTTCGAATTTTTAAATTAACAAACCAAGGACAAATGAAGTTTTCGCGTAAGAATGGATTTCGATTTTTACTTACTAATGAGTACGGTCAAATCGCATTGGATTCACCGGTTCTCGTGAGATCACCGACGTTAATTGACGTTGAACCTGATCAGTACGTAGATTGGTGACTGTTTGAGAATATCAGGTGCCATATGCAAACAACAAGATTATTCTGCAACCGTCTCAGTCTTTGTTCTGCCGTCGATTTGAGGAGCATCTTGTCAAGCTGGACCGGAATTTCTCATCAGGCACAACGCTGTTTCATGAGGGACATCTGACAGTGTGCTCTCCCAGGGGCGCCATACATCAGCTGACAGGGATTACTAATGAGAACATGTGAACAATCATCTAGTTTTATTTGGGAATGTTATTGAAAATTCCCCATGTGAATTAATAGTGATTCTTCTTCGCTTTATGCGATTTTGGCTTAGGGGCAGCTTTTATAAGAACGCTCTACTTTCGAATAACAGGAAAACCTGTACATGTGTATTCGAAAGTGTGTGTGAGACGGAGTCTGTGTATGTCTATGTACAAAAGAGGGTATGATTATGTGTGTGTGTTTTAATGTTTATATGTGGTTGAGCTAAGTACTGAACAACAAGCTTGAATGAAAGACTCAGTTCATTCCCCAAAGCCTTACCAACGGAAGGCAAATGTCCTCCAACCGAAATTCTTGCGGTTCTTGCCTTCTTTGTCAAAATGTCAACAACCGAACGATGGATTGCAGATCGGTTATTCAGTGCACTCTCAACCAACAATGAGAAACGTTTCTGGCCAAAACCACGTTAGAAATGGCCAAATACAAAATTGTTTGAAATAGATCATTTTATTCATTTCCATTGGATGAAGTGTTGTGAATCATTAGAATTATTTCTTTAAAATCAATTCTTGTATTTATCTTCATCTGAAATTTTCAGTTGCCTATCTAATAGCAACTCAACGGAAACAGTTGGTGTATTAAAGTTGCCATCATAAAAAAAACAATTTAAAAGTCAAAATGAAGTTGAATAGTTGTAAAAAAAATATTATCATTGTTTATAAAACATTGCAGTATTAAAGTACACATCAAAAACAAGAACTCATCAAAAATAGAATTTCAAAAGGCCAGATTTGTCAAATTTAGCCACAAAATAGCAACTCCGCTCTCAGTGTTGTCCAGCAAGAAAACAATCCAGGGAGGAAGCATCCGGAAAATTGAAGAGGCTTTTACAAGTATAATTGTACAATTCAACTATGGCTCAAGAATCTAAATAGACCATTTTTTCTGAAAAAAAAAAGTTGAAGCGTAGCATTTATCTTATTATTCGAAATGACAAATATAATCAGCCAAAATCATAACGTTTTCTTGTTAATTTGTGCCTTTTTACCTGAATAAAATGTTATTCGCATTGATAAGCTACCAATCAATAAACAATTACGTGTTCATTACTATATTTAATCCATACTTCTGAAATAGTCACTTTTTCATAACTATTTGAAATTTTGAAAGCTGAACTTCATTACTAGAAATTAATACTGCATATTTAGATCTTTAAAAAATAACAGTGTTATGTTGTTTATAAACTAAAACCATTTCATCAATGAGACGTCATTTTTACTAAAAATTGTTTCGTTAAGTTTTACGGTTCAATGTTGTGATTCTGCAGATAGAAGGTAATCAGATCTTGGAAGATTCTATCGTATAGGAGTGTATAACTCTGGGAAATGTTTCTTTAGAGTAACTTCCCTTGTTTAAGACTTTTATCGTCTCCGTGGAGAAATACTTTTCTTTCTTGAAATGACGGCTACTTTTCTAACCATTCAAAATATTTGATTCGAATATTGCTTCAAAATACGATGAACATTCCAACTTTACCATTTTCTCGGGAATCTGGAAATGATAATTAGGAAACGGAACGAAATAATATTAAGACGAACTACATCTTGACGTGGGTCTTGAAAAACAATCACTGATTTTCTCTTTAGAGATGTTGTTCTTCTGTCTTCATATCATAAACAAAACCATGTTATTTTAGTTTCAAATCCCTGATATGATCTGCGTCTCGTTTCAATTAATAATTCACTGATACAGGATGACGCCAAATGAGATGGCTCTTCTGATTCTTTCAATGTTCATTTGTTTTGTGTGTTTTTAAATTGTTATAGTCAATAGGCTAAAAAGCAACCAAAATTATTGCTTGAACAATAACCAGTCGGGTACGGTATATGCAGTCTCCTCGGTTTTCGTTATTGAAACTTCTGTCACAGGCAAAATATACACACGTCCGAGCGCTAAAAAAACAAAAACTTTTAAAAAAACAAAAGAATCAAAATGTTCTGCTTATTTTGCGCTACTCTGTGTTACGTGTCATGGAAAGTTCATGATTGTGGCTTTGGTTCAGCCAACGTGAATTCACTTTTAGTTTCAATAACTTTCTTCAATCAAACAGAATCGAGTTCAATTTCATATTTAGGAAGCTTCCAATCCAGTTAGAATCGGCCGTTTCATGGAAGAAGGGGAGAGAACGATTATAATTCGATCATACTTCAACCATCAAGGGTGTTATCTTACTTGAGCAGTTTATAATAATCCACCCCCGGCTTGCTAAGCCTGTTGGGGCTCCACCAGAGCCTCGTTAACCGTAGTTCTCGGGAACATGCCCCCTACTCTGTAACCAGCCTCTCACGGTGCTGAACGGAGCTTGGACTTTCTCGATTTGAATTTTGACTAGCCCATCACCTAAGCCCAATCTACCCTCTTATTTACAAATAGCTGAGAGTTGGGCTCATGCTTTTTTCCCCTGGGTATTCGTTCGAAATGAACGTAGATTGTCTCAGTCAGAGTTTGAACTCGGCCCTCCGATTCTAATTTTCGTGCTGATAACTGCTTCCTACCTCCATGATCATTTTATGTCATTGGATATTGTCATCATTTCACACCGTTCTATTGAAAGACATTTGTGTTACATGGGAATAACATATTTGCTGACACAAAGCAACAAAATATTGCAGTCCCAGTTAACGGTAATGCTTCTTTACCTTCCACTGTTTCTTCAAAATCAAATGTTGCGACAATTCAGCTACTGGGTTGTCACATCTTTGTAGCGTCAACCCAGGAATCGAAAATGTTGTGTCACCTGATTCAGACATGACATGCTCTCCATTTAGATGTCGTGTTAAAAATAACTATAAAAGATGAGCTATAAAATCTAAATTCCATTGGAACAAAAAGAAAAATGACATAATGCAGTTTATGTCCAGCAATACGATGTATATATTAGTAATTAAGTTGTAATATTATAGTTTATTTTATCATTATCAGATAAAGCATTGCCAATTATTATTAAGATTTTTCTAGTATTTCTTTCATCCTAATTTCGGTTGCTTTTATATTGCAACTACTCTGACCGCCATCCTCTGGCCATTATTGAACTTGAATGAATTTCGAAGATTAAGCTCTTGGCGGTATTCTAATTTGTATCTTTTTTCCACTCGGTAAGCCTGTCTCATTGCTTCAACTGCTTTACTGCTTGAGGCACATAAGCCAACAGTTGCAGATCAAAAAGGACTGTGCCAGGAGCGAGGGCGGGAACTAAAGATAAGATGGTTCGATTCATCAAGCAATATGCAAAGTGACGGAAAGAAAAACTTCTTTCTTTTTTTTTCAATTCCCAACATGAATCTTTCAAGAATTTGTTCTACATCTATCTGCCCAGATTTATTGAAAAATGGTTTTGATTTCATCATTGTTCTTTACAAAGGAGAATTCTGTAGAATAAATATTATAGTAACTGATATTTCATCGGATTTTGAACCATGTCGAAAATGATTGATTCGGTTGATTAGAATAACAATAATAATTTATGTTATTTCGACGTCTATTGTTCATCTAGAACATCATTTTGACAATGTAGTTTACACTATTAGCAATATCATTATCAGTAGTAGTTGTAGTAGTGTCCTTACGCTGACTACGTCATCCACGTATCACAAGTTTCCTTGTCTCGTCTGGTTCTTACTGGTGTGCAGTATGTGATATAGACTGAAAGGTGTCAACATACGAATAGTCCAATCATATCATACGACTTTTTAATCATTTTATTTCCGGTGAAAATGATTTCTTCTTTAATATCCGTCACATATGATTGGCATCTTTGAAAGTACTTGATGTTGAATGAAAACGATTCCTTTATTGAGACTGTCATTGATGGGCGTCCGCTGCCACTGTTACAGATGGGGATATATTCCCAGGGGATGATCATTCCCAGGGGATGGTCTATTCAGAATAATTCTTAGCGGCAACCCTGTTACCAGCAAAGAATTATACCACTTTTCAAAAGGGTACGTTAACTTGGATCACATGAAACAATTTTACAACACCAATATCCTTTACTGACTATAAATTTTCAAACCTCGCGGAGAGAGAAAGAGAGGGTGAATGAGAAGGAAACGAGAAAGAGGATAAATGAATGGAAGAATAAGAAAAAATAGAAATGGAATGATTTTTAAAAAGTAAAGAAAGAAAAAAGAAAAACAGACAAGAGAAAGTGGCCAAGAGAGAGAGAGAGAGAGGGGGGGGGAGAAACAAAAAGCTTCAAAAAGATAATTACCGAAAAATATTTTTTAAAACTAAATCATATTGATGTGGTAGGGAAGTGAGTGACTAAGTTGAAGTTATTATTATTATTATCATTATTATTATTATTATTATTATTATTATTATTATTATTATTATTATTATTATTATTATTATCATTATTATTATCGCAACTGATTGAGAGCTGAAGAACTGATGCAACTCTTTAGCGCACCGCTAATAATACTGGAGCATTCGTTCACATTCATTCATTAAAAAAGTCTCTTAAAAGCAAGTGCTGTGCTGAAGCTGTTTGCACTTTTAAGGCGCTGATATTCTGACTTCAGAACGATGTTCACAGGATTGTAGACAACCTTGTAAAGTTTTTAAGTGAGTAGACCAAGACTGGATAAGAGAGACTCTAATAAAGAAGGTTAACAGAAAAAGACACATGAAATAGCGTTACATCACTGGTGGACTTGGCTATGTCTTCTTTTGTCTTCTTTTTTGTTCACATAATCCAACTTACATCACGTATCAAGTACGGATGCATAGAGCAAGAACAGGGGAAGGTGTCAGCTAGATGGGGCGCCGACGTTTAACGTAACCGCCAGGTCAAGTGCCATACATATCGACCAATCAAAATCGTTTTGGCAAGTGACGTCATTCAAGTAGTTTCACAAATACCACCACACTGCCTCCGGTTCATTTTCGATGTTCTTTCGCACGAATTACGTCAGTTATATTAATTTATCCTTTTTTTTTTATATTTTTGAATGAAACTTTTTTTTTCTTCTCTCGTTTTCTCTTTTCTATGGTGGGAAAATTCAAATACAACTGTGTCCCTGCTTTGCATCACGTACAACTTCTGGGAGGCCGAGGAGACGGGGAGGTGATAGAAATGGACTTCTCTTTCTCAAAGGACATTGTCATTTGGAGACGGAAAGTCAGGATATTGGTCAGGGGGTTTCTTTGGTAGGAATTTCTAAATAAACATATTTCATGGTTGGGTGTATGTTTATTTATAAATTTATGACTTGAGGTGATTTTATGAGTGTGAATAAATCCATGGTATCGGATGTACATATTTGCATGCATTAATGAGGATGTGCCACGAAGCTGAATTTTGATCTGAAATGTTCATTGTATAATGTTCGATCAATGCTATGAATGTTCAACACTGAATTAAGAGATAATGTTGAAAATATATATATTTGTGGAGTAAAATAAATGCATTTTCCAATCAATAGGCGACAGAATTATTGATGTGCCTACGTCTATTCATAAACATATACAGAAATCAATAAATTCCACTTAAATATTAATATCAAAAGGATTCAATAATATTGAATAATATTGAAAGATATAATAAATTTTCGGTTTACTACGAATCAAAATAAATATATCATTTATACACCGCACAATCATCACTGAAATAAAAGGATCAAGTGACAGCAAGTTTTCCAATTATCCCAGGACTCTACTTCGCATTCTATATGATTTTGATAATGCTGTTGTTTAGATGACCTCAGTTTTTCCGGATTTCCACTTGCTTCAGCCTCTTTGCTAAGCTCTTAGGGGCTGTTCCCAGTGCTCAGACAACGATTGGTTCTACTGCCACCTTCATTTTTTTTTACAATTCTTTCAATTCTCTGGCCAGGGCAAAATACTAGCTTTTCGTTTTCTTTAAACTTTATCCTGTGGTTTGCTGGAACAGCAAAGCCCCCCTGGTTTGTATAATTATCTTTTATAACCCCCTCTGTCTGTCTATCTGTCTGTCTGTCTGCTTCTCTCTGTGTCTCTATCTCTGTCTCTGTCTGTCTGTCTGTCTGTCTGTCTGTCTCTGTCTGTGTCTCTGTCTGTGTCTCTGTCTGTGTCTCTGTCTGTGTCTGTCTCTGTCTGTCTGTCTCTGTCTCTGTCTCTCTGTCTCTGTCTCTGTCTCTGTCTCTGTCTCTGTCTCTGTCTCTCTCTCTCTCTCTCTCTCTCTCTCTCTCTCTCTCTCTCTCTCTCTCTCTCGTATTGACCAGCTGGAATGGCAAAATCCACCGTTTGATAGAGTTTCCTATTAATATCTACAAAAGCCAACGTCTAACCCTCTGGCTTGGATAAGATAACCAGTTTGTATCTTAAAATCCTGATTTATTTCATGTTGACTGTTTATACGAACAGCTTCTGGTTTGTGTTTATGATTTTTGTTTAATCTACAGATAATTTACTACATTTCTTGAGGACTCTGCCAATCTCATTCTCAACCTTGCCCTAAATATAATCATAGTAATCCGCCAGGGTTGTGGCATTTCCACCCTATGAAAGGCAATCTGATGTTATTTTTGAGGCAAGCTTTTTATTTACCTGGGGCTGGGTTCTTAATCTACTTTTACCAGACTAAGATATATAATTGTTCCGTTATTACTGGGGAAAATACCCACATTTAAAGAAATAAAGTAAAAATTAAGCCATACTTTCATTGCATCAGTTACCACGAATTGATAGATTACAGATTGTAACTTTCTCTGATGCAAGGGAAGTCACTCTAACGGACTTTTCAATTAATATCCGTTCTATGTATTCGAATTCTGCTGTGAGTTGCTACGACGCTGTTTCCGTGGTAACAGTCGTTCATAATTATCAGCAATCAATGGAATGTACCACGCTTTTATTTTATTTAAGTCTACTTCACTTCTATGTACTTTCATTATTTAAGAAAAAGACGAAAGTAGATTGAAGATCGATGAAAGCTGCGTGGACCACAATGCACCACTTGTTCGACATTCAGCAAACATTTTCACAATCATTATTATCAGTGGTTGCGTGTGTAAACGTGTTGAGACCAAATCACAGGTAGAAACATCAAATCATGCGTATCATGTGAGGATAGGTAAGGTTACTGTGGGGAAGGTGAGCCAGTATGTATGTGTGCGTTCACTTGTACGTATACATGTGGGTGTATGCGTGCGTGTTTCAAAGAAGGAAAAATTCGTTTAAAAGAGAAATCAGAATAATTGAACTTAAATTCCATTCTATTTCAGACTCTTTATGATACAATGTTATGTATCATAATCAGATTATATTCCTGTGTGCCTGAAATTGTTCTATGGACTTGCCGTATCATTTTTCCCAAATAAAACAAAAGGAAAAAAAGCAACTTATATTTATCCCTCCAAAATCAAATGCAAATAAGTTGCTTTGTGGCTGTCGCCATTTTGAAGCAAATTTTGACAGAAACAGATTTTATGTGAAATGATTGGGGTGGGGACAGACCTCTCATTTGCTGACAAAGTGGGCACAAGACGGATAAGGGAAGATATTTGCCTGAAGAAAGAGCATGCAGCTGGGGGTGGGGGGTACTCAGAATGCTAGTTTCGATGGAGAGCATCTAAATTCAAGATGAAAGAGATAATTATTTTTTTCTATTTCTCTAAAGAAATCTCTCAGAGATTAAACGTGAAAGAATTTATCTCTACTACCATACCACTATTCATGACAATAAAACTCATATTCAAATGGAAAACGTCCACTGGAGAAAGACAGAAAGATAAAGCCCACTTCTTGCAAATTGAAACAAACGTCGGTGACGAAAAATATTCTTGAAAGCTATTTTTCCTAAATACAAACTCCATTTTATAAACACAAAGGTAAAATATACTTCATTTCAATTATTATTGTATATTCCATGTAAATCTCTGATGACTTTACACACATAGACCGTGAATAAAGAAAATGACAATTAGGAGTTAAAACAGTCACTTGAGCTTTTGTCGTTGGATCTTTTGATGGATAGTAAGAGCAAGACTTAGTTGAAGCGGCTACCCCGCCACCTCTTCATGAGTTCAAGTAATGAAAACGTATGAAACCGTATAAATATGTTATCACTACCGGCACATTTTATCTATTTATTTTTCTTGAATTCTTTTATAAATTTAAACTCCCAAAATTGCGCCTTTTTATTTATTTTCTTTCCCAGATGATCAAAATTATTCTTAAACATATTTATGATTGTATTATTTTTATCATAAGATTGTGAACTATTCCAGTATTTTAAAATTCTTCGATAGAAAGAATCAATTTTTTTTTTCGACTTTGTTGTCGTCATGAATCTAGCTAAAAATTTTCCCATCCTACCTGACTCCTGAAACATTAGAATTCCGTAATTCAAGATCGACTAAGTTTCGATCAAGTCACTTCTTGCTCTCCTCCCAAACATTGCAGTCATGCCTAACTTTTCTAATCTATCCTTATGACTTGAATCTCTCATGTTACTTATCATCTTGGTAAATTTACTCTAAAACTCGCAGAAATAAGGCTACTTCCCCGACCATAACACAAAGAATATAAATAAAAGGAAGTCCTCTTCTGTCAATGGTTGGAAATCAAAGAATGTTACTACTTTTCGAATTAATGTTTACTTTGATAATCCATTCGGTTTCGCCACTTTTTTGTTCTTAAGGAAAAAAAAGAGGCGAAAATAGCTTTGCAGCGAGTTGTAATTGAGACAGCATGTACTCTCACCCCCTTGTAGCTCTCGCCACCCCAACCTCCGATGACTCAGACTAACATACCATCATCACCATTTAGGAATTCTGAGAAAACTTAAAAAAATCTCTGTCATATAAATTAATGGTAATTGTTTCTTCACTTTACGCCATTTTCAACTTGGACTTCCAGATAGCACGGAGGATTTGTCCTCGCTCCAAAATGCATGCTATTTTGGCCTTCTCTGTAGAATTGAGGTGTTCATTCTGTGAGATCATGGGTATTGGTGAGGATCGGAGGCGAACGGGGCATTTCCAGCCCCCTTGAAAATCCCTTTCACCGAGAGCGAAGGGGTTCGAAAGTAAAAACGTCATAGAGGCCGGTGGTGAAGGAGTCATTATGAAAAGTAACAGCTTAGGATGAGTCACAGCTCAAGAAATTCCTAGTCTCTTACCTGAAAACTGACATCCGGATATATTTTTTTGACCTTCCTCTGAAATATGCCCTTTCCCAACCTCTGGAAAAGCGACAGTGGATATGTGAGATGGAATGAAGCCGTCCGAAGACAGCGTCTGACATTGAGATTCCTGGTAGAGGTTACAAGATTTTCAAGTGCCTTTTCCTTCTCCTTTTTCTTCTTTTTAAGATGAGAACGATTGATAATAATTGATTCCAAGCTTGAAAACAAAGCGAATTTATTTAGGATCTGCGGGTGGCAGCAGGCAAAAATCCCGTGGAAGTTCCTCGATCGAGTACAGACGATCGGCAAAATAGACCCGGCGAATGCGTGTATTAGCGTGTAACTGAAACAGAATGGCAACACGATTAATCACCTAGAACGGAATATCGAATGTTTATTCCATATATTTGTGAAATTATATTGATAACTTAAGTTAATACAAAAAACAATAAATAGAAAACCATTGTGGATTATGACCAAAGTATTCTGGAAAAAACTTCAAGAATCGACACGTATATGCAAAAAAAAAAACTAAATATAAGATCCAAATGAGAAAACAACTCGAAATGAAAATGAAGAAGCAAAAGAAACCGTTTTAATATTCTTGAAAATAATAACAATTGTTACCTTTCCCATTTTGAAATGACCTCCAAAATTGTTATTTTAAGGTTTAGAGTTAGCATTGTATTTAGTTAGTATTAGTATTTAGTATTTTAGGGTTAGTTTAAGGGATTGTGTTTGGATTAGATTCTTTGAATTGAAATTAATCAGCAGCTTATGTAATTCTACAGCTTGAACGGCAGCTACTTTGAAAGCAGGAATTAAAATTACCTCGAATTTCATAAAATAAAACCTTCAATGGTCAATACTTTGAAAATGAAATTTTTGAAAAATAAAGTTTATAAAAAGTTTTTAAAAATCTATGATTAGCGGAAATTTCAAAAGGAACATAGAGCAAACATAAATTGAATTGGAAAGGGTAACAGTCGTTATTTACTAAGCTTAGCTTAGTCTGGCACAAGGCCACGCATGTAAAGTACGTAGGGAGGATCAAACTCACTGCATATCAGTAATATGCATACATGTTATTTACATATATGTGCGTGTGTGTGTGTACATGTTACTTACATATATGTGTGTGTGGTGTGTGTACATACTATTTACAATTATATATGTGTGTGTGTACATGTTATTTACATGTATATGTGTGTATGTGTGTGTACATTACCTAACCTCTGTCCTAGACAGATCTGGACGGTCAGTAAAGTTGAATTTAAGCGATATATTTACTCTCACATAATTCCCCATCCATCTCAATGCTCTGTTCCTAAGTTGGAAGAGCATTGCATAAGCTTATAATGAATGAGTTGACTTATTTAAAGAGTGCTCAACCCTGAATAAGGGAGCATTATCGTATCCACACGTACACAAACACAAACTGATATATATATATATATATATATATATATATATATATATATATAGAGAGAGAGAGAGAGAGAGAGAGAGAGAGAGAGAGAGAGACTGGGAGAGAGAGAGAGAGAGAAATATGCATGTAGATATATACAAAAATACTTCGAGATATGTATAATGTTAATAGACCTTTCCATTAACGAGGGAGAGAGGAGGAATAACTTACATGAATTCTTAAAGTTTCCATATAATTCGTGCCGTATGCTCGTCGAGTGAAATCAGCCAGATTAAATTGAATCTGATTCCAACCGGAATCCAATTTCATGGGCATAGTACAGATGGAGTGAGACACTCGAGTGACATGATGGTAATTGCTCGATCGGAATCTTCTCTGTACATTTTTGTCATCCAACACCTGAACTTCGAATGTAAAGGGTTTGTTCATGTTCTTGACGATCATCACGATAAATGGCAGTTTAATACCCAAAGTTTCTCCTGGCTCAGCAGGACAGCAAATATACGTCGTGGTGATGTTCGTACCCCTCAATTCGAGAACCAATGACTGGATTGAATACATAAGACATTATACATTTATATACATAATTATACATAAGACGTTATACATTTATTCGATGTGAACAAGTATACAGCATGTATATGCTAACACATATAATGACAAATCTAGCTGAAAAAACTTAGATATTTGTGTTTTGTAATAGATATCATAATTCTTCTTTAAATTTTCTTCATCTGGTGAGAACACAACATATTCTGGTAAACTATTCCTATTGTTACAATTCTCGTTTTAAAATGACTGCCTTTCGTGTTTAGTATCTTTAGGGTTAGGGTTTAGGGCTCAATATTAGGTATTAGAGTTTTAGGATTAGCGTTATGATTAGGTTCTTTAATTTGAAATTTATCATCGGCGTCAGTTATACTGCTACTGGAACGGTGGCCACATTTAAACGGGAAAGGTAACAATTGCCCATGGACCTACAATTATATTGGTAAAAAAGAATTTTCTAATATTCAATCTACTTCGATTAATATGTACAGTATATTTATGTTCTCTTCAACTATTGTACCTTCTGGTAAAAAATGCATAAGGCTACACTAATTCTAAACCACATGATTGGAAAACATCTATTTAGTCTCACCGGTCCCTCCTATTTTCTACTCTTTTCACCCCCCTCCCCCTATGTTTTAAATCAGGTGCTCACTTGGAGATCACAATCTGTTATGCGTTTGATGTGTCCATTGCGTACATGCTGTCCCCAGATTTCGAGAGGCCGGCTTCCGATGCTATACAATATGGAAATGAAGCCAACTTGATATGTTTGTTTGAACATTGCGCCATGAATTGGGAAATAGAGCTGTCTCTTTGGTTACGTGTCAACATTGATCTGAGCATGCGTTCTTAGCTGCTTCTTGTTGTCCTTGTTTCTTTTTCAAATAAGAATAACGTTTTTTGTTGAGCGTCTGAACGTGAACGACATATTTGCCAATGTTTCTTCCATCTAGAAACCTAATAACATCGTGCAAAACAAATGCAACCGACAATCATGGCTATTCACTTATTTTCATTAGAAAATGGTGGAGTGTCTTCTTCTCTACCATGGGTTTATGAAACTTTTCCTGTATCATCAAATATATATATATATATATATATATATATATATATATATATATATATATATATATATATATATATATATAGTTCAGGATACTGAGGGAAGAAAAAGACTGGAGACTAATAACTATATCACAAATTCTCTATTATTTTTTGCCTTACACAATATTCTGTCGGATCTACACCCATTCTTATTACACATACACGCGTGTACACATGTATATATGAATACATACATCTATAAATGTGTACGTGGGGGCGTGTGTGTGTGTGTGTGTGTAGAAGTGAATATACGAGGACAATGTGAGGTAACCTGGCTAGACACCAATATATTTCATATCCAAGTCCAAACGCCGATGTTTATTTGCCAACCCAACCTCGACAAGTTTGGCTCAGTTCGGATTGTCATCCCCGAAAAAGCGAAAACGTATCAATGGTTTCTTAGATCAGCCAGATGTTGCATCTGTATCGATCTGGCACGAACACACTTCAAATAATTGAACCTACTAAAATGTCGATATCATTCAATGAATCCTGCACACACACACACACACACACACACACACACACACACACACATATATATATATATATCCATATACATATATATATATAGAGAGAGAGAGAGTGAGAGAAGGGGAGAGAGAAAGAGACAAACGTGTGCACACACTAATATTTGCAGCTTTTTTTTTCTTTGCAAAGCCTATCGACCCAATAATCTACATGAAGACTATGGAGAGATCTGAAAACATAGGCATAAAACATGTGAGGTAAAACTTGGAGGTCATTGGAGGTCATAATAGGTTATTTTTGGTCATTTTTAGCTAATTTTCAGAGTTGTGGGTCACAGTTTTGCACCAATTATGCTGATATTCAACATATGGGTCCACTACCAACGGCATAGATATGTATAGGTACATCTTTTAATGATGATGGTCATATGCTATTCGAAGTTGACTTCTGAGGTCATTTGAGTTTTCCAGAAGTCATTTCTGGCCATTTAATAACTAATTTTCAGAGTTGTGGGTCACGATTTTGAAACCAAATGTTGAAATTCAACATATGGGTACATCTTTTCACAGTGAAGACCACAATATGTACCGTTGGCTTTCAAGGTCATCATAAGTCAATTCTGGTCATTTCAACTCAATTGTTGGCAATTCTTTCGCTCATATGTAACTGGATTTTGGCACAGGGGTGGATGTTTTCTGGGCAAAGGTCAGTGTAATATTCATTTGTGGTCACGAGGTCATTCTTGATCAATACTAACCTATTTTCCAAGTTGTTAGCCACAATTTTGTACTTATGAAACTGAAATTTGGTATAGAAGTAGGTTCTTTTCGGGCGAAAGTATTCAGAAATGTGGCTTTGACGTCAGGGTCATTTGAGGTCACCATCAGTTATTTCAAGTCATTTCCAACGAATTCTCCCAATTGTTATCCACAAATGTTGCACTTAGGAGGCAGAAATCTTGCACTAGTTGATGCAGGGATAATCCAACTTTTTTGAAAGAAGTTAAGCTAATACTCAACTTTATTGTCCTAAAAAATGAACACAGAATAAGAACATTTTCTTACTATCCCACCCGGTGTAGCGTAGGTACACCTTTCTTCAACACTCCCTCATTAGAATACTCCGCTAGTACTCATCTGAATTGTCCTTAAAAGCAGACACAGTTAAAATCAGTTAGATTTTTTTGCTAAGTTACCAACGATATTAATCATGTACTAAAATCCCCCCCCCCAATTATTTTTATTACTTATCATATAATCATATATAATCGGCGAAAGACTGATTGGGAGATATTTTCTAGTTTGTTTTCTAGGTTTTTTTTTTGGTTTTTTTTCAAACATTTTTGTATATGCTCATGACTATCGAGACTATGTCTCAGAAGGTTCCCAATGAATTTCAATGAGGTTTCGTGAATGAATGGACAGTGGGCCACGAAATAAGTGATTAAGTATTGGTGTGGATCCATGTACAATCAAATCCCTTGTGTCGTAGTTATATATCCAGATCACACACCGCTGTTATGTCTGTCCGTACTACTTTTCTAGAAGACTCCAATGGATTTCTATGAGATTTCGTGAATGGATGGACAATGTAATTTTGTGGAAAGGGGCGATATTCTTTATAGAAGGAAAGATTGAATTTTGGGACGGATCCACGCGCAATTACTTCCCCAACTCTGCAGACATATGTCTACACCACATGATACTGCTAACGGTTCATGTCTATCCAGAAGATATCCCCTAAAGTTCCTAATGAATTTCAATGAAATTCGTAAAGGGTTGGGTAAAGGGCCACGAAAAAGTGATTACATTTCGGGGCAGATCCAATAATGTTGCCAGATGAATGCACTCTCTTAGTGCTATATAGTTTTATTGCATAGATTTTTTTATAAGATACTGAATAAAACCATTTTCCTGGTTCTTGTACCTATCCATCATTCACCTCATTTTATTGAATGTAGAAGCAAAAACTCACATTTACCGATAACTTTATTTATCTTTAGATATGAAGAAAATGCTTTTTCCCTATTTTGCAATGATTGTGAATCTCGCGTCTATGCTGAAATTATGTCTGGGAGAGCGGAAATGTAGCTCTACGGGGAGTCAGTCTGGATGATTGGGTAATTCGATTCTGTGCCCATAGTTATTGAGTCTAATTTTTAATTGTCATTCGGACTTGCTTATGTATTGAAATTTACATCTATTATACTCTAGGAGTTATATAATATTTTTTGCTTTGACAGTTAGAATTATGGTATGAATAGAAAGTTTAGTTAAGTGGTAGAGCTAGTGAAGGTGTTACTGTGCTTAGGGTGGTTGCAGCATAGACTATTTCTTTTTTTGCGGTGTTAGAAGAATTTGATGGTTTTAAGGGATGTTGTTTTGTGAGACTATATTGTTTATTATAGTGTTAATGCTAATCATGTCTCAGACGTTTAGGGGCTGCATTAGGCGATGACACTTGGTTCTAAGAATATTTCTTTGAGTTAAGTTATGAGTGGAAGTATATTCTATGTCTTATTGATTATATGTGACAGAGGTGGGAGTGTGTTGTGGAAGGTGATTATGAATGGTATGTGGTAAGGTTTATTTTTCCAAGAGAGTGTAAGAGTTCCTGCTGAGGATATTGTAGTTGCATTTTTTATTTGATCATTTGTATCTTCTAGTGAATATCCTCGTTTAGTGTAATGTTGTAGTAGGTAATAGTTGTGTCTGTTGAGTTCACTGTCTGTAGATCAAATTGCCCTAATTGTGAGTGCTTGTGAAAATGGTGTTTTTTCTCAAATGTTCAGATTGGGTCAATTTAGAGTGAAAGTAGCTGCAAGTGTCTATAGGTTTAATATAGAGGGTGGCTTAGATGTTTCTATCATTACGTATATGCGAATGTTTATGAAGGCTATGGAGTCAATGGATCTTTCGTAGTCAAATTTGATAGAGTCTTGAGTAGGGTTTACCGCATGTACATAGATAATGCTAGAAACCTCCAAACTGCCTTCTATGTGCGGGAAGAATTTCTCTAGTTCAATTTCAACTCCTGTATATGTTAAAAGAATGCAATCTACATATCTTACATAGAAGAGACAGTCTTTTCTCTCTCCGGGTATATGTAGGTCTCTTCAAATTGGCCTATGATAATGTTAGCAGGGGGGGGCTGATACTGTGCCTATGGCACAGCCTTTTACCCGGAAGAAATGTCAGTTATTAAAGTTGTAACTATTGAGTGTAAGAATGTGTTGCATAAGGATGGTAATTGTTCCTGATCAAGATTCTTTGCTTATTTTATTGTTAAGGGCTTTTTGAAGGATATAATGCCTTCCTCGTATCATATATATATATATATATATATATATATATATATATATATATATATATACTGGAGGCTGTAACGCATTTGGTGAAAATACTTTAGTTTAAGTTGTTTCTTTATATTCCCTTATTTTAAGTCTTAGTAGTTAAAAACTGTTGATAGTGCAAAGAAATGGTTACGTTATATCAAACTCAGCTGAGCTGGGTTTTTCAACAAAAGGTAACTGAACTCGTAAACGTTGAAGAATCCATTGTTCCAAATGTTGGCATGAAATACGTATTTCTAACTGTAAATTTGTTACTTTTGAAAGGAAGAGTCCATTGCTACGGAGAGAGAGACAAATAGAAAAGGTCATACTGTTCATTATATATATATATATATATATATATATATATATATATATATACGAAGGGTGGTTTTATCAGCCTTATTTTCATCATTGTGTAGAAACTAGTTGTTAAATGACAATCTTTTTATCGCGGAATTTAAATGCCACTTAAACATGATGCCCTACATGCAAGCGAGAATAGAGTAAAGCGAATCCTCTCAGTAGATAGCCTTTCAGAGTTAATAGGTTGCTATCAAGTGAGTTTTACTCAAGACGTACAAATTAACAGAGACACTACGTGCAGATGACAGGAGAAGGAAAACAATATAGTATTCTCATGCTGACTCTTGGGACAGATATCATCAACTGGCTGAGAGAACGATCACAAAAATTATATGCATGCAGAAACGCATACGCGCATACGCACATACAAACACACACACACACACACACACACACACACACATATATATATATATATATATATATATATATATATATATATATATATATATATATATATATGACAAACAAACAACAGGACATAAAACCCTAGGATAAATCCCCCACCGGACAAAAATCCCAGCTTTACCAAAAAACACTCCAGAAAGATTGTACCAAAATATTGAGTATTTCTTTTTAGATCAATATTGTAACTTGCAATAGACGGTACAATATATATATATATATATATATATATATATATATATATATATATATATATATATATATATATATATATATATATACATATATATATATATATATATATATATATTGGCATTTTTCAAAGGGCTCAATGTGCATTCATACTGTTTCTTAAAAGGGTTAGTATGTGTTAACCTATATCTTACATGCTAATGTCGTATTGTGTAGTTTTTATTCGATTTTATTTCAAAATTAATGCATGAAGGAGTTTGCAATGTGGAAATGTGTTCATACCTCTTTGTTATCATGTTGTATTTGTATATAAAGATGGCTTCGATAGATCCTCATGTCAAGGAGTCGAGTAATTTTTCATCAGAGGGGCTTTGTGAAAGTTGAAATTGTGGTTGTATGTACTTCCGTGTTGGACTGGGGGCTTCGTCTTTTCGTCTATTTGGGGGACTTTTTGTACTCGTATATCTTTCTTGCGAGGTCTCGATGAAAACGTTGTTGTAATCCTTACACGGTATTGCAAAAACACCAACTTGGTGCAAAGGAGATTTGCATTATTGTTTGTTTTCCAAAACTTTGATGGTTGCTGAGGTGTTGGTGGCGATGTGTATTTTCAGTTTGCTCAGGTTGGAGCTGGTCGCGTTTAAGTTGATGGGTAATGTGATGCTTCTGATGGTGTCGCAGTTATCCTTTTTATTTTGTTTAGTTTTAATTATATGGATCTTATATGCCTGTCTTCTTGCGTTGTATATTAAACATCGTTACTACTGAGGTGAACAGAAGTGTTATTCAATGGATTTCCTTCGTTATCAATTCATTCGGGGCTATGTATTGTGAGGGCCTTTAAGAAGAAACCTATGCTTTTTTTCCGTTGTACTGGGAGTATGTGGTCATTCTTGTTCGTAGCTTTTGGGAAAACTCAAAGTTTGATGTCAGTTCTGTATAGATGGGTGTCAAAGAAAGACAATGTGTTACTGGATTCTCTCAACTGGGTTTAGTTTAGTTACTAGATTGCATCGGTCTATGCGTTGGGGATAAAAGATTAGGGCATAGTCGATGTAGCGAAAATGGGTGGCTGTTTCAGGTATGATATGTGTGAAGGAGCCTGATTCCAGAAACTAAAAAAAGAGACAAGCTAACATTACACTTACCGTAAGTCAAATTTTTGTTTGTAGAAACTATCGTTGATTCCTATATTCAGGTGATAACTGTGTCAGGCAATGGACTCAGATGATGAATTGGTACATATATATCTATCATTGTCATGCATACACAGACATAGGTGCGTATAGACATAAACAAACACGCATACGTATACTTGACTAATACACATTCATATACATACGTATGAGTGATGGAAGTGATGTATGGACGGCTGCACGCACACGCATACAAATAAGCAAAACTCGTATGTGTATAGGTGCGTATACAATCATACATGCTTAGATAGATAATAGCTGTGTTTGACTTGTGTCATCCCAGACGTCACATTCATCCAATCCCCCCCATACCTACCCAAGGTATATTCCCTTAATGGTACCAACCCTGTTGCCCTACTTTCACGATCAGTTGCATTCTTTCTTCTTCGTGTTCTTCCTGAATGTTATCGCCTCCCGCCCAAACGTGTCGCCTTTCTTTTATAAGTTTTTCGAGCGGAAGTTTTCTTTGTCCCATAAAAGCTTCTTCATCAGTCAATAAAGAAATGACCCCTACATCTTCAATGTCAAAGCATACTTCACAACTGCTAAACACTGGTATATCGTCGATCTGTCAACATCATACAGATTACCTACCTACCTCAGAAATGGGAAATCTATATGAGAAAAAAATCAAAATCCGTCCAGTCAACTTTGGATAAATATTCAAAAGAAATGTGGTAGATTTGCTATGATGTTATTATGAAATGAACGAAAAAATGTGATAATTCATTAACCTGAACAGTTTGGGTGTTATTTGCAACTAAAGGTTGTTTTTAAACACATTTTTATAAATGTTGACGATTGGTTGGAAAGGGCAGGGATTCAATGTAATAATTCTCATTGATTTCATTAATGACCTAATACCAATTCGCCTTATTCGAGTCGAAGTTTGCTTGCGTATTGCAATGAAATGAAATTACTAAATTGTTAGTCACGGTACTAATTTTACTAATATTTTTTTGACAGCATGCTGATCGTAACGAACAAATTTATGAAATATCTTTAATTGACATTCTTTTTGTTGGTCAGTGATCATCGTCCCAGTCAAAATACAACTTTTTTTTTTAAATTTTGTCACAATCAATTTTTTTACTCGTATTTTTCTCGATCTTGAATCTTTTTTGTAGTTTTTCATTACAATTCACTCAGAGCATGGGTCTAAGGCAGTGAGTAATCGGAAATGGAGGAGATGCTCAAGACGAGACTCGAACTCGTCGGAAAGCTGCCTGTGTGTGACACTGACCAAACGACTCAGCTAGGACAGCTTGAACGTCTGGCAGTAAATCAAATCAAACCCTCAAATTTCATCCTTCATCCTTCTTTGACTGTTGGACGCCATATTTGTTTTCTATTTTTTGATACATTAGCTGAACTTATTAACGAAGATGGCACCAAACAATCGGTAAATCATTCCAAGAAATAAAGAACATCATTTCTTCGATTTTTTCTTCCTTTGACGAAGCTTTTCATTCATTAAGTTCCCTGTTGGCTATCATCTTGTATACATAGAGTCTCGGGTAAAGGGATGTATAGTATATTTGCATCTTGTATACATATATCCACACACTAATCAGAGGGATATATAATATATTTGCATCAAGCACATATACATATATACACTAATCAAAGAGATATACAATATATTTTCGTCTTGTACTCATACATAGACACCAATTAAAGGAGTATGCAATAATTTGCATCTTGTACACGTATAAACGCTAATTAAAGGGATGTAAATATATTTGCATATTCTTTACATAGAGACACTACTGAAAGGATATATAACATATTTAAATCTTGTATATATATATATATATATATATATATATATATATATATATATATATATATATATATATATAGAAAGAGAGAGAGAGAGAGAGAGAGAGAGAGAGAGAGAGAGATAGAGAGAGCTAGCTTGATTAAAGGAATATTCTATATATTTGCATTATAATCCTATAAAAACTGGTGTTTGTTATTTATTGCTAAAAATCGTCTTAAACAATGGTTAAAGGTTGTTAATACTTTCCATTTCCTTCTAACTTTGTGGCTAAAATATTATATATGTACCCATTTCAATCCATTTATCAAATAAAATAATTATACACCAAGATTCCATTATTTATTTTAAAAAAAAAAGATGTATATTAACTTTTATTAAACATACTAATTATATTTCCAAGTAGCCCAATTTTCAGCCATCGTAGATTTTTATCCACTAAATTGGAAGATAAATCAGCTGGATCTAACTGGAAAAAACGGCTGATTTGGCAACCTTGATCTGTCAAAGTCTTCTTTTGTCTTTCCTGTTTTGATTACACACACATGCACACACACACACACACACACACACACACACACACACACACATACACACACGCACAGGGTGTTTCAAAAAAGACGCAACCGTCTTTTTGACAGCAAGTATGGAAACAATTGCAAATTTGAAACTTTTTTATGAATGACACATGTTACAAAAAGAAGCTAATTCCACATGCATTTTAACTTTACTATCGATGTTTGAAGTGATTTCCTTCAACTTGGATGCTGTTTCGTAACCGTTTCATTACACTGGAAAATGACATATTTGACAAAACACAGAAAATGGATACTTGAATGAGGTTAGAGCATGCTACAATCATTTCAGCAGCAAAATACTGCCGCGTAACCAATTGTAACGTGAAATTTATAATCACGTAAATTGTACTTTCTTATCTTTTATGAAGCACCCAATACATATACACGAACACATTTATACGTTGGCATATGCACACATACTCAAACACACATACGCACACACATGCGTTGATATTCATTCACACGTATTTATGAAGTTAAATGTATTTTTTTATCTCTGTTGCTCCTCCTAACTTTCTGTATTAATCTGCCACTCATCGTTTTATCTATTCTTCTCTTGGCGACTCCTCTCTTTCTTCTTCTTCTTCTTCTTCTTCTTCTTCTTCTTCTTCTTCTTCTTCTTCTTCTTCTTCTTCTTCTTCTTCTTCTTCTTCTCCTCCCCCCTTTGTCTTCCTCCACCTGATTCTTTCCCTCCACTGATGCTACCGAATCACCTCCATTTGTGACACTTCATTCCGTATATATCGGTGTGCTTTTTATCCATCTCCGCCACCCTCGTTTTTCACCACCCTTAACTCTCACGTGACAAATGATATGACAACATTTCTAAGGGGTGGGGGATAGCTTCCAATATTTCTCTCTTGCTCTTGCCTCCCCTCCACGTAGTTCAACTTTACCCTCACATGTGACTTTCTTAATCACGAGATCTCATTATCGAAAACAATAACCCTTATGAGAAACAAAACTCTTAGAAATACAAATGATTGTATTATTGTATTATTTGCGAAAATGATATCTCCTCTATTATTATTATTATTATTATTATTATTATTATTATTATTATTATTATTATTATTGTTGTTGTTGTTGTTGTTGTTCTTGTCATTGTTTGTTTAATAGTTATTTGTTCTTGATGCATCTAATGATAAGGGAATTCCTACGTGGTATATGTGTTTCTTGTTACAGTACTTATCCAGTTTCTTAATGTGTTTCCAACTTGTTATCTTCAGGACAGCTGTCGTGCAAATTACTTTAACGAGACTAAATATCTACCCTAACAGGCGGTGTAAGTTGCTGTCCAAAAATGAAATAAAAAGATAGATGGAAATCGGATAGCGTTTAATTCAATTTGGTTTTAAAATTGATTTAAAACCATTTTTACGCTGTTTAAAAAAACAAGGGGATGATGTTGAAAAAATGGGGTGCTTATATAAAAGGGGGTGTTAATGTTGGAAAATTGAGCTGCTAATTTAGAAAAGGGTGTTCGACTAATGTGCAAAAAAAGGATGTTCGGCTTATGTGAAAAAAGGGTCAATATTAAAAAAAGGGGCCATGGGAGTCAAAGTTACAAACGGGCGTGTATGCCTGAAAAGGAGATAGGGCTTATCTCGAAAAAGAGGCTGTTATAAAGAAAAAAGGGGTTTGGTGTTGAAAAATGGTTGAAGAAGGAGTGGTATAATGTTAAAAAGGGGGGCGTTATGTTGAGGAAAAGCGAAGCATTTGTTAAAAACGGGTTGGGTAATATTCAAACATTCAAATAGTAAAATGAGGGCATTGTTGATTGATGCGAGGAGGGCTT
Organism: Thysanoteuthis rhombus; assembly: GCA_963457665.1. Lineage (NCBI taxonomy): Eukaryota > Metazoa > Mollusca > Cephalopoda > Oegopsida > Thysanoteuthidae > Thysanoteuthis > Thysanoteuthis major. The sequence continues at coordinate 12,761,846 of OY735232.1, read as the reverse complement.
AGTGTTAAGAAGGGGAAGAGTTCCCACTTTATTATGAACCCATAAAATGAAAATAAACCTTCCCTCGTAATTTTGACTCCTAAAAAATGAAAAATTCACCAGGAAATTTGAAGATTTCCATTTGATTTTGACTCCTAAAAATGAAAAAAAATCTTCCCTTCGATTTTGACCCCTAAAATGAAAAAAGATCTCCCCACAAAAATGATTCCCTTCGACTTTGACCGTAAAAAAGAAAAAAAATCCTTTGCATTTAGTCCTGTAAAAGTGGTCAAAATGGGAATTTTTCAATTTGGACCCTCAAAACTGAAAAAAATCTTTCCCCGATTTTGAATTCTAAAATTAAAGGAAATTCTTTCGATTTCAACCCCTGAAAGTGGGAATAAAATCATCCCCTTGATTTTGACTGAAAAAAATCTCCATCAATTTTGACCCTCTGAAAGTCAAAAGATATCCCATGGATTTTGATCCCCAAAAGTGGAAATGAGTTTTTTTCCTCGATTTTGACCCCTAAATGTGATAAATGAGAGTGAAAAAATAATCTGCTCGAAATGATAAAAAATTCTCTTGCATTTTGACTCCTAAAAGTGGAAGGAAAAAATAGCTCGCAATTTGGACCCCTAAAGATGTAGAAGTTCTCTCCTGACTTTGACCAAAGTAACCCATCCCCAATTTTCCCCCTCACCCCCCCCCAAAAAAAATCATTTGATTCTGACCCTCAAGAGTGGCAAAAATCTCCCCCTCGATTTTGATTACTATAAGTGAAAGAAATCTCCCATTTTCTATTTTGAGCCCTAAAATTGACAAAGAGATCGCTTGGATTTTGACCCTTGAAAATGAAAAATGAAAGTTCCTTATTGATTTCACCCACAACTAAAAGTGAAAAATGGAAGTTTCCTTGTGATCAACATAACCTCCGATCCCTGAGATTCGAGTTTTGGTAAAATGAACCTTAACCTTGCTAAATCAAAACATGCACTAATCAAAAAATCGCTATTCAAGGTATCCATGTACAACCATTAAATATCGGGTTATGAGATATATTAAAAATGTTTTGGCTTCTTTCTGAATAAAGAACGCTATCTACGTCACATTTTTTAACTCCGAGGATTGAGTCGAGAAAAAAAGAATAGAAATACCTTTCTACTAAGTAATTATATAAAAAGACCCCCCCTCTACCCCTGATTTGAAATCTCCCAAAACATATTTTAGGTTCGTTTTCAAAAACTAATTTGCCAAAAACACTTCCCAGGGACTGAATCCGTTCTCATATGGACTTATATTAGGAAGGGTTTTTTTTTGTGGTGAGTTGGTAGATACATACGGGCAGATAAACAAACGGATTTTGGGCGAATTATTTTGAGATTATTTCCATCCTTAATGTCTTGTTTCTTGAATATCCAGGTGTTATTTTCAGAATAATCTTGAAAGTTTTATATATCACTGTAGCGTTACAAATTACTGAATAAGAAACACATCTTATTCGATTGATAGATAGAATTTGTTTACTATATATCTTATCTCTGTAATCAATTGAGAAGCATTGTGTTGAGTGAATGACAGGGAAGGAAATTATGTTAAAAATAAATATTTGTTGTGTAAAATAGATACTTTTTATCATTATGCTACGGACTTATAAATGTACCAACATGTATGCAAACGCACACACATGCACCACACGCGCGTGCGCACACACAAAAGAAACAGTACGTCAAAATGATCTTTTCAAGAATAAGGATTGATAAGGTTTGAAACATTTCGTAAAACTTCTTCTTCTTCTTCTTCTTCTTCTTCTTCTTCTTCTTCTTCTTGTCCTTCTTCTTCTTCTTCTTCTTGTCCTTCTCCTTCTCCTTCTCCTTCTTCTTCTTCGTGCAGTACAGCCAGCAGCTCATTAACTATGTTTTCATGGTGAATCCACACAAGAATTGCCCAGTTGGTGATAAAAACATAAAATTTGGCACAAACGTTCCACGATGTGTAATTATCATTTTCAGATATGGAGATATCTCAAACTGTCCACTGATACCAACAGTTTCTAAGGAATGCAATTTCCACAGCAAATGTTCAAAAATCAGTTCTTTTAAATATTCGCAAGATAAGGTTCCTCGATGATTTTTGTAGTAGCAGGTGTGCTTAGTGACATACAAAAGAGCTGCCAGGGACTCACCACCGGAAAGGTATAATCCTCAAAGGCTTTGCAGACATATTTAATGAGAAATGGATGTTTTTATGCAGCAGTACACATTATATAGAAGAACTCATGGGTCTACAACCTCGGTCTACCTTTCATGTATCTCCAACCCTTGGTCCACCTTTCAACAAAATTTCATAGAGAACTTTTGGAGATATTGTATGGACAGACAAGAGTGAATACAGAAATGGATGGAGAAAAAAAAACCGTAAAGAATGAAAAAATATATATCTGAATTAAAAACAAATTCATCCCAAATTGTTCATATCTGTCTTGATACTCTTTCACGTTCCCTCAATCAAAAATAGATTACTTCATTCATTCTAAAATAGAATCACTTCTACCTTCATTCATTATCCTTCCATGAAATTATATCTCACTTTATGGATTTTCCTCCAGGCAATATTTCCAATCTAAAAAATCTATAGAGATTTCCCAAATGAAACTCAAATTCCAGGATCCCACCTCTATCCAATTTCTAGAGATATTGAGTTGACAGACAGGAGCGAATACAGATATTTATGGGAAAAAATACGAAAATATCTCTCAATCCGGAACAAATGCGGGAACTACCCCCAAATTTAAGCAGTTCTACCTTACGCTGGGCCTTATATTTCCTCAAGTTCTGTAGATATCATGTAGATAGACAGGAGTGCGTACAGAAATGTATAGAATATTAAAACGAAAAAATATCTCAATCAAAAATGAATTCTTAGATCTTCCTCAAAATATAGTTATGTTTTACATAAGTCCACTCGGATAGTGTAATGGTCAGCATGTCCGTCTCTCATGCAGAGGGCTCTGTGCTCGATTCCTGGTATGAAAAAAACAGTGTGGAAAACTCTTCATTAAGACAAATTTCCCTGTTCACTCAGCAATTAAGTACACTCTAAGCTTTGTGAGGTGTCCTTTCGGTACAGGGGTTGGTTATGAAAACAAACAGGGAAAAAAGTCCTGATCTTGGGACTTGCGAGGATCACTAAAGTGATGCATGCAACTGTCACCAGTTGTCATACTCTGTTGGGGGTTGTTCCTCAAGTGAGACTTTTATTTTATATGCTTCACAGAATATCATTGAAAATAATTCAGAACAAAAACTCTCTGACACATTGGACGGGGGGGGGGGTTCTTAGGATTTGAGTTTCATTGGGAAATCTTTATAGACTTGCTAGTTTGGAAATATTGCCTGGAGGAAAATCCATTTCCCCGTATCTGAAATTGTTCTGTACACCCTAAAGCATCACTAAGCCATTTTATATGCTTTTATTACGACTCTGACTAAATTCTGTATGGATCGCCTGAACTAAAAGGACAGGAAAACTAATTTCAAAATAAACACACATACACATGTGCGTACTTATTTGATCTAGAACAGGGTCACAATACCAGGGAACTCATCCAAATATTGGACTCATGAATTGACCATGGACTATCTGGCTAACCACCGCTTTATAACAAGCGCACTATACAATTATGTACGTACGTGTGTGTGTGTGTGTGTGTGTGTGTGTGTGTGTGTGTGTGTGTGTGTGTGTGTGTGTCATTTGTGTGTCATTTGCACTGAGCTATGAACAACATAGAGAATGGACCTGGCCAGCGAGTCCAAACTTTGGCTGAGCTAGTTCGAGTTCAATGCACACCATTGCCCCTGGTAAAGGCAAGAATCCATCTCTCTCCCTAGCTATTGGTAAAATTGCACAGGGTGGAATGAGCAACGCTATTTTGGGTGCTTGTCACTTCTTAGTCTATTTCACATTTCGTAAAAGGCTGATATGTGGAGCCCAAACAGGGGCGGATAGAGTCGTAGGAAGCTTACTTTAAACGGAGAAAGAATGGTTCCATGGCATCATATGGCATTGGTGTGTGGCTAATGCCATCGACTGCTTCGTCTGCTGAGAAGGCAGCAAAGTATTGTAGCACAACGAATAGGATAACCATCACGCATACCCGAAGAGATAATTGGTTTTTGAGTCTCACAAATGGGCAGATCTCAGCTGACAGGCGAGAAAAGAGGAACACAAGGCATAGAATGTACTTCCACATGACGGAAACCATTATAAGGCTTATTTATATGGCCTGTTTTATAGTGCCGTATTAACCATGATGCCCATGAAGTGCAGGCCTCTCGACTCAGGGCAAATACAGAAAGACTCGGGTAGCTTGTGGCCGAAACATTTTTTCATATTGACCCTCTGGCTACAGTGGTCAGCCAGACCCGATTTGAATCTTCTTCCTAATCAGCACGTAAATCAGTTGTTCTCCAACGCTGCAAAAATAACTTTCCCACTTGTTTGTTGAATTATTTGAATCCACTCCCTTCCAAACATCACAGTCAGAAATACATTTTAGAGCCAAATTTTTTTTTTACCATAAATAGTAACAATCGATTTGGTTCTTCGTTTGTTCTTATATATATATATATATATATATATATATATATATATATATATATATATATATATATATATGAAACGGTTGGACTATTTCCCTCGTGTATGTGATCATTTATTCACAAGGTTTTGACTGCACATTGTTGTTTCTACAATATGGAATCATTACTCAGAGCGCATGCTCAATTGGACTGGACACATCTCATCCGTTTTTTGTATATCCAATTTGTGTCATCGGGGTACTTCCTGTGATATCAATGCTCGGTCGGCAAATTGGTTCGATTTAAGAAAGTGTTGATACATGTGTCCACTCCACCATGCCATATTTGTACGTGTGTCTCCATGTTATGGCTTTTCTGAATGCTTGAATTCTAATTTTCCCAGGCCGGCATGTTTCGCCTTTATAATGTATACCACAGTACAACATACCTTACCTTCTCCACGACAAGATCAATCACTTTAATTATATAAAACATCTTTTATCATTTTTCTTACTTTTTTCTCCCATTTGACATGTGTTTCAACACAAAACAGGTAAGACAACCCTAATTACCTCCCCACTCACCTTGAAGATATCATCCTCACTAAAAAAGCGATCGATTCTCCTAGCACTCTCCTTTCTGTCTTTCTCTTTCTTGCTCTAACATATACACATCGTAATACAAACACTTGTTCGCTATCTCCTTTGCTCACACACGCACTGGACACAATCTACAACACACACACATACACACAAACACTCACAGAGTCTCATCCCACCTCTCTCTCCCGCGCGCGCTTAAATTTATAAAACATGTAATCTAACTAATGGCCTTTGCACACTCTTTACCAGTTTGTTCCTTTTGTAATACGCGTATATGCTGAGATGTACACATATGTACACATGTGAGACGCAAGCATTCACTCAATCCTCATTGAAAAAGACTCATACACAAACTGCTCTGCTTTCATCTCTCTCTCTCTCTCTCTCTCTCACATACACACGCGCGCGCGCGTGCGAACAAATACCTGTATGCACATCCAAATATATACATACGTGATAATTCAAATTAGACACTTTCAATACTGACGTTTTTAAACACAAAGCTCCCTCGTTATAACGTGGGTGGATAGTGAACCCCAAAATATCAATCTAGCCACAAAATAATTAGATTTATCACGAAAATAGACCCAACATACATGCATACTAACATACACACACCTTTATACAAAAATTCGTTCCGATTTTACACCCATACACGTGTGCACATACGCGCGTACACACAAATACAAATGTCTTTTATTGTATAACTTCCACGTTCCAGCCGGACACGATTGTTGTCTTTGTTGGCATTCAGGCCATCATTCCGGCGCCAAGCCACATTTCCAGTCGACCGACATGTTTGTTTTGAGGGAATCGGTGCAAAGACTGTTGAATGTGAAGGAAAGAGAGACGTAGATTGAGACGATACTCCTGTTGTAGACTCGATCCTTATCGAAGCAACTCGAATCAAATGGCTTCAAAAAAAGGTTTGAAAAAAAGTTTAAAATCTGGCGGAAGTCACGTGATCAGAGTATGAGAAAACATGCCGGTGACAAATTAGTTGATGGTAGACAATGTTGGCGGAAATCAGCTTGTATTATTGTTCTGTTCCTTTTCCGGATAAGAAGCATCTCAAGAATCGCACATGTTTGCAAACAGAAAGATTAATGTGAATGAGTTAATGGAAAATATTTGCCAGGGAAGGAGGGTTTAAGTGTAATCCTAATATGGTTACTACATCAGAAAAGTCATGACAGACACTTCCCATTATAATTTACAAATAAGAATTTATCAACCTTCCAACGAAGGTAGAATGAAGTGACAGTAGGTCAAGTTTAGTGTGAAGACTTGAAATATAAAGAGCAGATATGGACAGTGGATGAGCAAGTCAAGATGCAGGTGTAGAGCAGTTATTTGGGCCATGGTCTTACCTGCTAGCTGCTTTGATCGTAATAATGACGTCGCATTAAGACAGTCTCCTGTTGAACGAAGGTTTGATTTCCGCAACAGCACCTCATTTCTTAAACTGATTATTCTGTTCACGCATATCCACCGTGTGAAAACGAGATGGTATAGTTTCAAATAAAAATAATGCATTTATGATTATTCTGTCGGATTATAAAGGTATCTCTTCTGTCGTATTATATATGTATCTCTTCTGTCACTTTATAATATGAATGCTTACGTTTACGCCCAAAAGAAATTGTAAGTTTAGATTTTTTATTCTTTGCTTTGTAGATATTCACTAAGATTACTTTTTAGTAAAAGGTTACGATTGCAAAGCATATATATATATATATATATATATATATATAGTAGAATGGTGATTTGCTACTTGAACACGTTTATGTTCCTGCCCTGTTGGGGCCTCTTCAGGTGAATCTCCTGATTCGTCAGATGAAGCCCAGATAGGGTAGAAACATAAACGTGTTCAAGTAGCAAATCACTATTCTGCTATATTTCTACTCTACTCTAAACCAACTTAATATCTAAAGCTGAATGCATCGAGCACTCTATGAAATAAACCTATCATACATCGGATATTATATTATATCATATTATATTGCATCCCTGATTTGTACTGTGATATATATATATATATATATATATATATATATATATATATATATATATATATATATATATATATATATATATATACGTATGTATAATAAGATATGTCTGTAAAATGCCTATACTCTTTTTTTAAATACCGGAATTGGTCCATGGTTGAACAGCTGATGATGCCCACAATAATATCTAACAACATTAGAATCCAAATTTAAATTACAATAATAAAATTTTATATTTCGTATGTAACACAAAATATACACACATACTTACATATAACATGTCTTTATACATTTATTATGAAAGTATTTTTCGTCGTTACACGTTTAATACATCATTCAATAATAGAATAAATAATAGAAGAAAATGTGGCTGCTGCAGAAGTCGAACCTGCCACCGATACGTAGCTGCTTCAGCGTGTAGCGATGGAAAATCTTTTCAGATAAGTTCCTTTATAATATAACGCAATTTATAATTCATTCTGTCGGACTAAATATATCCGTTTCTTGAATACATATTGTCGCTTTGGAAGAGATAAAAAAGAAGGAGAATAAATGAGATTGAGATTTGGCTTGAAAGTAGTTATTTGGCCATTGCATTATCGGCGGACTGTTTAGCACAATCGTAAGTGCAACGATACGATGAAGTGGCTACCTATTGGTAGGTGGATCGATTTCTGCAGCAGCCCCATTTTCTTTAATATCTAATATATGTATATATAGATATAGTTATATATATAATAGTAGTGTTGTTCAATCGGTGTATTTGGTAACGTGCATCTCTGACCAGCCCTGAAGACCACGCTACAAAAATTCTACATACATGAATATATCTGAGTATGCGTTGAGATATCGGTTTCTCAATCAGTGTCAGTGACTCAGCACCAAGACTAGAACCTGAGACGATAGTAAGCCGTTCCTCTTCACTTACGCATATTTCAATATACTTATGTAGGTATTGAAGCCTGTGTAAGTATATCTTCCATCACTCTGCTTCCATGTTGAACTTGTCCACCCCGAGAGAAGTGCTTTGTCTCATTTGTCCTACCATCTGTCATGTTATTGCTGGGAATTTGACCTTTTACAGTAAGAAAGAATCTTCATCGGATTTCGAAATAAAATAAATCAGTCATTCTTAAAAATGAAGCCAAATGATGTCCTGAATTGAATCAAAATTTCTATCCGTACAAGGGAACGGGACCAAGAAGTCTGTAGGCTGAATTTAGGTCTGAAATTTTCTGTCTAATGTTCGATATATGAGATTAGTATTGAGGTCATTGACATAGAAGGAGATTATGTTTGAAAATAAATGATTCTTTTTCATTATTGAGGTACAGACTTATTGATTTACCTACGCATAGAAATTGATAAGAAAGTTCCTATTTCTTAATGGAGTGATTTCAAAGGTGCTAGTGAGTAACAGGAAAGATCTGTAAACTTGACAGCTGTTCAAATTATCCAAACTTTTGGATAACACTTAGTATATATACCGGCACGTGAGCGCACTGTTCGTTGTATATAGATGAAAACTGAAAAATGTTAACGCACACGTGCACACATACACACATGCGGATGCTTGCACAAAATCGTAATTCAGTCATATGTGTTTGTGTGCGCTTGTGTATGTGTTCGAAGGAGAATTTTTTACTTTGGGGATCTATTGTCTATAAATTTGAAAAGTGTCGCTAAAATACCAACTTTTGATCTTATAATGTAAACTATTCTTCCTAACTTCGATTTAGCTCGATTCAATCAAGAGAGTTATAGAATTAATCGACCCAAATGTTGTGTCGAAGTTGGGAAGAAAAATTTAGATTGTCCAAACAAATTGGTAAACATAACATGGCGGTTGTTCTCACATATTCTTGTTTCCATGAACCTCAGAAACTAATCTAGGCATAAGCAATAGGCAACTTTTGAGTCAAACCGATCTATTAGTGTAACATGTTGCCTTGTGTCTGACTAAAATTTAATCAATATCCGTTTAAGAGTGTTCATTTTAAATGAGTAGCGAAGGTTATTTCTAGTTATATTGTTGTAGAGAAGGTATCAAAATATTTTCTCATCATGTTGATCTTACTGATTAACAGCATATTAAATCCATTTTTATACTATACCGTTATCCAAAAGTTCGTTCTCTGTTTGGTTCTAGATGACATTAAGAGGATTTCATTTTTGTCAATTTCATTTTTAAAATTGCTTTTATTGTATTTTCATGAATGACATATCAGCGTGCATTTTAAGAAATACTTTCTCAAAATTGATGTCATATTGTTTGCTGATTCTAACATTGAAATTGCAAGAAAATGAGCAATATTTCCTGTATTTTAGGAAAAGTGAAAATGCGACTCAAATAAAGTTTGTGAATTTAACGGAAAAGTTTCTAAGAATGGTCGACTGAGTCAAAAATGGTTCAACTGTTTCACGCAGGAGATTCCTCGATTAAATCTTCGGCACATTTCATGGTCAGATCTAATGACGTCATACAAATTCTGAATTTAAAGAATAATATGGAAATAGAAAAATTAAAAAACGTTTGCAGTCTACAGAACGCTCTTTTTCCAAGTTCACTGCAATGGAAATCTTTATTATCCACATCATAAAATGCAATGTATATCCATACATTACATATATGCCATTATTTTTGACGTCACAGGTATACTTATTGATTGAGAATAATCAACGTTATATCATGCAAGAGGAAGACAACATTCCCAATATATCTAGAACAATCGTTGAAAATCATTTGCACCAAATTGTTTATGTTTGTCATTTTATTGTGTGACTTCCATGTAAAAACCTTCTGAAGTGAATTTCCATGTGTGATTGACACAAATTGTGACAGGAAATGGAAAGAGAATACTTTTAGAACAAGGAGGAAGGGAAATGAACCATCACTGGAGAAATAAAGCAAGTGATGCTGTGCATACGGTCTCATTTGATGACAGTCCTTTCCAGAGAAACAAACAATTCATTTGAACAATTGCTGCTCCAAATTAGTCCAACTGAAGGCAGCAAGCAAGAAAAAACGCCCGAAACTAGTCTTGGTGAAAGGCGTAATATTCCATACGGATAACGCTTGACTGCCCGAATCTTTTGTGACCAGTCAAAAATTATTGCAGTTCGCGAAGAAAAAATTCCCTGCAAGACTATAAAAGGCGCCAGAGCTTGTTCTTTGCTGAGGAATATAAAAAGTTTTTGGAGGATGGAATTATGAACATGCTGAAAAACAGCAGGGGATAGTGGAATTTAATGTATTGTTTAATGAAGATAATGCCTAAAATATTGTCTTAATATATGAAAAAACATCTCTCAATCGGAAAAAAAACTCAAAGTTTATTTATTGTTTTTTTGCTCCCCCTTCCACTGAGAGTCATTGAAATCCATTGAGAACTTCCGGATATATTGTGAGAATCAACAGACAAACATGAGTAAATACAAATACTTCTTCAAACTTCATTGGCAAAGGTAATATATCAGCGCGTGTTATTTGAAGAGTATTTCTATTCCAAAAAACCTACGTCGTTATTCAAAAAGTTTAAAACAGTTTGGTCGGTGCAAAATAATTGTGGTATCAAGGCCCGTACGATTTGATGAGTGACAAGGAGAAGTGTTCAGAAATGATGAAGGGGGAAGTTTTTTAACTACAAATTCGCTCTTCTTCCCCTCCAAACAGCCGACCCTCTCTTCGTCCACAACACAATGATTCTTGCCAAAAGGTTAAAGAAGAAGAAGAAGAAGAAGAAGAAGAAGAAGAAGAAGAAGAAGACTGATTGGCAAATGATGAGTGGTGTGTAGTGGCCCTTATTGTTTGAAGGGTAGAAAAGAGACGAGAGGAAAAGAAGGGACTAGAAATAGACAATCGCAGGTTGGTAACATGTCTAATAACTATATCGCTTCAATATAAAACGAATTTCTTGATCAGTTCACAATGTTTACCGTCAATCTAAAGTGAGTAGAGATGTATCGCAATGATCTGACTGCCTGAGCTACTATAGCTCTTACAGCTGGTAGAAGATCAAATCTAACCCTTAAAGAAAGAGTTGCAAGTTCGAGTCTCGCCAAAAGCTTATTCTCAATTTTTGATTTTCGACCTGCACAGTTCATTCATTGCCGGAAACTGACAGTTTGAGTAAGTTTCCTTAAAACACAACTAAACATTCAAGATGAAAGAAAATCCAAGTCAAAAATTGATAACCGTTGACAATGCTTCATCTAATGAGGAATCTCAGGATATTGCCGACATGTATGTTTTTCAGGGCAACTTCATGTTTCATGGTTTCGAATTGTAATCTGGATAATGGAAACGGACTTCTTCATAGAAAAAGATGCCCTTGAATGGATTATGGGGTGATAAAAGGTGATTTCATCAAGCCAGAAAGATGAGTGGCATTGTCTGACCCCACTTGT